>OZ025882.1:2706426-3201426 GCA_964019415.1 Ianthella basta
TAGCTAGGTGCTGCGAACATAAGATAGCTTATACGTAACTCCGTCTGCTTGCAATATCCGGATAGCTGTACAAACTTCCTTTTAAGGCGAGTGTAAGTGAAACATCAAGTTAAGGAGTAGAACCAAGAGAAGTACTAGTTGCAGTGCAGATACACGGCTTGTTTGGACCCTCTTGCCTTTGTTCATATCGCGGGCTCTGGGTATAGAGGGGAGTTTCCATTAGCTACCTAGTGTCTTAAGTTGAGGGATTCTTGAGTCCGGTTTTACGTAGACCGACTCGAACACCAGTTGCTACGTAGTTGGTGCCAAAGAACGGACAACAGTATTACTTTGGAGTTCATGAGTTTCAATATAGCAATTAGTTTCAGCTCTGCACCGTCAAACAGCTCGAACGCCTGTGAAACACTGTGACGCACAGTAGTGGATACACTGCATGTCCGGCCGGGGATATTTTGAATATAAAACCTACACACTTACACTTACTGGATGCAAGCTACTTCCTCACAACAAGTGTAGTGCAATATTGCGGAGATAGCACTATGCTCCTGTCTTCAGTCTCAGCAGTTGCAGGATCTGCCACTACATCTCCAGCTGCCTCATCATTTATTGTGCTTGCCCCATCATCTACTATGACTTGGAATGTGTCGACCCCTCAGTCTGACACTGGAAGCCCGGCATATTATGCCACCATTGGAAGCGTTGTAGCAGTAATTGCCATTGCAATTATGGCTCTCATGTTAGCCATATGTGTCGTCTCTGCTGTGCTTCATGCAAAGAAGAACAAAAGGAATGTGCCCCAAGAAGTGACACAGACTGTAGCATATTTCAAGGATGGTGGTGAGGTCACAGTCTACATGTTGCATGTAATGAAATTCTTCAAGGGGGCACAACTGAGGCTTTAAGCAATACATGCGGCATGCGGGGAGGGGAGATGCTTGCATAGAAACAATGATACTTGAAGGATTTCAGCAAGGGGGGGGGGGGGGGGGGGAAGCATGATTCCTCCCCCCCCCCCCCCCCTCCACCCCCATCCCCACCCCCATATACAGATTCATTCTTGGTCTTGTTTTAACATGGTCATACTGCATGAAATTAACGATAAGTTGTATAGCTATTGCCTGCATCCCCTGCCTCTGAAGCATCTACATCTCAACCCTGCATGCATGGCCTTACAGTGACCCTGCATGTTTCCTATATAAAATCTCTAACACGTGGCTGCCGTCGAGCCGCCGCATGCGTTGAGAAGTCGCCAAGCTCACAATTCGGTCTCGTCCAGCAACTCCCATCTCCCTTACAGCGGATTCTTTAGCGGGTCCCCTGCGTTCGCTCCATACCTTTAGCTGGAGGGAAGAAGTAGCTACGAGGTGCGCTTTCTCTTCAGACCTGGACATCGCCGCAGTGGGGACTCCAGTCAGAGACTACGCGTCGTACTGTGTTTGATTCGTACCTAAGGCGTCCACCTCAGATGCTGAAGAGTACGTGCCAGTGTGTGGCCTAAGATTCGCTGCTCCTCGGACCCCCGGCTTCTATTCGAGACCCGCAGCCTCTATTTGAGCCGGGCTTCTATGTAGCTATACGGACAAATACGTTAGTCACTTTATTTTAGTCTATTTAGTATGTGCACCTGTCATGATAAATATGAACCCCCTGAAAAGTCCCCCCCCTCCCCAGTCCAAATCTCATTATCAATCTTCATGGCTCTTTCTCCCTAGGAGGAGGTAGCCCAACAGAAAACAAGTACAGTATACAGAAACATGGAATAAATGGACACTGTATAGAGTTATGATAATATTTATATACTGTCATTGAGTCATTCATCAATAACAGAGAATTTCTTGTGTTATCTCTTCCTGGGTCTCCCCCTCGGTCTCTTTCCCTTTGCTTCCTCCTCATATACACTATCTTCGCCAACCTGTTGTCTCTCATTTGTTCCAATTTTGCCTTCCACTTCCTCAGCTTCTCCTTTACCATCTCAATCACTGCTTCCTACCCAAGTACCTCCCCACCTCCTCATTTCTGACTCTATCCATTCTTGTCAAACCTTGCACTCTACTCAAACACATCATTGCAAAAGCTTGCAGCTTGCTTACATGTCTCCTCTGCACTGTCCACGTCTCACATCCGTATCGGCACCACCATAGCATTGAAGACCCACATTTTAGTTTTCTTCTGCAATTCTCTTCTCTCCAATACTTCTTTCCACATTGCTCCCACCACTCTCGCTGCTGCACCAATTCTCTGCTCAATCTCATCATCAAATACACCATCTCCACTTATCATCACTCCAAGGTACTTCAACTTGTCCACTTAATTATTCAACTTCCTCCCCATCAACACTTATTTTGCACCCCTCACCTGTCCTGCTACCCATCATTGCTTTTGTTTTCCCCCAATGCATGCTCATTCCCTACTTCTCCATTACCCCTTTCATCTCAGCTAGATTTCTCTCCATATCCTCCTTCTTTTCAGTACATACAATTATGTCATCTGCAAATAGTAGCATCTCAACCAGTGTAGTAGTGAGCTGTACACCACCTTGTAGCCTTTCCTTCATCTCTCTCATAATTCTATCTATGAATACATTAAACAACCATGACGACAGCACGCAACCCTGTCTCACTCCCTGGCTAATGGGAAACCAGCCTGACAGCATTCTAACTCCAACACATGTTCACTCCATACTCATCCAACACATGTACACACCACAGCTTATCCCTACATACCTTGTCATATGCTTTCTCGAGATCCATACATGCTACTGTCATCTCCCTGCTCTTCTCCAGGATATTTTCGCTTAGTTGTCAGACAGTAAATATTTGGTCTACTATGCAGCTTCTTCCCTGTCTGAACCCCCCCCCCCCCCCCCCCCCCCAGCTGCACCCCCATAACCTTACTCTCAGTTCTGCTTCTCACTCAGGCATCCAATATTCTTGTGTAGCCAGTCCAAATAATTATTTCAAAATATTTGGACCCCAGAACTAATATTTCAGAAATCTTATTATAATAAACGTAACGCACATTTTTGTTGTCCGGTGTCACAGGCTATTTAGTACCCCAGGAAATATGGCACCCCCGTACCTAATATCCTAGGAAATATGGTATCCCCCTAGGATATTTGGTATTGGGATACTCTCCTTCAATTCTGGACCAAACTTCACGAAACGTGGTAGGATTACGAATTCGAGGCGTACTGTGAGAGACCTCGCTGAGCCGAAATTTGGTTTAAGGTCTTTCCATCTGAGTTCTTGCCACTTTACGGTCGCCACCATATCTAAGAGATAGGGAAAAGATCGTGTTTCGTTTTCCAGAAACTCCTCCTTCAATTTTTCACCAATCTTCGCCAAACTTGGAAGAGTATATCACGGCAATACGGGGGGGTGACCTAAGGTGGGTAGCGTCTTCGCCGCGGAACTCCTTTACCCAAAATGGATTAACATAAGTAAATTCTGTACGCACGGAGTTTTACTGAGTGAGTCTACGGAATGCTACCAACCAAATGGACAGTTTTGATTGGTTCAACGCTCAAATTACCAACTGTAGACTGGGAATCCACCCTAAGGGCGGGCATTCAGCTAGTGTACTGAAATATTTAAACCTCCCTTGAAATATTAAATTTGGGCCACCAGTTATGTTACCACAATCTATAGGCCTTTGCAACTAAGGCTTTGTTCACATAGCATTCCTGCAAAACAGTCATGCAATACATATAAAGATACAATTTGAGCTACATGTACTTAGCTACAAGTTAAAAATACATGAAAATACAATACAAGTATAAGTATGAAATTATAGCTACAAGTTACAATACAATATATTACGTATGATGAAATATAAATGTTCAAGAATGCAATGTCTAGCTATGCCAAGACCATGCAGTAGTTTGTAAAGCTTGTAGTGTTGAAGCACAAGCTGCTTGTGTATGCATGTGCACCTGCAGATGAAATATTTCTGAGATATAGACCTGTGCCTGAGTCTGAAGGTGCTGAAACAATTCAATCTCAAGGACACACTGGCTACAGCAGAGTACACTCAGGTGAGCCCTGAATGTGTAGTAACCTCATGTCTTCCCATTAAAGGATTGGAGAGCGTGCATGGTTGGAATAATTATACTTATTAAGTCATTGTACATGTTCTGCATGATTGTGCATTCTTCTTCTTCCAATATTATGTGATAGATGATTATGTTAACCCAGAAACTGGCTCTGCCTTGCAAAGCAGCCTATTGTGTTTATCATTGGACAATGCTGCTCAAGGTAAGCAGTTACCCATGCAGCACTCACTATCTGCTATAAGTGGTCAGCATAGGTGACTTGTTGGTTAAGGGCATGTTTTGCTTGTACTGGATTTTGAATGTCTATGTACATGGCATGTACAAATGGACTGCTATACTGAGCTTGCCCAAACACTGATTATATCCAATGAATTGCCCCCTTTGCTGTTTATGGCCAGTTTCAATGAAGTCCTTTTGCATTTGATTTGTCATCAGTGAATTACTTTGTTGTGTGTGTATGCATGTGTGTGTGTATCTGTGTGTGTGTGTGTGTGTGTGTATGGTGGGGGGATGGGCTCAGACTGCATTTTAGCATCATTCCTCTGTGGCCGTACAATGCAGCTCATGGCCAACACATGCATCCAAAACCTCTATGTTGTCTCTATCCCTCTTGTACTTATATGGGCACAATATTTATAGGGTATTGTTATATCATACAATGCTGTGTGTATGTACTGGTAGGTATTTGTGTCGTGTTGTCGGAAGTGCAGCAGGTGTAAGAGTGTGAATGTTTGTGGGATGGAAATTTCTCATGCAGCTATTATGGCTAGCTGGTGAAACTCCTAATAGTTTGTAATCGACATTTTCAAGGGCCCTGTAAATTTGTCAGTCCAGTATAATTACACTAGCCCATCAGGTTATAGGTGAACCTTACCATCATTTAGTGTATTCTGGCTTTCACAACACGGCCTCAAGCTTAGGCTGCCATATAGCAGCTATACAGTGTGTGGCTGGTGTGTTCTGTAGCTGAGTAGGGCAAGGGGGAGCTAGGGTGAATGATGCTTGCTGGTTATACGGGTTGGCTCAGTGGTTGAAGCTCCATGTTAGAGTGTATGTCCAGGGAGGCAATTTTCTGTTGTGAGATCTCCAATTTATGTATGTACGTGTTTAGTGACCCCAACATAGAACTAATAACTGTCCTGTGCTTTCAATGGTTGATATGAAGTAATAACCAGACAATGTGAGACTTGGTCTCTGCTTGTGTCTCAACTGTAGGGGAACACCCTGGAGAAGCCACAATGACATATAAATCAGTGGATGACAATGGTGAATGCATAATGCCTAATAATAGTAGGTACACAATTATTTACATGCACATGAGAAGTAATGGTTACAGTGTTGGACTTCATAGTTTTGTGTTGTGCAAGGGAGGGTGTACTTTTAGTACCAATGAGAGTCATAATTATTATTGCTTCATATGCTCAATACGTTGCACAACAGCTCTGTGAAGTAGTGATTATCACAATGGGTTGTGAGTTGTGAATGTGTATAATGAATTGTACAGTAGCTGAATGCATAAATATCATTTGTGGTGTTCCTTGCAGTGGAGGACTCATCAGTGATTATGCAGAGGAACCCATCACATAATGCACTGGATGCTTTGGGAAGGAGTGAATGCGAAGTATCTGGAACGTACGTACTGGTATCAGCTGGCAGTGTTGGAGACCAAACTGCAGGTAAGTAGGTGTACAGTAAGTAGGTGCTCTATGCAAGCATACTTTATGCTACCCCATTCTGTAATTAATTAATTTATCACTGGTAGTGTTACACCTTGCCATGCAGCTTAGTATACCAAACTCAGCGTCAAAGAGGTGTGTACAATGTCATGTGTATGTGGGTGGGGGTGGGGGTGAGGCAGTTACTTTTTTGTATTTAATTGCTCTGAACATGTATGAATCCACTATACATTATAGTAGTCCAGGGGGGTTGTGGAACCATAGAATATTATCATCATTGTTACATTGGTCTTGGCAGCATAGCCTTTGGTTGCCATTAAATTTGGCAGCTGTACGTAAGGGAGAATGGTATCTGCAAGGTTTCTTGACAAAGTTGGCTCGGTGGCTAAAGCTCTGTATTAGATTGTAGGCCCAGGGGGTGATTGTTTGCTGTGCAACTTTCAGTTTATGTGTTTGCTAGATAGAGACCCCTATGTAGAAGCAGTAAAGTGGGCATAATATTATGTTTCACACATTACGTATATAATCACCTCTTCACATGTTCTCGCTGTTACCATGCATTGTTAATATGAAGCAAGTATGCATTCTAAGATTTGGGTTTTGCTTGTGTCTCATCTGTAGGGGAACACCCCAAGGAAGCCACAACAACAAATGAATCCATGGATGACAATGGTGAATGCATAATGCACAAAAATGCTCACAATACATAGTACAGCATTGACTACATCCTCTTGTACTTACTTTGTTGTGTGTGTATGCATGTGAGTGTGTGCATGCGTGTGTGTGTGTGTGTGTGTGTGTGTGTGTGTGTGTGTGTGTGTGTGTGTGCGTGCGTGCGTGCGTGCGTGCGTGCGTGTGTGTGTGTGTGTGTGTGTGTTGTACCTACTGCCAGCTGTAGGTACAAAAGTGGAAAGGTAATGGTGGCAATGTGGGACAAGATAATTTTGTTTGTGCAGGGGAGGGTTTAAACTTTTGCCAATGACTGAATTTGTGTAAAAGAATCATTGCATGTGTGTACAAGCACATGCATTGCATTTCAGCACCTTTCCTCTGTGGCTGTACTTTGCAGTTCATGGCCAACACATGCATCCAATAACTCTGTGTGTTGTGTCTATCCCGCTTGTATGTATAGGCACAACAATTAGGTATAGACTGTATCTGTCTAATCATACAATGTTGTGTGTATGTACTGGTAGGTATATATTTGTGTCCTGTTGTCGGAAGTGCAGCAGGTGTAAGAGTGTAAATGTTTCTCATGAAGCTATTATGGCTAACTGGTGAAACTCCTAATAGTTTGTAATATTGCTCACTGCAGTTGCACATGCATTCTGTACCAGATCGACATTTTCAGGGGCCCTGTAAATTTGTCAGTCCAGTATAATTACACTAGCCCATCAGGTTATAGGTGAACCTTACCATCATTTAGTGTATTCTGGCTTTCACAACATGGCCTCAAGCTTAGGCTGCCATATAGCAGCTATACAGTGTGTGGCTGGTGTGTTCTGTAGCTGAGTAGGGCAAGGGGGAGCTAGGGTGAATGATGCCTGCCTGGTCGAAAGGGGTTGGCTCAGTGGTTGAAACTCCATGTTAGAGTATATGTCCAGGGAGGCAATTTTCTGTTGTGAAATCTCCAATTTATGTATGTACATGTTTAGTGACCCCAACATAGAGCTAATAACTGTCCTGTGCTTTCAATGGTTGATATGAAGTAAAAACAGACAATGCAATGTGAGATTTGGTCTCTACTTGTGCAGCAACTGTAGGGGAATCACCTGGAGAAGCCACAAGGGCATCTGAATCAGTGGATGACAATGGTGATTCAGAATGCATAATGCATAATAATAGTAGGTGCACAATTATTTCTACGTGGGAAGTAACTGTTACAGTGTTGGACTTCATAGTTTTGTGTTGTGCAAGGGAGGGTGTACTTTTAGTACCAATGAGAGTCATAATTATTATTGCTTCATTTGCTCAGTACATTGCACAACAGCTCTGTTAATTAATGGTTATCACAATATGGGTTGTGGATTATGGATGTGTATAATGAATTGTATAGTAACTGAATACATGAATGATATCATGTGAGCTGTTCCTTGTAGTGGAGGATTCACCAGTGATTATGCAGAGGAACCCATCATATAATGCACTGGATGCTTTGGAAACGAGTGAATGCGAAGTATCTGGAACATACGTAGTGGCATCAGCTGGCAGTGGTGGAGACCAAACTATGGGTAAGTACAAATGCAGTTATGTATGTTCCATTGTGTATAACATAACTTATCTACACTAGTGATGTGCAGAATGTAGGTGTAAGCTTGTCTAGTGTATCACTTGTGGTGATACACTAGACAAGCTTATTATACCGAATTCAGTGTCAAAGACATGTTTTTGTGTGTTTGTGTGTGTGTTGGGGGGGGGGGGGGGGGGTGAGGCAGTTGCTCTGCTGTATTATTGTTGACTCAGGATCTGATCCATCTGGGCTAGCACTTCTGACTTCATTCATAGCTTGATACAAGTAGTCCTGAGATGATGCCATGCAGCTAAAGCTGGTCCAGCGCTTGCTCCTATATATAATTATTGCAGTTGTAGGTATGCAAATGGCTGTAGGAATCACTTCATTGTGCCTCAGGATTTGGTGGCCTCTTCTACCTGAAATGAGGGGTGATGTTCTGGATTTATATCACCACTCATCAAACCATTAAGCCTAATCTATCAGTACTGTTTGATTTGAGACGGTTGCTTACAGAGATTAGAAATTATCTTATTGCACATTACACAGAGGAGGATGCACTAGTGATTATGCAGAGGAATCCATCATATGATGCGCTGGATAAATTGGGTGCGGCTGAGACGGAGGCATCTGGAACGTATGTGGTAGCAGATGAAGGAGTGTACCAATCCATTGGTATGTATGGTAGTCCACAAGACTGCATTAACAGCTGTTTGTTGGCTTGTGCTACAGTATAATGTACTCTGCATATTGCTTTTGTTTTGTGCTGCCTAGTGGGGTGTCAAAATTACATCAGGCCTTCACTTACTCCCCATCTTTACTATATACCACAATAGCCGAATGGAGAATGCAGATTAAAATGCTTGTCAATGCAGAAATAGTCAGACCTTTATATTTAATGGACCTTGTGCATGCCGTCATAATTATGGCATACAATTCACTAGTAGTTTCACCTACTGAGTGATACCGGTGTTATAAACCACCACCTTGTGGATGTGTGAGTCTATGCTGAGCATTTATGTATTTCATTGGAGTACTCTTGCAATGAAGGCACTAAAGTGCCAAACCCTTGGCATAATAAGCTATATAGAAAGTTTCATTCATCTGAATCAAAATGTTAATTAGAATGCATGGTTCTGCATTAAGAGCTGGGATTTGGTCAAATGTACTGCATAGAAGAATGCGAGCAATTGTATTTACACTGTAGTAAACTATACTATTTTCAGACTTGCATTAAGGCAACAATGCTGACTCTGAAATATGGGCAATTATTATAGCAACTAGAAATAATAAAAATTTTCTACAAAAATAGCAAGGATGTAGGGATGGCACAAAAAGTACAGAAACAAGTAAAGGCTGTTACGCAGTGGAGCATCAACCATGGTCCCTACATGCAAGAATGTCGCACCTTATAGTCCTACACCCTTGAATGTAGGGACGATGGTTGATGCTCTACTGTGTAACAGCCTTTACTTGTTTCTGTACTTTTTGTGCCATCCCTACATCCTTGCTATTTTTGTAGAAAATTTTTATTATTTCTAGTTTCTGTACTTTTTATAGTGTGCAAGCTGCACATGCTAAGTGCCACTAGAGGACATCCATGCAGGTTACAGTGTAGGACCTTATTTCTTTAATCCTGGAGCTCGAGGTGTCAGCTATCTCCTAGCTTCCGCGCCAGCCCACCTAAGAGCTTTGAAACAGTGACCGGAAGTTAGCCGAGTACTAATTAAAAATGGCGGGTCCACGGATGACCTTTTGAAACGACGCGCAAGCTAACTTTGGCCTAAGCCCTTGTCTCGTATACACCTGAAACGGCCTAGTGATGGTGTTGGCTAGCTTTTGGACAGAAACTGAAGGAACAGTAGGGGAAAACTGCCGTTCCGCAACGTCATCATAAAATGGCGTCTTGTGCGTAGCAACTTCTCCCGAAATACTCGGTAACCCCAAAGTCTGAACAATACGCTTTCGGAGCCTATACTTCGAAAGAATACAGCTCGGTTAATTTTCAGTAGTTTTGTGTTCGAATTAGTTCGATAGCTAATTCTGTTCGTCAGTTACAGCTGGCGAAGAAGAATATGAAGAAGAAGAAGAATATGAAGACGAAAATGGATGTTTTCGAGTGTCATTTTCTCGCCGACAGGCCGCGTTCGCTTGCCTTCCAGGTCAGTTTAGTGTATGAATATATCGTATTTAGCCCTACGAAGCCTCGTTTTGGCAGTTTTCGACACTTATCGCGATTTCGTCCCTATACCAATGTATTGTGAATTCGAAATACCCTGTACCATCCCTACATAGAGAGTACTATCGTACTCTCTGATACTCTGCTAGCTATTTATAGAGGTGGTAACCAGTCAGTGTGCAGCAATCTAACAATTGCAACATTATGGCAAATATTAAGAGCAGCCAACACATTAAGCTGGATGTGGCATCGTTGAAGGCTAATAGTGCACTTGCATCCAAAACTGTAACACTTTCATCACTGGAGATCCTTGATGACTTCCAGAATGTGAGTATGAAGATCAAAGTGTTGAAAGTGAAGGACCGAGTGGAATTTGGGGGAAGAATGAAACAGGCTCTGCAGGGCATGAAATACCTCACTCAATGGAGTATTGCCCTGAGTACATGGCTATACCTTCCTTCAGGCCAAAGAACACACCTTCCTTCAGGCAAAAAACACCACTTGGTCCAGAGCACCCACCAGAGATGCATGGCCTTACAGTGACCATGTTGTGTATGGTTGGTATAACACTGGTAGTGTTACACCTTATCAGCTTAGTATACCAAACTCAGCATCAAAGAGGTGTGTGTGTACTTGGGTGGGGGGTGCGGGTGAGGGTGAGGGTGAGGGTGGGGGTGAGGCAGTTACTTTCTTGTACGTATTTGCTCTGAACATGTATTAATCCATTATACATTATAGTAGTCCGGGGGGTTTGTGGAACCATAGAACTTATACTTGTGGTTTGCAGAGGTTATCTTTCTTTTTCCTTCATGGATGCCTGCCATGTTTCATATTATCGTTCACATTGACTTCTGGTTTTTACTATATAGACTTGATTCGCTGTCGTTCCACATTTGAATCTACACTGATAATCATCACACCAGCTATAATTTTATTTCTAGCTAGCTGTAACAGTAACAGTGGTTGCTGAGGGCATCGGGGGACAGGCATCGGGCGCCGTAGCTCGCCGAAGGCTGGCCTCTCTGCTAGTACATACTATAGTTCTCAACATAGTCCTAGTGGCATAGGAATAACTTCATTGTGCCTCATAGGATTTGGTGGCCTCTTATAACTGAAATGAGGGTTGTTAAAAAATATCTTATTGCACATTATACAGAGGTGGATGGACTAGTGATTATGCAGAGAAATCCATCATATGATCCACTGGATAAATTGGGTACAGCTGAGACGGAGGCATCTGGAACGTATGTGTTAGCAGATGATGAAGTGTACCAATCCATTGGTAAGTACACTAGTCCACAAGACTGCATTAACAGCTGTTTGTTGGCTTGTGCTACAGTATAATGTGCTCCATGTATTGCTCCTGTTTTGTGCTGTCTAGTGGGGTGTCAAAATTTCATCAGGCCTTCACTTACTCCCCAACTTTACTATATACCACAATAGCCGAATGGAGAATGCATATTAAAATGCCTGTCAATGCAGTAATAGTCAGACCTATATATTTAATAAACCTTGTGCATGCTGTCATAATTATGGCATACAATTCACTAGTAGTTTCACCTACTGAGTGATACTGATGTTATAAACCACCACCTTGGGTGTGTGGGTCTATGCTGAGCATTTATGTATTTCATTGGAGTACTCTTGCAATGAAGGCACTAAAGTGCCAAACCCTTGGCATAATAAGCTATATAGAAAGTTTCATTCATCTGAATCAAAATGTTAATTAGAATGCATGGTTCTGCATTAAGAGCTGGGATTTGGTCAAAAGTACTGCATAGAAGAATGATAGCAATTGTATATACACAATAGTAAACTATACTATTTTCAGACTTGCATTAAGGCAACAATGCTGACTCTGAAATATGGTCAATTATTATAGCACTACTATGCTAGCTATTTATAGAGGTGGTAACCAGTCAGTGTGCAGCAATCTAGCAATTGCAACATTATGGCAAATATTAAGAGCAGCCAACACATTAAGTTGGATGTGGCATCGTTGAAGGCTAATAGTGCACTTGCATCCAAAACTGTAACACTTTCATCACTGGAGATCCTTGATGACTTCCAGAAAGTGTTGAAAGTGAAGGACCGAGTGGAATTTGGGGGAAGAATGAAACAGGCTCTGCAGGGCACGAAATACCTCACTCAATAGAGTACTGCCCTGAGGACATAGTTATACCTTCCTTCAGGCCAAAAAACACACCTTCCTTCAGGCAAAAAACACCACTTGGTCCAGAGCACCCACCAGAGATGCATCGCCTTATAGTGACCATGTTGTGTATGGTTGGTATAACACTGGTAGTGTTACACCTTATCAGCTTAGTATACCAAACTCAGCATCAAAGAAGTGTGTGTGTACTTGGGTGGGGGGGTGCGGGTGAGGGTGAGGGTGAGGGTGAGGGTGAGGGTGGGGGTGAGGCAGTTACTTTCTTGTACGTATTTGCTCTGAACATGTATGAATCCATTATACATTATAGTAGTCCGGGAGGTTTGTGGAACCATAGAACTTATACTTGTGGTTTGCAGAGATTATCCTTCTATTTCTGCTTTTTCCTTCACGGATGCCTGCCATGTTTCATATTATCGTTCACATTGACTTCTGGTTTTTACTATATAGACTTGATTCGCTGTCGTTCCACATTTGAATCTACACTGATAATCATCACACCAGCTATAATTTTATTTCTAGCTAGCTGTAACAGTAACAGTGGTTGCTGAGGGCATCGGGGGACAGGCATCGGGCGCCGTAGCTTGCGGAAGGCTGGCCTCTCTGCTAGTACGTACATACTATAGTTCTCAACATAGTCCTAGTGGCATAGGAATAACTTCATTGTGCCTCATAGGATTTGGTGGCCTCTTATAACTGAAATGACGGTTGTTAAGAATATCTTATTGCACATTATACAGAGGTGGATGGACTAGTGATTATGCAGAGGAATCCATCATATGATCCACTGGATAAATTGGGTGCGGCTGAGACGGAGGCATCTGGAACGTATGTGTTAGCAGATGAAGGAGTGTACCAATCTATTGGTATGTACACTAGTCCACAAGACTGCATTAACAGCTGTTTGTTGGCTTGTGCTACAGTATAATGTGCTCCATGTATTGCTCCTGTTTTGTGCTGCCTAGTGGGGTGTCAAAATTTCATCAGGCCTTCACTTACTCCCCATCTTTACTATATACCACAATAGCTGAATGGAGAATGCATATTAAAATGCCTGTCAATGCAGTAATAGTCAGACCTATATATTTAATAAACCTTGTGCATGCTGTCATAATTATGGCATACAATTCACTAGTAGTTTCACCTACTGAGTGATACTGATGGTATAAACCACCACCTTGTGGATGTGCAGGGTCTATGCTGAGCATTTATGTATTTCATTGGAGTACATTTGCAAATAGTAGCTTTCTTAATTTGTGAACTGTGCATAACGCTGTGTAAGAGAAATGTAATCTGTTATGGTATTTCATAGAAACAAATGTATAGTACATAATATCCGTAACATATCTACTATAAAGACATATTCTACTTCTGTAAGTTTCTATTTCATAGTACAACATTTCATCATGCTTCAGTGAGCAGCTAGGGTACCGTGAATCTTGTTGATCACTCTCTGTACTTTACTCCACTATACCTACAGGTGGCAGCAGTGTGGAATATTATTATGTGACGCCGAAATAGTCTGAAGTGTGCATATTTCATCACTCCTATATAATTCAATATTGCATGAATGACTTGTGGTTGGTAAGTTCATGTCCATCTTAAATGTTCAGCATTGAGTAATTGTTCTTGCTATCCCATCATTGTGACTCTGAATTTATGGAAATGTAGCTGGAGATTTATATCATGTACTATAACAGCTGGAAAGTGGGAATGAAGGGAGGTATGAGGAAGAGACTAGGTGTGTAGGCTTTATCACAGCATGATGTGGTGATTAAATGCATAGAATCATGTACTGCAAACTCATGCATGCAATGCATTACCCCAAGCTGTTTCAGAACAGGTGCAATTTAACCCATAACATAATACAATCTGTTTCATTACTGGAATGACAAAGATGCACATGCATTATGGTTCTGACAGAGTGCATGTCGCAGTGAAGAAACTAATCCAGGAAAAAACATAAAGATCTCAAATTAATTAAATCCAGTGATCCTACTGTCATCAAGGACTTTTAGTAGATCATGGAGATAGTATGGTGAGAGTGCAATTGCACAATCTATTCAAAGAATGTGTGGCAATGAGTGAAATGCTCTATATAAAGATACTCATGCAGTTTGCATCCAACATGATGTACAGAAATAGAAAATGTCTAAGATGGTCACTGTGTTAGGCAGCCACCTCTCTAAAACAGCCAGTCTCCCCTTGCGTTATCAAGTAATTTAATTCATGTCATTGACCTGCATGGGTGTCTGTGTAGGATAAAGAAGTGCAATGCATGTATGCTCACATGTATCTGAGCCTAGTGGGCTGAAGGGTGAGAGAATGACATGATAGTTTTTTTGTTGCATGGGTTCACTTTCATGTGTTCTATTGCAACATGCTCAATGTGACAGGTCACAATATTTGACGAGCAGATCATAGCTTCAAGTATAATATATTCAATTTCCCTTACATATACAATCAAGTGCTTATATATTCTTTAGGTTTTTCACCTAACTCAGAGGCAGATGGTAGGTGCCTGTAGACAAGGTCTGGTCTGCAGTATGTACATACTAATTATATATTTCATAGTACATAGGGTCTGTGTATTGCAGTATGTGGTTTGGGAAATATGTGACTATTGGAATTTACCCTGTAGCAGTGTCTTCCTCTTGCTGTTACTCTATTGACACATAAATATTATTATGCTAATGTAATGTAAATTGCTAATTAAATAAAGCTTATTAATATAATGTATGGTTGGATTGCAACATTTGCTCCTGCAGACTATCAAAGAGCATTTGATGACTTCATATTTGTCTGTGGTGCAGAGTACAAGAAGAAAGTGCACATTCAGATATTGCGCTCAGTGGGTGTGTGAGTGTACAGCAGAGTGACTGAGGAGGTGTACATCAATACATTAGGAAGTGAGAGGATAGCTACTGTTCCAGTGTCCATGTCAGTGATGACAGGAGACATGATTGGGTTCAATGGACAATTGCAACTATACACTTTACGTGCGTAGGCAAGGTTTACAGTGTCTAGGGTCACAACCACCCACATGCCTTGTGCAATAATTCAATAATATGTAGTGCCACCATCTCTATTTGGACTAGACAAGTTCTTGGGTGTAACTAGTATCTGCTCCACATAGTTAGACTGTGTTTTGGAGATGAGCACAATGTGAGAAGAACATGGGATTGCTATAAAATACAAGCACCAACAAGAACATACAGTGAATCCTCAGTTATCTGAACCCCATTGATTAAATGCCACGAACATTTCTTTCAGACAAGTGAAAAGTATGGATAAGTAAAATACAAATTATTGTACACATAAGTAGCTATATTATTATATATAATAATAAGTACTCTGATACATACATCATTCACTTTCTTAGCAATTAGTAAAGTTCTCTACTATAGGGATCAACTCTCCTCATTTGCAGACCACTTTAAAACATGGTCTATCACAAGAGCAGATGTGATTATTATGTAAGCCACCTGTAACATTTACATTAAATTGGTGTTCTGGATAATAGAGAGGATCAGGTTAATGAAGGTTTGGATATATATATATATATATATATATAGTATGGTGATTGCGCAACTATAGGGATTTAAGCATTGGCAGGTGGTCCTATATATGTGATATAGACCTGAAAAGAGGTCTGATATCACGATATCAAAGCTCTGATTGCGCAACAGGTCTGATATCAAGAAGGAATGTAATGAAACCAGAGCCAAATGTGTGTACTGTCAGGCGAAGCAGCCTTACCATTTCACTGTGGCCGTGACAATCAGTGCTGCGGAGGATCTTGACGCTCCAAGAAAAAACGCGACCGCTAAAAATCGTCGCACGAAGGAAAGTCAGTTGGACAAGATACATGCGTAAAGGAACGTATTCTAGGAACCGAGCACTGAGTCCAGCTCTGTTGCGCGAAACTATGACGTGGAAGACGCGCAGACACGGTCCGTTGAGCGACTTCTTCAGATGACGAACACAAAGTCCAGCTGGATATCGTCGAAAGCTCTCAAATGTGGTTAAAATTGTCCCCTCTAGTTCTGAGTCCGCATCGAAGTCGGTGTTCTGCCAGAAAAGAAGCGTTTTCAGGACTCTCCGTCCAGCACCCTGTCACGGCCACAACCAAAACTGCTGACTGTGCATTATTTTGAATTCGGTAATCTCATTGGTCAGCGTACTGCCAATAGGCGCGCAGTATTCTCATTGGTCAGCCCTGAAGCTTGTTGTGACGTCACGGAGGCGTCTACTAAATGCAATGGTGCCGTAGCCCGTTCCAGAAGGTTCAGTGACGTAATGCAGGCGCTTATGGAATGCAAATGGCGTCGTCGCCGGAGAGGTCTAGGCTCGATATTGCTGCTGAAGGTTCGTTCCTGTTGCGCACTCACCATACTATATAAGACATATAGTACGGTAGGTCGGTCTATAGCCTCTATATAGGACCTCGGCGCTCATATTTACCTCGGCGCTTCGCGCCTCGGTAAATATGTAAGCGCCTCGGTCCTATATATCGGCTATAGACCTCCCTACCGTACTATATGTATTACATATATAACCGAGGATTCACTGTACTGGTACATGCCTTTGCTGATGTTATTCAGTGTCTCTTACAAATGATGCCACCAAATAGTACACAGTGCCCAAGCAGCCTTTTGTACTGCTTAGAGAGAAATTCATATACAAATTCCATCCCATTTCAGCTATACACAAATTTAGCATTCAAGCTAGCTTCAGAACAGGACACCCAATATCTACTTCTGCAAAAAGCATAAATATTGCATGAGTCATAAGATGTGTTGGTACTGCAAAACTACATGTGCTATAACATGGCTACAGAGTTTGTGTACAAAGACCACATGCAGAAGTTTCATGAATTCATCAGATGTACTGTAATAATAGTTGTCAATACATGGGGCTGCTGAAAAGGTATAATTATAACGCATCATTTTGTACATGACAGCATGACAAAATAGCAATACATTGGATACAAAATCAATCTAAACAAAGCACAGCTCAAAAGAGAATGTTCACAGTTTTATCAATCTGTGTACATAATACGGATAGTACATATCTTTACTACCACACCATTGCATGATGAAACAGCTAACACAGGTACATATATGATTGTGTCTCTTCTACTTCACCAAACCACAAATTGGCACAAAGCAGACCACTGATTAAGTATAATATTATGTTCCCTTCCTATAATTAATTTTAATGGCTGCATGTATGCAAAACATTAAGTCATAATTATATTAGGTAGCATAGCATCTAAAACTTGCTTATAATTGCAAAACTACAGCATCTCAGTTTTAGGCTTCTAAACATACACACTGACACACATTACATAAAAATGTTATACACTTCTGTAGCATCCTCTGTACCCTTAAGGGGTTGTAGCTGAAGCTAGGGCATTGCACTCAGTCAGGATGAAGCAGTTAAAGGAGATGACTCTATATCCACTATACTATCACCTTCCCAAATTATTACAGTATTAATCCACCAAATGCATGTTGTCAAAGTTGCTTAACCTTAAAGGTATTATGTAATTAGACTTGCTGAACAATATAATTATGCAGGGATATCAAACCTTTAATAGCTAAGTGTCTGCATGACTGCAAACTATATATCAGTACCAAGCAGACCCAAATATAATAATCAATGCCTATAATTATCGTGGTCTCTTAACGTTTTTCTTTATATACCATCAATTGGCTCAAACATAGTCAGAGGTTTCTTGCATGGTTGAGTAGCATAGGTTTGGCTCCAGCTTCACTCCTTCCATTGAAGCATATGATGGGCTGTCCTGCATGGTCACAACTATGTTTACTTATGCAAGATCTACAGTATATATACATAGGACAGTGAAGTTGACAAGCAATCATGTGAGAAGGTTCTGCTTTCTGCTTAAGGATTTACAGAAATGTACAATTAGATCTTTGTCTAGAAATGAATGAACTGCCCTGTTTTGTTTAATTGTGCTCTGATCAATTTGGGGCACTGTGAGTTGTATAGTTTATAAATGTCATCTGGTGCTATACATTGGCTACCACAAGACTGTGAATTAGTTGTGTCACTTACCACTAGTTTGCTCATAAGTAGGGCTCGCCTCCATTACCAGACTCCTCCTTGGACTGCACAGTAGGATGAGTTGTGCTCCATGTTCATGACAGTACTGGCCTCCGGAGGGAGATGACCTACAGCAGGACAGATGTGCCATTCACATCATAAAATGAGGAAATTATTGTTCGAACAAGTGGAGTTGTCTGTACTGGTTTGCTCTGTTTGCTTCCCATGTTCTTCTGCACAGTCATTCTCACATTGTGATCACTCTACAGAATGCACTCTAACTTAACAGTACTTGTGACAAGTTAAAGACATGGCTAACATTACTCCACATACAATAGTCTTGTCTAACAGGAGATGGTGCCACTACTATATAGTTTCTCACAAAGCGAGGGGATCCGTGGCAGGATGTGACCCTAGCCACAGTGACTGTAAACTTTCCCTGTCAATGACAACAGGTGATTGCAGCTGATGACATGAAGCAACTGCTCAATAAACTTTAAAGATGAGCACTACATGTCCCTGGGGTTCATGACCAGGAAGGAATGCATGTAAATCATTGATCGAAGCAGTTGAGATTTATTTCTTCCACCTACAACAACAACTCAACATCCACGAATTGGGTGGCTACTTCCCTCAGTGGAATGAGTGCCCTGAGGCAGAGATCATACCATCCCACTAGTCCCACCTTTACTAGGGATGATTATAACAGAGTTTGTGGATATGAGGAAAACAGAGCAGGTAGAATTCATTGCACATGATCACAGTGGAAGCTCTACTAGGCTGAGGGGGGTGCTTCACTTCATACAATTCCTTCGCAGGGTCAAAGTGCTGGAACACAGACACCACCCCAACTAGCTGGATTCTTGCAGAGGTGGTTACTCTCCACAAATGATAAGGAAAGCCTGCTGCTACGTATGTCACCTTGTACCAACACTGTTCCACATTGAGATTCTAGCAGAGAGTAGTATATACGTACGTAAGTCAAATATTGGTGCAGTGAAAGGGTGCAGTCTGGTGGACCACCTAGCCATACACTGAGGCAGCAGTGGATGTATGTACAGCTGAAGCAGGGCAGCCTACATTGCAGTCTTCAATGTAAAGGCTGTCTCTAGCTGACGCCAAGGAGCTTGGTCTGGCATGATATATCAAGTGGCCTGACAGGTGGGTTGGTCACAAATGGAAAACAAATGAAAAGGGGCCTGAGGGTGACCATGTGGATGGCTCTGTATATTGATGACTGATATTGATGACGGTCTGAGGTGTGCATATATTACATATGGCCAGCATCATACAAACCCACAGAAAGGTATTAAGCTCACCTATAGCTGCTTTCGTTTCCCTCCAAGTTACTTTCCGTGCAATCAGTACTGCAGCAACAATGACTGATACAATAATGAGGATGACCACCACAGCCACCACTGCATGCTCCAATCACTGGGAAAAACATGAAATTTCCTGAAGTATGTGACTACAGGAAATGTACAGCAAAATTTATGAATGGCATTTCCTGTACATTTCAGTGACCAGGAAATGTCAAATTTAAGGTACATTTCCTTTTTTGTACAGGAAATTTATAAGTTGCATTTCATGTACATTTCAGTGACCAGGAAATGTTCATATTTAAGGTACATTTCCTTAAATTGAATGTACAAGAAAATTGGAATTGCATTTCCTGTACACTTCAGTGACCAGGAACTGTTCAAATTTAAACGTCATTCAATGTAAACTGATCATAATCCTGTCTCAGGCCATGGAATGTATAGGCCATCAATGCATGACAGATATTCTGCATGCAGCTGCAGAATAAACATGCTAATTACCAGAAAACTCCTGCATTTCACATGTCATGTCACATTCGGGATAGATGCCTTGATGCCTTGATACAGGCCTTGATCAATATCTGTAACTGTCATGAATTCCTATGTAACACATATACCTGTCATGCATGTACTTATGCATAATGAATTCTTCATAACTGTACATATTATTATGGTTACATGACTTGTACGTGCACATGCACATGCTCTGCATTAATTTTGTCATTAATTGTTGTGTTCTTAATGGCACATAATAGATCTGTACCTACATTGTGCCAGCATACTATATAAAATAGTATGTCAGCACATTATACCAGTCTGCAGAATCTGATTTGCAAGTGTACATGTACATGAACTCTAGCTAATTTCATAAATCGGAATGATAATAAACACAATTATGCAAATTGCATAACAACTGTATAGTTACGTATAATGAATGAATGAATACCTCTGACAGCATGATCTCCAGTGCTGGAGGTAGCCCTTACAACATTGCAGTAATGTAATCTTAAGTGCTGCATATGTTCATACTATAATTATACATTATACAAGTTACTTATTTCCTAGTCAGCTTGATGCCAGCACTAACTGGGTACATAATAAGAAGGTGTTTTATCCAGCACCTGCATACACGTGACTGTGTGTGTGTGTGTGTGTGTGTGTGTGTGTGTGTGTGTGTGTGTGTTGTGTGTCTAGTGCTCTCTGTTTGTGTGCCTGTGCGGCTTCAGCGTTAGTCAGAGTACACTGCACTGAAGAGCCTCAAATAAGGCGAAGCAGCAACACGCTGTCTGCAGTTCTCTGCATTGCAGTCTTGCTTCGAATCACACTCGCACGCACACACACAAACCTGCACATGTCTAGCCAGGTACAAAAGAAGTAAATGTACATGTGCACAGCCTATTAAACGTCTCCAAACCAACCGGAGAGCCTGAGGTCTTCTATATCCGTGGTAGAGCTTGTCCCCTTAGACTTCTGCCTTTCCAAGGCAAGCTATATCATCCAATACACGACGAAAGAACATGCGGAAAAGCAAAGATAAAAATCGAACCCAACTTCGAGAATTGGACCGGCTGCAGTCTGTGTTCTTGTTTTATTCTCTGTGATCATAAACAATTAACTATACAAGCATGATTATTTTTTGTGTTATATTATCTTACTATCATGCTCACTTAATGCTATCAACTATAAATATATTATTTTATCACAACCAATCATGCAAATCATTGTCCTCACAATTTCGTTTCTGAATTGGAATTATCAATGACTGATTGTTGTCATCATATTTATCATAGCCATCATATTATTTATATATCATTATACAATGATCGGCAAAGGATGTCATGAGCTCATAATTAAAGTGGCAGTACATCATAATGATTATGCATATGCATGATAAAATGTTCAAACATGGCAGCTAGAACAGTCAGTTGCCCTTTAGGTACTCTACCAATGCCCTGCGGATAGCTTCAGCATCCTCATGCTCGCACTCCTGTGAGGCAACAGTATCACATGGACTCTGAAGGTGCAGTGACTCTACCTCTTCAGTCCATTCTTCATTAAAAGTTTCACCATGTATCTCACATACATTGTGCAGGACACAGCATGCAATATCCATCTTTGTAACATAGTGAATATGCATGTCATTTTGCTTAAGCAATCTTCACCAGCGTGCCTTCAGCTGACCAAAAGCATTTTCTGTTACAATCCTGACCCTTGAGAGATGATAGTTAAAATGCTTTTGATCATGTGTCAGATTACCTCTGAATGCATATGGTTTCATTAGCCAAGTAGTCAAAGGGTAGCCAGAGTCACCGACTAGCAGCACAGGCACATTCACACCTTTCAAACCATGCACTTCACCCTGTAGAACTTTACCATCACATGCTTTGGCATACAAGGAAGAGTTAACTAACACCCTTACATCATGGACACACCCAGGGAAACCACAAAAAACATCACAAAAAATATACTCGTGATCTACAACAGCCTGTAGGATCACTGAATACCAGCCCTTGCAGTTGTAGTAATCTGTATGATTTAGATGTGGTGCTTGCACAGGAATATGACAGCCATCAATTCCACCAGCACACTGGGGGAAATTCCACTTTGACTCAAACCCCCTGATCACATTTTGTAGCTTTTCTCCAGTAGAAAACTGAATATAGCTTGGTAAAAGTATGTTCACAATAGCATCAACCACACTGTGAACAATAATGCACACAGTTGATCTTGCAACACCAAACAAATGAGCAATGGTGCGGTATTCAGCGGGAGTAGCCAGGCACCACAAAGCAATCGCTACGTGCTTTTCCACAGTAATTGCTTTTCGAAAAAGTGTATTCTTCGTCTTCAAGATGGGCCTCAATTGTTCGCAGAGATACAAATATGTTTCTTCGCTCATTCTGAAATTTGTGAGTCAGTCATGGGAGCTAAACGTCTCCATGACGACAAATCCCACCAGTGACTGGATCTATGTACGTGCAAGCATTTGAACACATCACACTGCAGTAGCCACACTGAAAGGTGCATACCAACTACTACTACAACAACAACAACACACACAAACACGCACACACACACAGTAATACATGGCTCTGCAATATTGTAAAACGGTACATACGTAAATAGCCATTGGTCCTACCTTGGACAAGACCACATCTGTCTGGGAGACCTCATGGTGAAGGCCAGGAAGACAGCACAACAGATAAGAATAGCCAATCTAGTTCTCCGCTGCATCCTCCCCCTTATCGCCAATAATGTCAGCCGGGTACCTGATTCATATCTTGGAGGTCGACGTCCAACATGGAGCGTCAGCGCTGTACGTAATTGTAACATTCGTTCCGCCATTTTTGTCAAAACCGAACCGAACCGTGTCAGACCACCTCCTCGAGGTAGTCCAAAATCGCACGGTTCGGTACAGTTCGTTTGCGTTCACACTTCTCTCCGGTACCGTACTGAACGCATTGGACCCGTCTGGCACGGATTATTTGTTGTAGTGTAAACAGGGTAAAATACCCTGTTTACGCTACAACAAATAATCCGGGGTATACTATCCGGGATATACTATCCGGTGTAACAGGATCTCAGTTCCCCCGGAACTGGAATCCTAGGACTGGAGGTCCCCCTCTAGGATTCCAGTTCCCCCCTGCGAAACCGTGTCTGCGGAACTCCTGTCCTAGTACGGGAGTTCCGCTTAAGAAGTCAGGTGGTGCTGAGAACGTAGCGGCGTTTCAGTTGTGCGCAAACCTACGTACAGCTACCTCAACGACCGGGTACACGTGGGCCGGCTGGGACAAAGTCTAAGTGGAACAATACAAATCAGTATACGTGATAGTAGACGCCAGGTTCTACAAAGATCGAAGACATATTTGTCTCCTCCTCTGGCCTTGCTTATAGCGTGTTTATATGTACAGTTTGAGATAGAGAGAAGATCTTGAAATGTAGGAGTAGTAAGTAAACTTACTTAAAGGTCCACTGTCACGGTTATACAAGTTGCCTTTATATGATAGATTATCGTCTAAAACCACCGAAAATCACTGTTAGAGCGCTTCGAAATTCCCTGGTAGAGCGATAATGGCTCACTTCCGGAAAATCGGCCGAAGAAATCCGCCATATTGCTGTGACGTCACAGTAGGCTTGCCGTACACTTGTGCTATGCTTGAACGTCTCACACGCCGTGTGGGAAGACAATCGCCGACTGGCTATTCACGTCCCTCTTGCTGATGAACTCGCCCCGATGCATCACAAATGCGTTGCTGGAGGATGTAGTAGGGGCAGTGGAGGAATAGATCTATGGTGGAGGCAACGGTCGCTGCTTCATTTCACAAAGAGCGATAGTCTGAAGAAGCGGTGGCCAGCAGCTGTTGGCAGGGTCTTTCTGCACTTGGTAAGACTCTCCCGTACGTTAGAGCGCCTTTCGGATTGCGACTGATGCCCTACCTGCCATTTCGCTGTTTCTTGGTGTAAATATTCTAGCAATAACCACTTTGCTCACTCTAGTACATCCATCAGAATCCGAATGGCGCTTTAACTTACAGGAGAGTCTTTCCTAGCACAGAGAAAGCCAATCGAGAAGACGACAAATCGCTACAAAGGACGAAAGGGTGAGTAGTAGCTTTAGGACGACGAAAAAGGCGTCCCAGGGCCATTTCGATGCCCCCACCTCCTGGTGTTCTGCGCAGCTGTTCTCGGTAGAGAGCAGGGGACGGTATTTCCTCTGAAGTCAGAACCTTTTGCTGCGACCAGAGCTTGTGTGTTCCCTACTGCCTAGCAAGTAGGAGTGGAGAGATGCTGACGCCTCGCGATGTGCGAGCCAGTGACCTGAAATACGTGCCGAGTGCTCCGAAATATGTTTTCGGCACACTTCGTATTTCAGCTGTTACGCCTTGTAGGAGGTGACAAATCAGCTCTAGGATAGTGTACCATCTCTGTTTCGTATGCTCTTGTAACAGTCCAAGAATGGTGCGAATCGGCGTTTGTAGGGCTGAGAACGGGCGTCACCCTATTATTGGTCGTGTCGCAAAATTGATGTCGTGCCGTACGGCTGCGCAACCCGCATGCCCAGATCTATTTCAAAATCAGCAGGGGCATCTCCTTCATTGTATCAAGAAGTTTCGCCTTCATCTTAAGATAAAGACTCGCAGGAGATAACGATTTCTTGTTCAGTCCGTTGCCTGGCCTACTCTCCTCCATACTTGTGCAAACATTCCGGAGCCTACTGTGACGTCACGACGTTTCAGCATTGCTGCCACCGGAAAACCGGAAACGCCCACGCATAATTGGTCTTTTTTGCAACTTTGCGCCCTCGTAACTCCCCCATCGTGAGGCAGAGCACACTGAAATGGGTATCATTGAAGATGTTTCACAAAGCACTATCAATATAAAAACTAAAAAAAAATGTGACAGTGGACCTTTAAAGTAGACGGCAGCTGCAAGCTAGCGCACTTGTTATTGTGAATGGTTGTTATCACCATATTCAGCTGACCATGGCTCTGCACTGACTGAAAATCATAATTCATGCATGCAGTAATTATTTGTGGATTTTCATTGTCCCAAATAAGCCACCAATTTTGGTAGTAATAATCCACCACCCATGTATGATGGTCCATTACCACCATGCTTGGTGGTTCATTGCCACCAAAGGTGGTGGTAACAGTACACCAGTAAATAGCCATGCAATCCAGCTTGGTCTAATTCCAATTTCAATCAGGTTCAATACAAAATACAGTAAATGGCTTTAATACCATACTATTCACAACTGTATTATATGTACAAAATGCATGTTTATACTTCAGAATCAAACACAAAAATGGGGAACACACATTCCACCTGGCAGACACATGCACAGCTGCATATAGCTGTTGACTTGGTTGGTCCAGATAGCAAGTTCATCCGCCTCACAATGCAGTGTGCAGTGTGCCAGGAGAACAATCTAGCTGATTCTCCCCATTGCCACAAGCTTCAGGCACTAGACGCTGCATGCAGACCATACAGTACAGATGGTAGACCATGAAATGTCACATTTACTTATGTAAAGGACAAAGCTACTCGGGCATGTATGTACTGCAGTCTCTGCTGCAAAATGTGGAGTGCAAGAAGGAACACAAGCCATGCAGCTAGCTATAAAGTATAGCTATACTAGCATGAGAACACAACTTAAGGATAACAGCATGAGAAGAGAATCTACAACTTACAACAAGCCACAAACAGCCATCAGTTTTGACTCAAATTCCAGTGCAATCTGCAGTTTGGCACCAGGTTGGCTTGGATATCATTGGACCATTTACAAGAAGTAAACATGGGAATCTGCAAGTAGATACAAGGCAAGAAACTGATGTCACTGTGGCACATCTCCAGACACTCTATGAATTATATCTCGCACATGCTAATACAGTGACCATACAATATAATGAGAGTGACAAAGCTTGGAGTATACCAGGTGGAAAACTAATTAAAATGGGAAACCACTGAAGATGACAGTAAACTTCTGCAGACTAAAGATGTACTATGAATGTAAAGACAAATTACCATGCTACTGACATCTGCCAACACCACCGCCAAACCTTCATCTAATCCCAGCAAGTCCACTCTCCCCAAGACACCACTTGCCCCACCACTGCTACACCTTCATTCTCTCCTAGCAAGTCCACCCTCCCCAATACACCATCTGCCACCAAAACAGCCAAACCTTCATCCTCTCTCAGCTGTAACTAGCTAATAGCAACATTTTAAGCATATACTGCGACCAACTATTACTTAGCTACCTGTATAGTCCTGTAATGAGCAGAATTGCGATGTCCTAAATATCTGGGACGCCTGTTTGCATGTGCAGCGCTCGTATTAGAAGGCTGGAAGCCAATTCCCCAAGGATAAGAAACGGTAGTCATCATGGAGAGCCTGCCAAGTAGCTAAGGCACTTGAATCCCAAAGTCGCCAGTCACTGTGGAAGAACACAACGACTCCCCTAGCAGCGCCTGACATGGGGGGGAACTGGTATCCTAGCGGGTGGAACCACGGTCCTAAGCGTCAAACCCAACGGGGAACTCGAATCCTAAGGCGGAACCCATGTCCTAGGAGGCACGTTCCGGGGGGGGGGACCGTAATCCTAGGAGCCCAGGTCCGCCGGAACCCGTATACTAGGATTGGGGTTCCAGGGGGAACTGAAATAGAGGGGAACTGAAATCCTGTTACACCGGTGTCACGGTTTATTCAATCCCCCCAGGATACTTCATCCCCCGACTTCGAATTTCTGAGTATTTCTTAACTCTTTTTGGTGTGTTTCACCTCGAGGGGTTGTTCTGACAGCCATCAACCCTGCTTTGACAAGCAGTAGCTAAGATTCAGACCGTTTCATGCTCCTCACATGCTCAGGCTGTAGCGTCGATGTACCTGCACATCGATGTCCACCAGTTTGCGAAACTGCACGCCGTATTGCTACTCAAACACTTCTGCTCGTTGTAGTAGTGCCCTCTTGACATTCTTCGAGAACCCAGAGGACTACACAAGCATCCCAGCCATGGTAGAAGGACAAAAACCTCACCGCGGTCGTCAGTTAACAAGATCGATGTGGTCTTCTGCAAGGACTGCGAAGGAAGTGCAGGGTTCGCAGATATCATCACCTAACAGTCTCTTCTGGTAGTGGTAAGTCTCATCCTGCAGCAGGGTGCATTTTACTAGCTTCTATCAGCATTTCTGTGTCGTTTAACCAACCTTCGGCTACCCGGGGGGATACTATATACGGGGGGGTAAAATAAACTGTGACACCAGGACCTGTAATCCGGGATAATACAGGGTAAACCCTGTTTACACTACAACAAACAATCCGTGCCAGACGGGTCCAGTGCGGTATGCACACCCCCTACAGAAGAGCTGTATCCTGGTGGCAGCCCGGCAGCCTCCTTTTCATCGGGTGTGGAGCCTAAAGAAACTGTGGAGCGAGGAGATACCGGACGAATATCCTCTCCTGTCAGACTGTGGGAGGCTCTGGTGCGCGTACTATGTCCTGGATGTATAGCTATAGTATACACAAATAGTTTCACTGCAATGAGTATATATCTCATGATCAGGTAGCCCGATGTAGGGGTCATTTGTTCGTAATCGGCCGTGGTGAGACAGTTGATAGAACCACCACTAACAGATTTCCTCACATCGCACTCCTTGGTCCGGGAGACCCGACCGTCGCGCTCGCCACACGACACGGAATGATCGAGCCTCTACACACGGCGTTTCCAGGTCAACACGGCTCGATAGCTAACATTGAATGAGCTGGAGCGGGCATGGAAGTTGGTGTAAGAATTCCAAACCATTGCTGAGATTCTAGAGACGGTGTCAGAGTGAATAATATTATACTCTATCCCCGGGAACACTGTGTCCCCCAAACAATACGGGCGCCAGATCTCAGCCGTAACCTGGCTGTTTCTCTCAATTCTTGCTCCGTATACCCAGCAGGAAAATATCAACATAGTGCAGCTGTCAGAAGCCAGAGTGGCATTCTCCTTGAGAAGCTGTGGCGAAAAATGTTTCTTGTCGATCGGACCGATGGCCCATAACTGCGGACGGTGGCACGTTCAAACCAATGGGTACTATATGCATGCATCGGTAGTCTTTCATGGTGCAGTGTTGTGGAGAAAGTACTATGCTCCTGACTATACTCCCCTCATCCCATTAGCCCTACAGCTTCTACAGCAGAACCCGCCAACTCTTGAACTGTCATTGACTACTGGTTGGAGCCACTATGTCGGACCAACACTCTGCCATCATTGGAGGCATCTTTGGAGTAACTGCCATTGCATGTGTAGCTCATACGCTGGCAATGTGTGTTGTCTCTGCTGTGCTTTTAGGAAGGGAGTACAAAAGGAAAAAGGATAATGAAAAGCCTAAGGCATGGACAGTAACATACCACAAAGACAGTGGTGAGACAATAGTTTATATTATAGAGCTGTAATTTTCAAGGAGGTTAAACTGAGGTTTAGTATATGGAGAACGAGGAGGGAGAAGCATGGAAACAAAATTTCATGTTCCTGAGAGATTTCAACTTCCCATGTTTACCCCAAGTCAATTATTGTACTAAGACACTTCATTCTCTTAACGTAGAGTTGTATATGACTGTAAAATGCAAACCACCTGAGAACAGTTACTTTATGTCAGTCCATAAGGAGTGCACACAGGAGAGCGACTTCTAGCTACATATACTGATAACCTGGTGATCTATTGATGCATGATTAGTATATAAATAATGTAAACAACTATTGCAATACTTCTGCTGACTGTGTGTATGCACACCAACCGGTACTATAAAGGTGATGTAATGCAGTGTATATAGTATCTTAGGAATGACTTGTGTTACTTGTACATGTGCAGATGCAGAAGAGGTACAGCTGTTCAAATGTAGACCTGATACTAATTCTGATGGTGCTGTAGTAAATAATGGACACACTGGCTACAGTGGACAAGACTCACGTGAGCCCTGAATGTATATTAACCACTTGACAATGTCTTATGTAAGGACAGCAAGCATGGTTTGACTAATTATGAAGCTACAATTCCTGACCCACATATGTAACAATTCTGATGTACTTTGTATTGTTATGCAATAGATGAATACGTTAGTAGCCCAGAAGCTGCTTATACACTGCCAAGCCGTCAACTGCATTCATAGGTGTAGGAACCAAGGGGGCACCAGGGGCACGTGCCCCCCTTGAAATTAAAGATTTGAGAGTGCCCCCCTTGAAGATTGACATGTTTGGAAACATTTTCAGTGCATTGTTTTGAATACTCAGTCAGTATACTGTATATTTCAGCAAATAATGTCACTTAATGAAGAACTAACCTTCATCTTTCCCAATAAATGAGATATATATGTGCCTGGACATTGGCTAGTCTCGTGAGCCAAACCACCATTTGTTGCCTATAATGTAGGCATCCAAATGGCGGTCTAGCTCACAAGAATAGACATTGGCCCACTTTATAGTATGAAAGTGCCCCCCCCCCCTCCCCCCCCCCCCCATCCTGAATTGTCTTCCTACACCCATGCTGCATGTATCATCAGAAAATGTTGCTCAAGGTAAACTTATGCAATTCCTCATTCAGTGCTCATGCACTCTCTAAAAATTACTATATGCACCTATAGAGGCAGTACTGGCTACTACACTGAGCATAGCCCAAACACTGTCATTCCTAGATTATTATGGCTAGACTCTAACTGATGAAGAGCCCCTTGTGCTGTTTTGGCCATGCACTGGCAATGAAAGCTTCTATATAATTATAATTGTCAATGATATGTCACCAATAAAATTGCATTCTTGTGTGCACGTGTATGTGGGAGGGTGAGAGGGGCTCACAGACTTGCGCGCATCTGCACTCCTGTCAAGCTGGTACTGTAAGTGTGACAATGTATGAATGTGTGAAGTGACTTTCTCATGAAGCAAAGGCTGTCTGAAACTATTACTATAATTATAGTTTGTAACATTTTTCTCCGCACCTGCACTGTTATAAAAATACATTATATCAACCAAACAGAATTTAAAGGCTTGCAAAACTTCATCAATCCAGTATTGTGCTTGCTTTGAATTATAGCATATGCACCAGCATATCACACTAAACCCTTAGTGACATTACCTTTCTGCAATTGCATTGAGATCATAACTTGCTTATATTTAACTCATTGTATGAGCATCTTATTATGCTTTTGTTGTTTCAGTGATTGCCAGTTGTTGAAGTGATAACCAGGTAATGTATGATTTGGGCCCTGCCTCTGTGCCTTCTGTAGGGGAATACCCTGGGGAACTTGAAGCCACACTGACATATGAGTTAATGGATGACAATGGTGACTGCATATTGCACAATTTCTAAAGTGAGAAATAATACCCCTAGTATACAGAAACTGTAGGTACACTTAATTGCATATATGGCAAGTGGGAATGTACGTACATCATGAATCTGTCAGAGATGTGAATAATTAAAAAAATCAATAATAATTATGAAATTTTATTTTGAACAAGTTAGGTATGGATGGCTAATAATATGAAGTCTAATTTGTACTATTTCAGTTCATACACAAATACTTAACACTTGGTATTGATCATTTAATGGCTATGCCGCATAAATGAAAAGAAAGAATCAAAATTTTCTACAAGAACTACTAAAGATGTAGGGCTGGCACAAAAAGGTACAGAAACAAGGAAAGGCTACTACACAATAGAGCATTCACCATTGTCCCTACATGCAAGAGTGTAGTACTTTCCATTTGTGACCAACCCACCTGTCAGGCCACTTGAAATATCATGCCAGACCAAGCTCCTTGACATCAGCTAGAGACAACCTTTAGATTGATGACTGCGATGTAGGCTGCTCTGTTTCAGCTGTACATACATCTACTGCTGCCTCAGTATGGCTAGGTGGTCCACCAGACTGCACCCTTTTACTGCACCAATATTTAACTTACTACTCTCTGTTAGGATCTCAATGCGGAACAGTTGGTACAAGGTGACATACGTAGCAGAAGACTTACCTCATGATTTGAGGAGATTATATAACCACCTCTGCAAGAATTCAGCTAGTTGGGTTGGTGTCTGTGTTCCAGCATATTGACCCTGAAAACAGATTGTATAAAGTGAAATAAGCATCCCACTCTGCCTAGTAGAACTTCCACAGTGATCATGTGCAATGAATTCTACCTGCTCTGTTTTCTCATATCTACAAACTCTGTTGTATCATCTGTCCTAGTAAAGGTGGGGCTGGTGGAATGGCTCCAATCTAAACCTTGGGGCACTCATATATAGTAGCAAGGGAAGTAGCTATCCTCTTTGTGATGCTGAGCTGTTGCTGTAGGCGGAAGTAATGATTCTCAGCTGCTTCCATGATTTACAAGCATTCCTTCCTGGTCACGAACTCCAGGGACATGTGGTGCTCATTTTTAAAGATCACTCAGAACTTAGCTTGCTTTATTTCATCAGTTGCAACCACCTGGTCATCAAGTATAAGAGAGGGAAGGTTTACAGTGGCTAGGGTGACATCCTGCCATTCCCCTCACTTTATGGGAAAATATGGTAGTGGCACCATCTCCTGTTAGACAAGACTATTACATGTGGAGTACTGTTAGCCATATGTCTTTACTTGTCACGCGTACTGTTAAGTTTGAGTGCATTCTGTAGAGTGATCACAATGTGAGAATAAATAATTATGCAGAAGAACATGGGAAGCAAACAGAGAGAACAATTATCTAATATGGATTTGTCACACTAGTACAGGCAAATCCACATGTTTGAACAATAATTTCCTCATTTTATGATGTGAATGGCACATCCGTCTGCTGTAGGTCATCCCCCTCCAGAGGCCAGTACTGTCATGAACATGGAGCACAACCCATCCATCAGTGCAGTCCAAGGAGGATTGGTAATGGAGGCTAACCCTGCTTATGAGCAAACTAGTGGTAAGTGACACAACAATTCCTCACAGTCATGTGGTAGACAATGTTTTACACCAGATGACATTTAATGGCTATGCTACTACTCACAGTACCCCAAATCAGTCAAAGCACAATTAAAGGGGAACACGGCACATTGTTCATATCTAGACAAAATTCTAACTCTACATTTCCGTACATCGTAAACAGAACCTTTCACAAATGATTACTTGTCAACTTCACTGTCCTATGTATATGCTGTAGGTCTTTCAGAAGCAAACACAGTTGTGAATATGCAGGCCAACCCATCCTATACTCCAATGGAAGATGGAGTGACACTGGAACCAAACCCTAGCTACTCAGCCATGCAAACAGTCTCTGTCTATGAGCCAATCAATGACAAAGGAAAAGGTTGGTAGACCATGATATAGACTTTAATGTGGTGCTCATTTCTATAGAGTTCATTTAGCAGTTGCTTCATGTCATCAGTTGCAACCACCTGGCCCTCAAGTATAAGAGAGGGAAGATTTACAGTATCTAGGGTCACATCCTGCCACTTCCCAGTGCCAACATCTCCTGTTGGACAAACTAATATTTGTGGAGTGCTGTTATAGTTAGAGTGCATTCTGAAGAGTGATCACTATGTGCATACGCAGAAGAACATGGGCAGCAAACAGGGAGAGCAATTATATATATTTAATTAAACCTACTGGTACAGGCACCTCCACATGTTTCAACTGATAATTAGCTCACTTTAGGACATGTATGGCACATTTGTCCTACTGTAGGTCATCCCCCTCCAGAGGCCAGTGCTGTCATGAATGTGCAGCACAGCTCACCCTACAGTGCAGTGCAAGGAGGACTGGTAATGGAGGCTAACCCTGCTTATGAACAACCTAGTGGTAAGTGACACAACAATTCATCACAGTCATGTGTTAGCCAATATAATATATAATATATCACACTAGAAGATCCGAAGTTTTAATAGATATGCTATATGCAACTTCTAAATTGATCAAAGCATACTGATAGAAGGAAAACATGTCAAGCATTATTTCATTTCTAGACAAATCTCTAATTGTACTTTTCTGTACACCTTAAACAGTACCTTCCACACCTGATTACTTGTCAACTTTATACTATCCTCCGTATATGCCCTATATATAATTTATGCTGTAGGTCATTCAGAAGTAAACACAAATGTGACTATGCAGGCCAACCCATCCTATACTCCAATGGAAGATGGAGTGACACTGGAGCCAAACCCATGCTACTCAACCATGCAAACAGTCTCTGCCTATGAGCCAATCAATGGCAAAGAAAAAGGTACTACAATGTGTCTAGGCATTGATGAAGTGGTAGTTTTTGTCATGCAGACACTTCTGAATATGGTTGGACATCCCTAGTAACATCCCTTAATAACTGCTACAACTCACAAAACTCAAAATTAATCATGGTCTTAATAACTGCTTTTTTCATAATTATTACAACAAATACAATATACTGGGCAACATACATGCAGTAATAGTAACATTTGGTCTGTACATTAGGGGGAGGAGTGAATGTGTTATGATGGTTAGATGAAAGTGAGAGTAATGATTTAGTCCATCTGGAGTCTGGACTCCACAACAGTGACATCAGGAGTGCTGTCATGGAGTGCGTGGCCTGTTGACGATCTTGTCCCCCGAATGCACATCACTGCTGATCGTAACAAACTGAAGTTGAGCCTGGCCCGCAGCCAGCCAATAGTTGTGCTGTAGGCCATGTCTTGCTTCTCAGCCAGCCTTGAAGCCAGGTGCTTCAGGAAGGTGCTTAATAACTGCTACAACTCACAAAGCTCAAAATCAATCATGGTGCCATTAAAAAGGAAACACAACTATAGTCAAAGTTCAGTTAACTTTGTATAATTTCGGTTAATATAGATGTATATAATTATGCTATTTGTACCTTCTACACATGATTACTGTGTCAATTTCACTAGCCTGCGTGCCCTACTGTAGACGTTCCTCTTTCAGAAGTGAACACAGCTGTGAACATGCAGGACAACCCATCTTATTCGCCAATGGAAGATGAAGTGACAATGGAGCCAAACCCATGCTATTCAGCCATGCAAGCAAATACTGACAATGAGCCGATCGATGGTAAAGGAAAAAAGTTGGTAGACCATGATATAGACTTTAATGAATTGCATCTTGCTCTGCACTGGTATATAGTTTATCATGCAGACACTAGCTGCAGCTGCAACCTAAGGGTACAAGGGAATGCTACAGAAGTGTGTGATCTTGTGTTATTCATCAGCATGCATGTTTAGAAGCTTAAAACTGAGATGCTGTAGTTTTGCAATTACGTATGTGCAAGTTCTAGATGCTATCAAATACAATAATTATCATTATGACTTAATGTTTTGCACAAATGCAACCATTATAGAAAGGGAACATACTTAATCATTGGTCTGCTTGTGACAATTCGTGTTTTGGTGAAGTAGAAGAAACCCAATATCATATAAGTAGCTGTGTTAGCTGATTCATCAGTGCAATGGTGTGGTAGTATATTAAAGATATGTATATGCCCCTCCCACATTATGTACACAGATTGATAGGACTGTGACATTCTCCTGAATTTGAGCTGTGCTTTGTTTAAATTGACTTGTATCCAATGTAATTATACTTTGTCATGCTGTCATGTACAAAATAATGCTTGTTATATACCTTTTCTGCAGCCCCATGTGATGACGACTATTATTACATCTGATGAATTCATAAAGCTCCTGCATGTAGTCTATATACACAGACTCTGCAGCTTTGTTATAGTTAAGCACACTTAATTTTGCAGTACCAACAAGTCTTATGACTCAAGTAATACTTATGCTTTTGCAGAAGTAGATATTTGGTGTCCTGTTCTGAAGCTAGCTTGAGTGTTATGTATGTCTAAAGCTGAAATGGGATAGAATGTCTTAATGATGTTCCTTCCAACCAGTACAAGAGGCTGCATGGGTGTACACTGCATACTATTTGATGGCATCATTTGTAAGAGACACTGAATAACATTAGCATTCTAAGCATATTGTAATTGACTGCTCTCCAGGTGGACAATGCAGACCATCCATGACCATTGTCTGGTTCCAGTTGAGTGACACTGGCTGGATATATGTATAGTGCTAATATTGGATGGCATTGACCTCTGCCATCTACATACATGCATGTACATACAAGTGTGCGTGCATGCAATGGAAATGACAAGATCTAGAAACTATCATCTTCAGCCAACAAGGTAGTGCCACTGCCAAGAGAGCTTTCCAGAGCAATATCTTACTTCACAGTAGAGAGGGTTTCAGCAGCCCAAAATGATGACAGCCGATCGAAGTATCTGCTATAGTGAAACAATTAATTATATGAATGGAGCTACAGCAAACTTTCACATAAGTGCACAATACTCGGGAGAGTCAACCTGAGGAATGGAGAGTGCCTTAGAAATGCCTGGCTGCAAGACTTAGCTCCTTCCCGCTGGTCGTTATGAACATCACAACTGCACTCTTGAATTGACACAAGGTTCCACTATGAATTGCCATCATTATTCCAACAACATTTAAGAAGAACTCTGCAATAGAGCGTAAGTCCCAAGTTCACACCCATGCAATGGTCATGGCTAATGTTTCGCCTGTTGCCTCCTATTCTTGAGCTGTGGAGTTTGAAAGCACTGCATGCCACAACATTTAGAATTATATTAGCATTGCTTCCAATTCACATGCAGAGAGGTTCCACAGTAGGCCTGCTTTTCTCATTCTGCATATGCCATGCATGCTATATGATCACAGCAAAAGTGCGCACTAGTACAGTGAATCCTCGGTTATCCAAACCCTCAATTAACCTGATCCTCTCTATTATCCAGAACACCAGTTTAAATGTAATGTTAAAGGTTGATTACATAATAATCTAGTCTGCTCTTGTGATAGACCATGTTTTAAAGTGGTCTGCAAATGAGGAGAGTTGATTCCTATACCAGAGAACCTTACTAATTGCTAAGAAAGTGAATGATGTATGTATCAGAGTACATATTATTATGTATAATAATATAGTTAATTATGTGTACAATAGTTAGTATTTTACTTATCCATACTTTTCACTCGTCTGAAAGAAAGGTTTGTGGCATTTACCAATAGGGGTTTAAATAATTGCAATGGGGTTCAGATAACTGAGGATTCACTGTATGTAACTATATACTTGTTGGTGCTTGCAAATGAAAATATGTAAGCTGAAATCATAGCCTTTCTACTGTGGCCAACATTCAATGACTATGCTAGTACATGTTCTGTCAGTCACCCCTGGCACTCACAATGCATAATCTTAGCAAGTAGTGGTGCTAGCAATGTAAAATCTTAATACCTATTTATTAAAATGGGCTAGTTGGAATTAAAATCGTAGCATCATGAATAATACAGGCTATAAGATGCACTCATTTTCTCTAGGATGCTAGTCCATAGTTAGCTACCTATTGTCAACTAGCACTGGTATGATCAATGCTTACCATGCTATACAATATAATGTGGACCAACTTGCATGGCTTCCTATGTACCTTATATTAACAGATTGATGTACAGATTGAGGATCAGGTCATCCTCAACAACAGGTCACTGAACAGCTACAGTCTTACCTTCACTGTCATCAAACAAGATGGAGATCCCCAAGTGTATGCAGCCCAGGTTGACCTCACTGAAGGAGTGCACACCCTCTACCACAATGACACTGCAGCAACACTGGGAGTGATCATGTAAGGATTCACTCCAACCAAATCCTATGGACATCCTGGAGGACTCCAGCTCACTCAATTGCAAGGTGCATGCAGTGTTAACGTTGCATTGTGCTGCACATTACATGTATAATCTGCCATTTATTATATTGCATGTTTTATTTCTAGATCTCTCTACAGGGTGTACATGCCCCAGCAGCCCTTCGCAATCCAGTGCCACCACACCAGTTGCATCCACCAGATAGGGATGTGACATGGAAATGAATGGTCTATAGCGACTCTGCATTATGTACCATTATGTGCATGCTTTTCACATCTAGGGTTTAAATTAGATGGATTCAAAATTAGTACAGATTTATAATGCTGTATTCTGTATATTGCATATGTACTGATGTCTAAATATTCAGAGATGAATGGAATTTGATGATGGATGTTGAGCCACAAAACTGCAAACATTGAAAGTCTAAAAACTAAAGTGCACATGGTATCTCTTCTTTTTTCTGTAGGCCTCATAGCAGGAATCACTGCTGTTTGCTGTCTTTTCCTGTCGTTGCTCTTCAGTGCTGCATCAGTTGTTGCAACGTTCCTCATCACCAGGAAGTATTGCAGCAAACAGATAACTCAAGCGGGTCCATCTCTTTGAGAGAACAGCAAGCACTCCTCCAGTGTTGAGCCAGACAGCCCAAAGTTGCAATCAAACCCAGCATATGAGCCTGTGTACTTATAGTGATTCAACCTGACATCACTGTGGAATTGGCTGTATCTCTGTATGTAGTTTTCTTTTATTACTATACCTGCATGGTATTTAACGTATTTATACAGTATATATAATTGTGCATATAAAGTGTTTGATCATGACGTTTAAAATAGCGAGAATGCACCAAATGGCTATTTGCTCATGATTCGAAGCGTGCTGCTGATATGTTCATGTAGCTATATATATATGTGTGTTGCTAAAATCTAGGCAAGCCATGTACCAGTGCTGGGTATTATAACATGCCTAACCACGGGGCAACGTTAACATGTCCCAGCCATAGTTGCAGGGCAAATTTTGTGTCCCATGGAGCCACAGGGCAAGCCACCACTGCTGCCTGCATAGGCACATGCAGTCAAGTTCAAAGGAGGTTGGCCAGCTGGTGGCGCAACAATAGGAGTTGCCAGGAAACATAAGTAGCATTTGCAATACAGGTCACACTGTGACTGTAAAATGTTTAGTACTATTCCATCTTCTGCACACCATAGCACTAGCTTAATCTATGAAATGATTCTAGCCCTCTCCATGGGCCAGTTACCCTATGTCACTAAGGTGGTAGAGGTAGGTAAACTGTATTGTACGTGTCCTAGACAATGTCACAACTAATACAACCAAACCAATGCAACTGTGCACCAGTGTCCCCTAGATGTATGCCTGTCACTGCATGTGGCTCACATTTGTGAATGTCACTTCCTACATAAACTCCCTGAGAGCTGCGTGTGTGGCTATATGTATAGGATGGACAGAGTTGTAAAGGACCTTCATCAAACCTTACACACAGTAAAAGGCAAACTTCAAGACAGATGCAGAGATAACCAATCAATTTGCTGACTGACATATAGGCCAGTTCCTTACTTCATACATGCATGTACAGTATAACGATTCTGTTATAGGTATTGTATTAAGCTAAACATTGGCATCAGTGAAATATATGCCACATAATTTGGTGTGATGACTCTACTCTTTCATAGTGTTTACTAAATCACACCATCCTTTAACTAAAGTGTAAAATGTTTTTGGATGATTTGTTGTGGTTTACCTACTTTTTGCGCTATACGTTCTTTCTGACGGTTCGTGTGTGCTACTTTGGCAATGTTAACGACATGCTCTCGTACGTATACCTTCCGTCTGTAATGTGAAGTGAGCAAGAAGCTGTTTCTCCTTCCTATTTAGGCGGGAGGAGCGAAGAAGTAAGGCTCGCCGACAGAAGTACGCCCACGCAAACGGTTAACGAGCATGGAACCCACAGAGTTACAATTATTATTGAAACGTTAGCATGTATAATCAATATAATTTCGGGAGTTTCCTATCCCGGTTTAGGGTCGAGTATCTATGGCTGCACACATACACAAGATGTTTGTGTAGCTACAGTTGACAAAGCCCTATGTATATATCTATAGCATTCATTGATCAATTCAGGATATATTTTGATTATGCAGGAGTCACAAAGGTGCCTTGTGTAGTATTGTCAGCAGTCGTCATACACAGCTGAACTCAATCACTCTGTTTTGCATGGTGTGGCCCAGGCCCCATGCACTGACCCTGTGGGAATTAACCGTGATGCCCTTCATAGTTAAAATGATTACTACTTAATTGTGCTCATCAGCCAGACAACTCAGTCAGTTAAGACATGCACAGAGGGTAGCTAGCTATATTGCCTAAAATGCACTTTGCATGCTTTCATTTTTTCAGTTCATGCAAGCTGTCCTGCATTGCTCTTAGCAACGCTGTTTGCCCGTAATGTATGTCCTAGTTACATACAATGTGATGTTCACTCCATGCAACCAATACAAGGGACTAGTGTATGTGTACTGAATACCATCTGATGGGATTGCTTGTAAGAGGCACTGATTGACCCCAGCACTCTATGCTCATTGGCAGAGCATGCTAAGCCAATTGGCTGACAGTGCGAGCCCCACTGGGACAAGTGCAGTGAGCTGATTCTATATGTGAACCACCAGCAAGGACAGCAAACATTGTAAACTCATGAATACATATATAACTTGGTTATGATATCATATAGCATGGCATCACTGACATGGCCATAGTTCTAATGATACAATATATATATATATATATATATATATATATATATATATATATATACACTAGAAATAATAAACATTTTCTACAAAAATAGCAAGGATGTAAGGATGGCACAAAAAGTACAGAAACAAGTAAAGCCTGTTACACAGTGGAGCATTAACCATGGTCCCTACATGCAAGAATGTGTCGCACCTTATAGTCCTACACCCTTGAATGTAGGGACAATGGTTAATGCTCCACTGTGTAACAGCCTTTACTTGTTTCTGTACTTTTGTGCCATCCCTACATCCTTGCTATTTTTGTAGAAAATTTTTATTATTTCTAGTTTCTATACTTTTTATGGTGTGCAAGCTGCACATGCTAAGTGCCACTAGAGGACATCCATGCAGGTTACAGTATAGGACCTTATTTCTTTAATCCTGGAGCTCGAGGTGTCGGCTATCTACTAGCTTCCGCGCCAGCCCACCTAAGAGCTTAGAAACGGTGACCGGAAGTAAGCCGAGTACTAATTAAAAATGGCGGGTCCACGGATGACCTTTAGAAACGACGCGCAAGCTAACTTTGGCCTAAGCCCTTGTCTTGTATACACCTGAAACAGCCTCCTGATGGTGTTGGCTAGCTTTTGGACAGAAACTGAAGAAATAGTAGGCGGAAAACTGCCGTTCCTGAACGTCATCATAAAATGGCGTCTTGCGCGTAGCAACGTCTTCCGAAAGACTCGGTAATCCCAAAGTGTGAACAATACGCTTTCGGAGCCTATACTTCAAAAGAATACAGCTCGGTTAATTTTCAGTAGTTTTGTGTTCGAATTAGTTCGATAGCTAATTCTGTTCGTCAGTTACAGCTGGCGAAGAAGAATATGAAGAAGAAGAAGAAGAATATGAAGACGAAAATGGATGTTTTCGAGTGTCATTTTCTCGCCGACAGACCACATTCACTTGCCTTCCAGGTCAGTTTAGTGTATGAATATTTCGTATTTAGCCCCACGAAGCCTCGTTTTGGCAGTTTTCGACGCTTTTCGCGATTTCGTCCCTGTATCAATGTATTGTGAATTCGAAACACCCTGTACCATCCCTACATAGAGAGTACTATCGTACTCTCTGATTACATTGTCTATACTTCAAATCAAGATAATTTCCCCAATTTTCCAGTTTCAGTACACAGCAGAATCATGATCAGCTACAGTATGGACCAGGGCCATATTGTGTGAGAGCCACAATTTCCGTATATATGAATAGAACTCGTGTATAATGGGCAAGGCAATTGGACACATCACCATTCATGTACTTTCTAACAATAAAGTAGGCAATAGGTAGCTGTAGGGAAACTTGTGTAGTCTGTCAAAATGAACTATTCAGCAGCCACAGTGTAAGCGGAATGGAGAGCAACAGGCTAGGCCTATTGTTTAGCATGTGAACTTTGATGCACCTTTCCTGTTTTTTTATATATATATTTACCAAGGCCCATAGAACAGAAATAATATGAAGGCAAGCCGTAGTCAAAGAGTATGTATATACAGGGAGCGTCCTTTAATATAGATTCCATTGAATCATTTAACATCACCCATGCACTCCTAGCTCTGAGTGTGGGAACATATAATAATTTATACAGAATGCTGTGATAATTAGTGAGAATAGTTCTCATATGTACAGATTTTAGGCATCATTCCATTACTTTGTCCTGGAAACACCTGTAAGGCTGTACTGTAACTGCACATTTGAAGTAAAATACGAAAGTATTCCTTTGGGTATATTCATGGTCAGTAGTCATCTTCTATTCATGTCAAGAAGACTGAACTGCACTCTTATGTACTTCATCCATAGCTGCAGAAAGTCATCAGGGGACCGGACAGAAGGATGGATGACATATATACACAGTAGTTTGTCCTCAAATGTGAATGTGCTGACAGGAATAGCCATAATTGTGTAAACTATAGAAGAGAGGGGGCGGCTGCTTGTAGTTAGCAATGCAGAGGCAATAAATCGAATGTCAATCACTAGCCATGGATATATAGCATTCTATCAATTGCCTCTGCAGTGGTTAGTTAACTGCTAGCAACTGCCCCCTCTCAGCAATGCTTCAGTTGGGATGGCTGTATCCTCCCTTGTCTGCTTCTGTTGAAACCATAAGTGTTTAACTTGTGGTAGATTCAGGTGCAGCCACCCATTCAACATCAACCAGCAGTATGCAATGCTGATGAGCCCCAATCAGGGAAAACAGACAGCTGTCTGGATGTGGCTCTTCATTGTTGGATGACTGGGGGAGGCAATCACTGGTTGCCAACTCAGCAGAGCTTGCTCCCCCCCACCACCACCAACTGAGACACCAATACAGGCATAGTTGGTATAGGTTGGCACAGTATCCAGTGATTATATAGCATTTGATGAATATTACATTTCACCCATCCAGGTGTTCATGAGGCATGAAACTCTTAATAATGATTCACTTATAGCTATATCACGAGTGTAAATTTATGGACATATGTATGTAAAGTGCACTGTATGTCCATATTGCTGCTGCTTTCAAGGCAAAGTGCACCTTACTTAGTGCATACAATTAGTGCAATTAGAGGTATTCTGGAACTTATTTAAAGCAAGCACTCCATGGGCATAATTTTAGCCATGCCAAGAACTCTTCTCATGTAGCACAAAATATGATGTTGTCTCATGTCGCGTGCTGGTAGCAGCAGTGCAGAGATTCTGAAGCTCATTCAGAATGCAGACAACTGCCTACTTGCACGCATAGTACGTAGCTGGAATGCGGAAATCCAAATGTGGCAGGACGAGGCTATATGTTTAGCCTACATGCGTCAAGTGAAGTAAACTGCAATTATTCATATATCACGGTAGAAGGAATGGCAGTGTGTTGGTGGCTAGCTGGCAGTATATTCCTCTTCGCGTGGAGACTGGAGACAATTCTGGCAAAAGGAGGTAAATGTAGAACACGTACGGTACAAAGGTACCTTTAAATCGCGATGTATAATTCTTTGCAGCTTCGAGTTTGTAGCGAAGGACCAGGTGTTTGCTGTTCGCATTCACGATTGGTAAGACTGTTTAACTGATTGGCTAACCTTCTTTGACTGCTATACTACATGAATCAGACAGCACGGCAGTGCTGTCAATGTAGGAATGGCGGTGGTTGCTTGTGTCTTGTAATACAAACGAAAAGTAGCGCCACTCATTTTAACAGAGTGAAGATTAGAACCTCGACAAAAGTAACCGCCAACGAGGAAGGGATGTTGTATAGATTACAGAGCAAACCTTACTTCAAAGCGCCAGCGCGCCCCGTGTAGAAAGCGTCGTCACCTATTCCGGTATTTCGTCGTCTTCTTCTTCTTCTTCTCCATCAGCTGTAGCTCACGCACGCCGTGAAATTGGAGAATGATTTGACTACATTGCCTTCTGCCCGTTTCCCTGGCTGGTTAGAAACAGTAGCGTGCAAATATCAATCATTACGGTTACCGGGCCTGTCCAGAGACGTTGTTATGCGAGAGACGCCATTTTACGATGACCGTTCGGAGGCGTATTCGAGACAAGTTTCGGTCGAGGCTAGCTTGTGCGGCATTTCAAAGGACATCCGTGGTCATGTACGTATTATACTGCTATGTTTGATTAATACTCGGTTAGCTTCCGTTCGCCATTTTGCAGCTTCTTCTGGTGGGCTAGTGCGGAAAAGTGCTAGCTACAGGATAAGGTCCTGTATCTGCATGGATGCCCTGTGGTTGCAACTTAGCATGTGACACTTGCACACAATAAAAAGCATATAAACTAGAATTAAAAAAATGTGTGAAACAGGGGTGCAGGTGAAATAGTAAGTGGGGTATTCCATCATCACATAGCTATTGTGACTGTAATTAAGATGGTCTATGTACCATGGTGACACAAATGAAAAACAACATTCATAGCTTCAAAAGTTGTCTAAGACTTTTATTGTGGCTGTGTCCAAGTGTATCTGTTCTGCACTACAGATTTGCTCAATCTATAAAATGTGCATCACAATCTGGGATTAAGGTATGTAGTTTGGGACAATGCCACTGGCGTTGCTAAATGTATTAAGGCACAATTGATGTCTTCACTTTAACTTGCTAGGTGGTGTTAGGACCCACTCAAGCATTGGTCACAGTAGCAGTTTTGAATGAAACTACTCTATTGCCATAAAGCTCAATCTTTATGCGGCGCGTCAGCTAAGCGTAAGCTTACTCACTGTCAGCCACGTCAGCCACAGCGTTTCCCAGAGCCGTGTACGTAGCTACCAAAGCCTGTTCCCCGCGTAGCTTGTAACCAGCTGCAGTTCCAATTTCTTGGCTTTGGTTCGTAGCCGGATTGTTGCTGTACCCTGTTTATCGACGAAACAAGTAAGCCGGGTGACCTGTGCATCGTATCGTATGTTATGGCGCCACAATTGTTATCACAGCTGCAGTTCTCTTTAGTTGCAGGGATCTACGGGATTTAGACACCCGGTATCTAAATGATTTAGATACCGCGCGAAATACACGAGAAAGTCTACGAGTTTTAGAAACATCGCTTAGAACGCCCGTTACCATGGTAGCGGGATCTATATTTAGATAGGCATTTCATCATTGAGGTCACTATACAGGCAATGCATGTGCAGCAGATTGCAGCATTTTAGTGAACCTCACAAGCACTGATTGAAATTTATTTCCTCAGACAATTTCCATGACTTCAACTGTGTACCACGTGACAGAGCAGATGATGGCTACCAGTACATAGCCCCCAACCTGACCTTCCCCTGTGATGGGGTTGTGACCAAGTGGAAGATTGGAACAGAGAATGAGAACAATGCTACAGTATACCTCCAGATATGGCAACCTAATGGAACAGCCTACAGCCGTGTAACTGAGACTGTTTATACCCACAGTGGTGGGGAAGCAATAGCAGAAGTCTCCACAGACATGACTGTATCAGCAGGGGATGTTGTTGGGTTCTATATGCAAACGTATAGGGAGGGGCTTAGATTGGCTTGGGCTTCAGTACCTGACCACACCCTCCTGCGAGGAAGTAGGAGTGCTCAAGGTGTCACTCCTGTAGCAACATTCAGTGACGTCTCTACAACTATCTTAAGTTCATCTCCTCTTGTGTCAGTTGAATTTGGTAAGTGTACCATGACTGTGTGATTACATGTTGTGCTCTTGACTGCTCTTGAGTTGTTATCTGTGTACCAGTTGTACAGTGTGAGCTGCAGAGACTGCATGGCTACTGATTAAATTTAAGACTGCTTTATGATAATTGCTAAAGCTAGCTAAATGCAAGCCTTTCCTTCCCTGCACATAATACACCATATTATACCAAACCATTCTACACCATCACTGGAGTTGGTCAAGACAGCATGGTGGTCAAAGCAGACAACCTGTTGTGCGACAATATGTGAATGGTTCAAGTGGTACTGTTGAAATGGTGCCACTGCACAGGCTTGGCTGATGACAGTAGGATCACTGGGGTTTGTGCCACCTGCCTGCTACAGCACTTTGGTGTCACAACAAGGCAGGGGAGGGGGCATAGGCCCTATTAATTCACTGCCAGACCTTCCCCCGAACAGGCTACACAGACAGCTTTAATTTGTGCTGTACAGTGTAGTGTAAGTTTAAGTGGTGGATGGGATATCTGCTTCTTCTATATACATGTATTCATGCACCAAAGTTTAAACACTTGAATTTGATTTAAGCAGAAGTGGAAAATTAGGGAGGAGCATTAGCCTGGAACACAGCTGGACTAGGAGTCAGGTTTGTTCATGTGAGACCTTTCATTAACAGTCATTTAATAGGGCTAGTGTACGTCCTAATGTCATAATTTGAGACTTGACAGTGGCAAACCACTGCAAACGTCGCACCTAAACAAACCTGATGCCAGCCATCTTCCTGGCTAATGCTCCTTCTGAATTTATGCCATTTCTATTGAAACGATAAGTGTTCTAACTTCAGTGGATACAAAGCAAAAGTAGCAGAAATCCTTTTCACGAACAATACATGCACCACAATGATGTGCCCCAGTCGGGTGCAACAGCTGTCTTTGGCTCTTCATCTCTATAGGATGTTAGGGGAAAGATCTGGCAACCCCCATGCAGCCTTGCTGGGACACCCACAGGTGTAGCTGGCTGGTGACATAATTATATAAACCCAATGATTTTATTATCATTAATACTACTATAGTACTGTATACTTCACATGTGTGATTAACATGACTGAATATAGCAATGTCATACTTGGAATAATTTGAATAGCATTTGACTAGCAGATCATAATCACATACATGACATCGTCATAGTTTTTCTTACTCATTGTCAATTTCCTCTAAGATCATAATTGCATAACACAATAAAACATACATAATAATAAACATAATAATGCATATAATAAATATATGTAAATATGTAAATAAATATAATAAAATATATGTAAATATACATAATAATAAAAAATGCATAACACATGACATGTACACTGTCATATAGTTTTGCCTACTCTATTTTCAATTTCCTTACATATAGAACCAAGTGCTTCTTCCTGTTCTACACCCAACTCAAGTGGAAATGGTAAGTAGCTGCTGGTCTAGTTTGCAATTCAGTGTAGAAGGGACTGTATATAGAGTGATTTTGGAAAATGTGACTCCATGGGAGCTTACCTGGTACTCTGTAACAATGACTTTGTCTTGAGGAGACTCTCTTGCAAAGTGCCAATACAGTGTGTAAGCTGACCATTGTATTGTATTATTGATTATATTTTGCCAAATGTTTGAATGGTGTTGCACCTTTTCACCTCATCCTACAGACTGTCTAGGTGCATTTGCTGATTTCAATTTTGTTTGCGGTTATGAAGTCTCACGCAATACCCAGTACATCATTCCACAACTCAACTTCTCCTGTAATGGTACTGTGACTCAGTGGAAGGTGGGACTGGAGGAACGTGACAAAAAGGAAAGAGTTAACATTCAGATATGGCGCTCAATGGGTGTAGGAGAGTACACCAGAGTGACTGAGGAGGTGTACACTAAAACAGTTTATGAGAAGATAGCTATAGCTACTGTTCCAGTGTCCATGTCAGTGATGGCAGGAGATATGGTCGGGTTCTATGTTCCTAGACTGCTGCGACTTCACACTGCACCTGATGTGGGCCTTACCATGTACACTACTAGGGGAAGTCCCACCTCATCACTAGCTGCACTTGAGTCTGTTGTGGGACCATCTCCATACATCTCAGTTGTGTTTGGTGAGTGATTGTAGCTATAATGTAATGACACAATTCACTGCTACTTGTAAGCAGACCCTAATGTTCACAGGATAGTCTGCACCGCTATTTGCAGGGCCGTCGGAGGCGGTACGGCCGGTACGGCCATGGCCGTACCACTTTTTGAACAGCTAGCAGTTTTTTTTTTAATTTTCAAAAGCAGTGTTTTTAGCTACTAAACCAGATAACCCCTACCCTACCTTAACTATCCGTTGAGGAAACAAAGAAGCAATGATCTTAGGTTGTTAGCAGATGCAATGAAACAGGAGATACCAAGTAGGGTCCAATACTTCACGATTTGCAAGCACGCTCCTTTCTTCCGCCATGTTTTGTTACGTAATCGATTCAAAACGTAATAAAGATGGAGGCCAGCAGCGCGTACGTAGGCAATCGACCCACATCACCTGGCGCTACGAAGCATGGCTTGTAGCACCACACGTCAGCGAATCGCTATACCCTTAACGGTGATGTAAAAATTCAAAATGGTCTCATCGTCGAAGCACGTGGACCTAAGAAACGCCGACAATATATGACAAGCCTCATCAGCCTCGCGCAGGTTTTTAGTACCCTAAGCGTCAATTCGGTGTGAAGAAGATCGTTTCTCGAACTTTCCAAGAGAGCTGGTATACCAGGTGAGGATTTTGCATAATAGCTAGCAACTTTGAAATGCTAGCTAGCTAAATCAAAGTCTAGCTATTGTATCTAATATTTAGCTATATAAACGTATGTGTAGCCTATGCATGGGCACGTATCTAGCTTCATGCAATGCTGAACGTTTAGTAAACATGATTTAGCTGCCTTTTGCTGTATATCACTGATATCATTGTGAAATCTATGTAACCCTCTTAAAACGACTTACTGACTGATCGAGAGTGCATGCTCGGCTAGCAAAGGCATCACTATTCTTGAGGCACAGATCCGTAGCAAACATTATCTGTATGATAATGAAAAGTAGCTAAAAAAAAATTTCCGCTCGCTTCGCTCTCAACATTTTGTATCCTTCACCCAATGGCCTTACCACTTCTAAATTGCCTCCGACGGCCCTGATTTGTTATACACAATAAATTTGATCACATCAATCTGTATACTTACAAACTGTGCACACTATACACCACACACACCCATAGTACATTTGCAGCACAGAAGTGCAACATACATTTGGTGGCTTTATCATATACTCAACATAATTATGCAATTCTGTATGTTTGTTTGTGCAATAGTTAAGTTTTAATACTAATATCTGTTCATTCGTGATTCAAACAAACACTGCAATACAGAATGTTGCCTACCTCCAATGGATTATGGAAAACAGATTAGGAAGTGTCTACCACAGCTATAATATGAGTACACAAAAATGGTAGACCAAGTAGACCTCCATTATTATTTCCATTGCAAGAGATTCTGGATATTCAGAGAGTGTCTATAATAGGTAGTCTTGCAATTAGAGATAATTGCTTCCTTTCCTATTAATGAATGCTTGGTTAAATGCGGTGTCCTGTGGCATGAAAATCAGCTACAATGGCAGCTGGGTGCACTGCCTAGAATTGTGGTCCAATAGCTATGGGCTAAAGTCTTCCCCATGCAGTCTAATTAATAACGTCTGATACCTGAACAATAGGTGTATATTCAAACCATTCTCTTGATTTAAGTGGTGTGATAGCGGAACACTCTTTTATGAACTTTGTGATAATATTATTTGTAACGAATTATCATGATATTCGACATTACTGTGATAGCAGCAGCTGACCATGAACACAACAAGTAAGAGATCATGATACAAAACAAAATACAAACCAATTCCAATAACTCTCAGACGTACCGCAGCAATGGGAAATGCTTTCTTAAATCAAACGAAGGACACCTACTAATCTCTCTGTATTCCACTGGGTGAAGAGATCTGCACATATAATTAACAACTGAGGGGAATTAAGCATTGCAATCAGGGAGCTAGCAAGGTACTGCGTATACGCACTGGATGATGCAAACATGCACTATTGCAGTGAGAAAGATCAAGAAGTGGCTGTCATGGGCCTCACAGGGAGTGATACAACAACTATCAACTATCATCCCGATGCCATCAAAATTTCATTCATCTCGGAACTTCTCTACCAAGGCCAAACATCCCTAGCTTCCTACCAACTTTATCGGTATCTCACATTTCAAGATGTCATGATCACTGATCTAGGAACTATACACACTAAAGAGTCCTTACTTAGGTGCTAAGGTGCCCCTACCATGCCACATCACTCCTACAGATGAATAAAAACTCCATCCATGATTGGTTATATAGAGGCAGTTGACCAATCAGTGTGGAAATTGTACAGAGAAAATGGAGTTGGGACCTAGATTCACAAAACCAAACCTTCTAGACTTGCAACAGAAATTCATTGCTATTATAGAGCCAGAAGTCAACAGTAGGATGCGGGAGCAGACATAGGCAGGTCGCTCAGTTAGTAGGACAACTCTCCTTCTTTTGTGAGAACAATTCAGAAGCTTGAACACCCTCAACCCCCCACCCCTTTCAGGTGATGAACAATGAGAGTAGACTCCAGATGTCAATCCTGCCAGCTACCACCACTACTATACCTCATTGTGCAATGCATGTCCTGCTTGCCTGACCAACAAACATATGGCAGTGTGTTACACCTGGAGATGACCAAGCATGAAAATCTAGAGATGTTCCCTGATCTCGAAGGTCCATGTCTGGCATCAAGTCCCGACTGCTAGGAGCCTAAGTGCTGGCAGAGCTGCTTGCACGGTCTGGAAATCAAAACTGCGAATATCCCTCCTCCACCATACCCAATGGAGCCCTTGTCATTTCTATTTACCCAGACACTGTGGCATCACTTTGTGATGCTAACTGTGATATATACAACTTGCCAGAAAGCCTCACCGAATGCTGCAAGTAAATCAAGACCAACTGCCATCTAGTCTTGACTGAACTAGGCTCATCACCATAACAATTTGTAATTAGATCTCATTGTGAGCTTTTATCAATGCATGCCATAATAATACAGTTGTATCTGTATATCACTATGCCACATAATTATTTACTATGAAAATAATTGTAGATAAAACCAGGAGTGCATATTGTGCTAACTCCTGATCAAACACTAAATATGGCATTCACCCTTGCCATGCCTAATCCCACTTTCAATTGTGCGCTTGAACCATGTGACTAGATAATTATTATGCTTGGGTGTTTAGTGTTCCTCAACCTTGGCTATGTCAGTTCTAATGCATGGTGTTTGTATATGCCATCACAGCAAGGGTGTTTGCTCTTTGTTGTGCACATATATACTGTGAAGCAGTGCAGTATGCTTTAGTATAGCAGTTACTTATATATATATTTACTTTGTGCAGTGCCTGATGTCACAAGCACCTCAGTCTCATCAATGACATCAACTGCTCCACCTTCTCTAAGAACATCTGCTGCAGTCTCATCAGTGACAGTAGCCACAAGTGTCTCACCTAGTACTGCAGATTTGTCCTACTTTTCATTCTCATCAGAAAAGCTCCCAATTGCTGTGGAGTCATCCACCCCACAGAGTAGTACTGTAATAGCTGTGGGTGGAGGGAGCAATGTTGGTCTCACCCTCTCAGGAAGTGGGTCTGCAGCTATCATTGGAGCAGTGGTGGCTGTGGTGGTCATCCTCATTGTTGTGTCAGTCATTGTTGCTGCTGTACTAATTGCATGGAGAGTGAATAGGAGGGAAAAGAAAGCAGCTATAGGTGAGCAGAACGTAATACCTTTCCATGGGCTTGTATGAAGCTGGCCATATGTAATATCCACACCCCAGACCATCTATATACAGAGCCATCCACATGGACATCCTCCCCTTTTTATTTGTTTTCCATATGTGACAACCCACCTGTCAGGCCACTTGAAGTATCATGCCAGACCAAGCTCCTTGACATCAGCTAGAGACAACCTTTAGATTGATGACTGTAATGTAGGCTGCCCTGCTTCAGCTGTACATACATCTACTGCTGCCTCAGTATGGCTAGGTGGTCCACCAGACTGCACCCTTTTACTGCACCAATGTTTCACTTACTACTCTCTGCTAGGATCTCAGTGTGAAACAGGGTTGGTAAGTACAAGGTGACATATATACGTAGCAGCAGGTTTCCCTCATCATTTGAGGAGAGTAACTACCTCTGCAAGAATCTAACTAGTTGAGGTGGTGTCTGTGTTTGAGTGCTTTGAACCTGAAAAGGAATTGTGTGAAGTGAAACACCCCCCTCTGCTCAGTAGAGCTACCACTGTGATGTTGCGCAATGAATTCTACGTGCTTTGCTTTTCTCATATCCACAAACTATGTTGTAATCTTTCCTAGTGTATAGGTACTGGTGGGATAACTCCAATCTAAACCTTGGGGCACTCATGGTAATGAAGGAAGTAGCCATTCTATTTGGGGTGTTAAGTTGTTGCTGTAGGCAGAAGAAATGATTCTCAACTGCTTCCATGATTTACGAGCATTCCTTCCCGGTCATGAACCCCAGGGACATGTGATGCCCATTTTTAAAGTTCACTCAGCAGTTGCTTCATGTCATCAGTTGCAAACACCTGGTCATCAAGTATAAGAGAGGAAAGGTTTACAGTGGTTAGGGTCACATTCTCCTCACTTTATGAGAAACTATAGTAATGACACCATCTCCTGTTGGACAAGACTATTGTATGTGGAGTACTTTTAGCCATGTCTTTAACTTGTCACAAGTACTGTTAAGTTTGAGTGCATTCTGTAGAGTGATCACCATGCAAGAATATAATTATATGCAGAAGAACCTGGGAAGCAAACAGAGAGAGCAATATATATAATAATTTATTAATTTGGCATACTTGTACAGGCAACTCCGCATGTTTGGACACTAATATTCTCAGAAAGGGTTGGTTCTCTAATGCCAGCTTCACAACAGGGTTGAAAACATTGCCGACGTTTCGACCAGAGCATCTGGTCGAAACGTTGGCAAGGTTTTCAACCCTGTTGTGAAGCTGGTATTAGAGAACCAACCCTTTCTGATGCCTGAGCCAGCTGAGAAGCCCTCACTTCACTAATATTCTCATTTTATGATGTGAATGACACATCTGTCCAGCTGTAGGTCATCCCCTTTCAGAGGACAGTACTGTTATGAACATGGAGCACAACCCCTCCTACTGTGCAGTTCAAGGAGGACTGGTAATGGAGGCTAACCCTGCTTATGAGCAAACTAGTGGTAAGTGACACAACAATTCATCACAGTCTTGTGGTAGCCAATGTTTAACACCAGATGACATTTAATAGCTATGCTACAACTCACAGTTCCCCAAATTGATTAAAGCACAATTAAACGGAAACAGGGCAGTTCATTCATTTCTAGACAAAGATCTAATTGTACATTTCTGTACATTTTAAGCAGAACCTTCTCACATGATCACTTGTCAACTTCACTGTCCTACGTATATGCTGTAGGTCTTGCAGAAGAAAAAACAGTTGTGACTATGCAGGACAACCCATCCTATGCTTCAATGGAAGGAGTGAAGCTGGAGCTAAACCCATGCTACTCAACCATGCAAGAAACATCTGACTGTATTTGAGCTGATTGATGGTATACATAGGAAAACATTAAGATATAGGCATTGAATATATATTTGAGTGTGCTTTGTACTGGTATATGGTTTCACATGCAGACACTTAGCTATTAATGGTTTGATATCCCTGCATAATTCTATTGTTCAACAGGTCTAATTGCATAATACCTTAGGTTAACTTAAGCAACCTTGACAGCATGCATTTGGTGGATTAATACTGTAATAATTCGGGAAGGTGATAGTATAGTGGATAGAAAATCATCTCCTTTAACTGCTTCATCCTGACTGAGTGCAATGGCCTAGCTGCAGCTGCAACCCCTTAAGGGTACAGAGGATGCCACAGAAGAGTATGGCATTTATGTAAAGTGTATCATTGTGTATTTATTTTATGTTTAGATGCTTAAAACTGAGATGCTGTAGTTTTGCAATTATATGCAAGTTCTAGATGCTATGCTACCTAATATGATTATGACTTGAGTTTTGCATACATGCAGCCATTAAAATTAATTATAGGAAGGGAACATATACTTAATCAGTGGTCCGCTTTGTACCAATTTATGTTTTGGTGAAGTAGAAGAAACACAATCATACATGTACCTGTGTTAGCTGTTTCATCATGCAATGGTGTGGTAGTAAAGATATGTATTATCCGTATTATGTACACAGATTGATAAGACTGTGAACATTCTCTTTTGAGCTGTGCTTTGTTTAGATTGATTTTGTATCCAATGTATTGCTATTTTGTCATGCTGTCATGTACAAAATGATGCTTTTGATGCGTTATAATTATACCTTTTCAGCAGACCCATGTATTGACAACTATTACTACATCTGATGAATTCATGAAACTCCTGCATGTGGTCTATATACACAAACTCTGTAGCCGTGTTATAGCACACTTAGTTTTGCAGTACCAACATGTCTTATGATTCATGCAGTGTTTATGCTTGTTGCAGAAGTAGACATTTGGTGTCCTGTTCTGAAGCTAGCTTGAATGCTAAATTTGTGTATAGCTGAAATGGGATAGAATTTGTATATGATTTTCTCTCTAAGCAGTACAAAAGGCTGCATGGGCACTGTGTACTATTTGGTGGCATCATTTGTAAGAGACACTGAATAACATTAGCATTCTAAGCGTACTGTAATTGACTGCTCTCCAGGTGGACAATGCAGACCATCCATGACCATTGTCTGGTTCCAGTTGAGTGACACTGGCTGGATATACATAATTTTATAGTTCCAATATTGGATGGCATTGACCTCTGCCATCCACATACATGCAAGTACATACTCACAAGTGTGCATGCATGCAATGAAAATGATAAGATCTAGGACTGTCATCTTCAGCCAGCAAGGTAAAGCTGCTGCCAAGCAAGCTTTCCAGAGCAATAGCTTACTTTACAGTAGAGAGAGGGTTTCAGCAGTCCAGAATGATGACAGCTGAAGCATCTGCCATAGCGAAACTAATAATATAAGTGGAGCAACATCAAACTTTCACATAAGTGCACAATACTCGGGAGAGCCAACCTGAGTAGTGTAGAGTACCTTAAAATGTCTGGCTGCAAGGCATATGCATGCAGTCTGAGTGACCATGTAGTACATCGTACTTGCACTGGAAAGCCAAGTAACAATGAAAGACAAAGTGGTATACCTGTACAGTACATGTGGGCCTGCAGTAGTGATAATGCATTCATAGCAATTCATTGCTTGCCTAAAGTCAGGAGGGGGTCATGTGTATATATACAGTTGGATGTACTGTATGTACTGTCACAGTTAATTCTGTTACATAGAGCATCTGGCTATAGCTACAGTATAGATGTTTGGGCATGTTTTATCATTGACTGTTGAATGTAAGTTTGCTACAAATGAATTAAGTCAAGCAGTCTCCATACCAAGGCAAGAGCTATGGCTCTTTCCCACAGGTCATTATACATTACAACTGCACGTGCACTGTTGGATTAACACAAGGTTGATCACATTATTCCAACAACATTTAACAAGAACTCTGCGATAGAGCGTAAGGACATCCTGGAGCATGTTTTATTTCTAGATCTCTCTACAGGGTGTACATGCCCCAGAAGCCCTTCACAATCCAGTGCCACCACACCAGGTGCGTCCACCAGATAGGAAGGTGACATGGAATTGAATGGTCTATAGCGACTCTGCATTATGTACCATTATGTGCATGCTTTTCACATCTAGCGTTTTTAAATTATATGGATTCAAAATTTGCACTGATTTACAGTTAATGCTGGATTCTGTATATTGCATACATAATGATGTCTAAATATTCACACTTGGAATTTGACGATGGATGTTAATCCACAAAACCGCAAACATTGAAAGTCTAAAAAATAGAGTGCACATGATTTTCTGTAGGCCTCATAGCAGAAATCACTGCTGTTTGCTGTCTTTTCCTGTCATTGCTCTTCAGTGCTGCATCAGTTGTTGCAACGTTCCTCATCACCAGGAAGTATTACAGCAAACAGATAACTCAAGTGGGTCCATCTCTTGGAGAGAATAGCAAGCACTCCGCCAGTGTTGAGCCAGACAGCCCAAAGTTGCAATCAAACCCAGCATATGAGCCTGTGTACTTATAGTGATTCAACCTGACATCACTGTGGAATTGGTTGTGTCTCTGTATACGTATGTAGCTTTCTTTTATTCTATACCTGCATGGTATTAAACATATTTATATTGTATAATCATAAGCTATTTGTACATACAAGAGACGTATCCCTCTTATACTTAGTTATGCATGTATTTCAGTGTGCATATGGTTATATGAAGTGTTTGATCACAATGTTTATATTAGTGAGTATGCACTGAATAACTATTTGCTCATGATGTGTGCTGATGATGTTCATGTAGCTATATATGCCATAATCTAGGCAAGCCACCCCAGCCATGTAACAGTGCTGGGTATAATTATGACATGCCTAACCGCAGGGCAATGCTATCATGTCCCAGTCATAGTTGCTGGACTAATGTTTGTCCCATGGAGCCACAGGGCAAGCCACCACTGCTGCCCACAAAGGCACATGCAGTCAAGTTCAAAGGAGGTTGGCCAGCTGGTGGTGCAACAATAGGAGTTGCCAGGAAACATAAGTAGCACTTATGTTTCAGGTCACACTGTAAAATGTTTTGTACTGTCTTCTGCACACCATAGCACTATCTTTATCTATGAAATGATTCTAGCCCTCTCCATGGGCCCGTTACCCTATGTCGCTAAGGTGGTAGATGGAGACTGTATTTCAAGTAATGTAATTGTTCTATAGACAATGTCACAACTAATACAACCAAGCCAATGCAACTGTGCACCAGTGTCTCCTAGATATATGCCTGTCACTGCATGTGGCTCTCACTTGTGAATGTCACTGCATGCCTACTTAGACTCATTGGGAGTTCCATGTATGGCTATATGTATAGAGGATGGACCCTTTAAAGTGTCAGCTGCACATGTAAGTGTCCTAGAGAATGTCACAACTAATACAACCAAACCAATGCAACTGTGCACCAGTGTCCCCTAGATGTATGCCTGTCACTGCATGTGGCTCACACTAGCTTGTGAATGACACTTCCTACTTAAAACTCCCTGAGAGCTATATGTATATAACTATGGCTATATGTAACAGTACAGGAGATGGACACATTTGTAGGCCATGACCTTCATCAAACCATACACACAGTAAAAGGTGAGCTTCAAGAACAGATGCAGAGATAGCTTGCCTGACTGCCATATAAGCAAATGCATAATGCATGCATAATGATTATTGCATTGATTAGTGCACTACACCTTACTGCATGCATAAGGATACTTTTATATGTACTGTACATGGCTAATCATTGGTACCAATGCAACACCATAATTTTGATTGGTGTAAATCCAGACTCTGCTCATTTATGGTGTATACTTATACCAAATTAAGCCAGTCTTCAAAGTGTTAGCTGCATGAAGCCCTATATTTACATATATCCTAATCATTCAATTTGGGTTACCTCAATTATGCAAGAGTCATGCAGGCACCTCATGCAATCATGTCAGCATGCAGCTTTCACACATTGCTGATCTCACTTACTCTATTTGCATGGTGCGGCCCATGCCCCATACACTGACCCACGGGATCAGTACACAACAGAGTCATGATCAGCAACAGTAAGCATCCCATTGCACGAGAGCCACAATTTCCGATTACATGAATATGGGCTGCATATATGGGTATGGTTATTGAACACATCACCATTCATGTGTGCAAAGTTACCATGTCAACAATACAGTAGGCAATGGGTAGCTATAGGAACCACCAGAAAGTACCTTTTTGTGGAGAACAGTCAGAACTGAAGCATTGAACTATACAGCAACCACAATGTATATGGAATTGAGTGGGTATGGGTATGGTTATTGAACACATCACCATTCATGTGCATTGAATCACCAACAATACAGTAGGCAATAGGTAGGCAATAGGTAGCTATAGGAAACTGCCAGAAAGTACCTTCTTGTGGAGAACACTCAAAAGCAGAATATTGAACTATACAGCAGCCACACTATATAAATATGGGATCGAACAATAACACCAGGTCTAGGGATTAGCATGTGCATTTCCATGTACCTTCAACTTCATACTACTTAGCAAGGCCTGTCATAGAACAGAAGGCAAGCTACACCCAATGCTTGCCAAACAGCAACACATGAACTATGGCACCATGCAAGCACTATACCATCAATGGTCACTTCACACACAAGCACAGTGTGTGCAATGGTAGTGAACAGGTCCATTAGTCTCAGTACTACCTCACAGTGCACTCAGATTTCCTGCAAACCAAGCAGTGTTGACTTGAATTGCATGTAAGTAGATCAATAATCAAACTCAGCAAGGCATTAGAACATGGTATATACAGACATTTGTCCTATTACTTCCTATTGTAATATATAATTAGGACAGCTGCTCTTATTATACAGAACCTAGTCATTGTACGCAACATACCATTTGTTGGGTTTATCTGCTAGTGACACAGACTAGATCATGTTACCTTCAAACTACACAATTAGCATACTTATAGTCTGAGGAGCTACTTCCAACATAATACACAACATGCAGGCCAAGCTCTGCCCATGCAGAGTATGGACTTGTTGAGGGAATTCATTGGAAATTTTGTTGAAACTATCATAAAAATATTATTACACAGAAACTGAACGTACTGAAACAGAAAGCAGCACAAGAATACACATCATGCATGCTTCCTCTGACTTTAGTGTATTTGAACAGTCCATATCCCATTGTAAGTTCATACACTTGCCAGAATTTCCCTGAGGTATGTAATAGTACATACATCTCCCTTCTACTCCTGGCTCCAAGTGTGGGAGCATAGACAGTATGCACAGGAACTGTTAGTATGAATACTTCAAGTATATCAGTGCAGATGTTTTTAATTAGTCAACCACTTCTTCTCTTTGACCAGGTTAACACCTGTAAGGCTCCAACTGCACACTGAAGTACGTAAATTGAAATAAATGTGCAGCCTTGCACATGCACATTCCTCTGGATATGCAGACAGTACTGGTAGAGGGAACTTATACGGATGTTATGCCAAGAAATTAGAAATGCACCTTTATGAATTTCGTCCTTAGCTGTAGAGAGCTTGTCCTGTCATGAGGGGACAGATCCATGAATGGATGGCAATAGTAGGTCCTCATGCAAATGAGGATGAATGTGATGATAGGAATAGGCTGAGCCATATGCATGATGTGAAACAAAATTATACTTCACCCATCCAGATTTACCATTAAACGCAATCTCTTATAATGTGTCACTCCATGTTTTGTAAGGCTGCACTGGATGTCTTTGTTGCTGCTGCTTGCTCTGCCTCACTTAGAGCATGCATTTAGTGCACTTAGAGCATTTAGTGCACTTAGAGGTACTTGGGGCTTCCCATCAAAGCACAGCACGTGCTGCATAGCCATAATACTAGCCTTGAAAAAGACCTCATGATCATGTAGCATTTGAGATGGTTTCACTATGGCGTACTAGTAGCAATAGCGCAGAGAGCTCATCCACCACGCAGGCAAGCTCCCACTTGTGCGCATACTGCCGCTAGAATACCGAATGCGGACATACGAATGTGGCAGGCCAGAACCAGGCAATGCACTTATACATGCATCACGTAGTAAACTGTAATCCATATCCCGGTGGAAGTAATGGCAGTGTGTTGGTGGCTGGCTGGCTGTAGTTTACTCTTCGCATGGAGATCGGAGACAATTCTGGCACAAAGAGGTAATAGCTAGTAGGACGCGGTAGGTACTTTCATCCTCGCGCGCGCTGTCTATTTATGACATTGTAGCTATAGTGTTAGCTATGTGGTTGTTCGCCTCTTTCCTAACCTGAGGAAACTCTATAGCATTCACGATTAGTAGCTAAGACCGTACGTTTAACAAGTTTGGCGAACCTTTTCGAGTGTTATTTACATCTTAGCCAAATACATATCCCAGGGCTCTAACTAACTAGTTTGCGTCTTGCGATTTGTCTTGAGCGCATTACTCCACACGATGAAGACTCACTAGACCATAATAGATCCTGTCTAGACTCCACGTCAAAAAGCTGATGGGCGAAGGGGGGCAAGTATTTAGGCCTATACGCCCACAGTGTCTAACGAGAATTTAAAGTTTTTATCTGTAATATATTCCCAAAAACAGGAGTGGCTAGTTGGTATAGAAGGCACTAGAGTGGATGTGTAACAGGGTTGCAGGTGGAATAGTAGGTGCATGGGGTAGTCCATCATCACATAACTATTGTGACTATGCCCAAGTGTATGTGCTCTGCGCTACAGATTTGCTCAATACAATGTGCATCACAAATGGAATATTTTGGGACAATGTTGTTAGTGTTCCCAAGTGTAGGTACATTGATATCTTCACTTTAACTTACTAGGTGTTAGGGCCCACTCAAGCACTGGTCATAGCAGCAGCTTTGAATGAAACAACTCTGTTGCCATCTAGCTCAAACAGTTGGCATTGCTATTGGAGTCACGGTGGGATAGCTCATAAAGTTGTGCCCAAATATACTTTCTACTGCCATACATCTTTCTTGAGTGAGCTAGGCGTAATGCCTAGCAAGCAGATTGGAGAGATGCTTGTGTTTTGCAATGCAGCGTCTTGAAAAACATATTAATTGTAGCACTCCCAGAATCCATTGCTTAATCTATTGATTAAGCAACTCTGTGGGGGGAGCACTAATAAAGGTATCCAATGTTCTGCAGTCCGTTTGTTCACCATTCAGAGAGCCCTAAGGATAGAGTTATTCTAACTTACTATTAAAGTAGTAACACAGCACGGTAATGGACAATAATTTGTGCAACATTGCGGCCACTGCTAAATGAAATATCTTGCCGCCTACCATTAAATGGCCTAAGAAATTGACATCACATCCTGTCGAGATTTGCCTAGATTACCAACACACTACACCTGGTGACCTGGACCCACAGTGTGAAGTGTTGCACTATAGCATTATTGAGTTATCAGAATGCATTAGCTGTTGCTACGTAATGTAGTTCAGTATGATAAGTGTGAGATCAAGCTGTGACAAATCATAACTGATTTATTATTTGTCACATGAAAGATGACAAAACGATTTTATTTGTGACTCAGTTTGTGCTCACATGTGAGTAGGATATTGATAGTCTAAGAACTACCCCAGAATTGATCTGAGAACATCAAAATTTCGTGGTGACCAGACCCCCAACCTCCTCAGTTGTGTCCACTCTATAGTCCTGACCAGTTTCTGCACTATGGCCTCATGATGTTCATTGAATCGTGGCTGGACAGCACTATAGCTCACAGTCCCTAGTTCGTATAAAGCTTTATACCCATGGAGACTCTCATGCAAACACATCCACACTCCATCAAAGCTGCCCAAGACACAAAGTAGGAAGTGATGGTGTCACTTGCAAAGATGGTACACTAGTTAGACTGCAGAGGGTCAAGCAGTGAGCATGCCAACCTTGACCACCTTGAAGTGTTGAAATCGCCTCTAATAATTAATAGTCTACAGAGCATGAATTAACCAGAATGTAAATGACTTGATTGACATTTCTGGTTTCAAAGTGAACAATGCATACCTTTGTTTGTGGGCTAATCATTTGCAACTATAGATAGGACAGTATGCTGACACAAATCAATACCACGCAAAGTTAGGAATGTTGTTCAGTGTTGTAAATGACATAATTATAGTTGCACTTCACTTAAGCTTGTTTGTGGATGATTGTCTTGTCAGGATCAACATGTGGAATAAGCTTACATAGTTGATTCATAGTAAATAGAGTTAATTGCTGTGTGTTCCACCCTGTGTTGTATTTGGATACAGGCATTTCATCATTGAGGTCACTATACAGGCAGTGCATGGGTGCAGTTCATTGCAGCATTTTTAGTGGACCTCACATGCAAGGATTGAAATTACATGTATGCATTTCCTTAGAGAACTTCTACGACTTCAGCTGTGTGCCAACTGGAGGAGGCAGTAGAACACCTGACAAGTACCAGTACATAGCCCCCAACCTGACCTTCCCCTGTGATGGAGTTGTGACCAAGTGGAAGATTGGAACAGAGAATGAGAATAATGCTGCAGTATACCTCCAGATATGGCGACCTGATGGAACAGACTACAGCCGTGTAACTGAGACTGTTTATACCCACAGTGGTGGGGAAGCAATAGCACAAGTCTCCACAGACATGACTGTATCAGCAGGGGATGTTGTTGGATTCTTTATGAATGGAGGTGATGATGGGCTTAGAGTGGCTTGGGTTCCAGTTCCTGACTACACCATCCTGCGAGGAAGTAGGAGTGCTAGAGGTGTCACTCCTGTAGCAACATTCAGTGATGTCTCTACAACTATTTTAAGTTCATCTCCTCTTGTGTCAGTCAAATTTGGTAAGTAAACCATTAATTGTGTGATTGCATGCTGAGCTCTTGACTGCAGGTCTTATTGCCAGTAGTACATTGCCATTAGTACGTAATATTTATGTACATCTCATGTTTATGATTATATCATGAGTATGTATGCTGGGTTAGGGGTTAATACAAGTTACCCATGTACCTGTTGTACAGTGTGAGCTACAGAGATTGGCTGCTGATTACATTTAATGATGATTTGTGATATTTGCTAAGTTCATGTTCATTCTTACTACTTTTCCAGCTAGTTCTATACAAGGCTTTCCTTCCCTGCACATAATACACCATACCACACCATTCTACACCATGATCACTGGAGCTGATCAAGACAGTGTGGTGGCCAAAGCAGACAACCTATCGTGCGACAGTATGTAAACGGTCCAAGTGTTACTGTTGAAATGGTGTCACTGCACAGGCTTGGTTGATGACAGTAGGATCACTGGAGTTTGTGCCACCTCCTGCTACAGCATTGTCGGTGTCACAACAAGGCAGGGGAGGGGCAAAGGGCACTGTATTGTAATTCACTGTCAGACCTTCCCTCTAGCATACTATAAAAATGGAGAGCCAGCTTCATCCTATTCTGCACTCATCAATGTAGCATAAGTTTGGTAAATAGGATGCATGTCTGCTTCTTCTACATGTATCCACCAAAGTTAAAACAATTAGGGTTTCAGCAGATGTGGCAAAAACATTAGAGAGGAGCATTAGCCTGGAAGACAGCTGGCATCAGGTTTGTTCATGGGAGACCTTTAAATTGTTTAACAGTCATTTAATAGGGCTACTGTTCTACTGTCATAATTCAAGAGTTGGCAGTGGCAAACCATTGCATGCAAAGGTCCCACCTGCATGAACAAACCTGATGCCAGCCATCTTCTGGCTATTGCTCCTTTCTAATTTGTGCCACTTCTGCTGAAACCATAAGTGTTCTAACTTTGGTGAATGCAAAACAGAAGTAGCAGAAATTCTATTCTCCAACAGTACGTACACCACAATGATGTGCCCCAGTATAATTATAGGGGGGAACAGCTGTCTTTGGCTCACCATCTCCATAGGATGCTAGGGGGAAGATCTAGCAGCTCCCAGCCTTGCTGTGACACTAATGACACTGGTGTAGCTGGCTGGTGACATAAACCCAACAATTTTATTGTCTTCACTGAAAATTAATTTACATGTATAATTAACATGACTGAATACAGCAATGTCATACTTAGAATAATTTGAATAGTATTTGCATGGCTAGCAGATCATAATCACATACACATGACACTGTCATATAGTTTTGCTTGCTCCATTTTATTTCCTTTACATGTAGAACCAAGTGCTTCTTCATGTTCTACACCCAACTCAATTGAAAATGGTAGGTAGCTGCAGCTACATTTGATTTGCAGTTTGTAGAAGCAGATACATAGTGATTTTGGAAAATGTGACTCCATGGGAACTTACTCTGTAACAATGTCTTGGCCTTGAGGAGAATGAAGATGGAGAGCCAGCTTCACCCTAATTTGCGCTAGCTAGTCAGTGCAGCATAAGTTTGGTGATAAGGATGTCTGCCTCTTCTTCGTGCATCCACCGAAGTTAAAACAGTTATGGTTTCAGCAGAAGTGGCAAGAATTAGCGAGGAGCATTAGCCTAGAAGACAGCTGGAGTCAGGTTGGTCCATGGGAGACCTTTTTTAATAGTCATTTAATAGGGCTACTGTTCTACTGTCATATTTCGAGACTTGGCAGTGGCAAACCACTGCATACAAATGTGTCACTTGCATGAACAAACCTGGCTCTTGCTCCTTCCTAATTTGTGCCACTTCTATTGAAACCATAAGTGTTCTAACTTTGGTGGATGCAAAACAGGAGTATAGCTGAAATCCTCTTCACGAACAGTATACATGCCACAATGATGAGCCCCAGTTTATAGGGTGAAACAGTTGTATTTGGCTCACCATCTCTATAGGATGCTGGGGAAAGATCTAGCAGCCCCCAGCCTTGCTGCGGCACCAACACTGGTGCAGCTGCCTGGTGACATAAACCCAACGATTATATTGTCTTCACTATAAATTATTTCACATGTATAATTAACATGACTGAATACAGCAATATCATCTATATACAGTACAAGTTACAATATACTAGGGTGAAGCCGTACAAAGAATGCACCCAAAATGCATATGGGGCAGCAGCGTGGCATGGCCTGGCAGAAATGTGCTTGCCATGATATTAAAGCTCTCATCATTTGGCACTTATCAAATATTCATTTTCCTGATTAGGCCTTTGTTTTGTGGGAGGGGGGCTGAAAGATTGCATATAAATGCCCATAGGAGAATACTGAATGTACTGTGCATTCATACTGAGACATAGTGATGCCTACTATTGGAAAACGTGCCACATACAGTCATGAACCATAGCAGCCATGGCCAGGCGGTCCATTTGACTTGTGCCATGGGCATGATTGTGCAACATGGCTCATGCGACCCACGCTATAGACAGGCAAACAGAGAAATACTGTTTGAGTACCTGGGATGGCCTGGCGGTAAAGTGCACACTGCGATATTAAAGTGCACGGCATTTGCCGACATACATTTCTTTAGTTTTTTTGCAGCAGGCCTTTGTTCTTGTGTACGGCGCTCTGAAAGTGCACATATAAATGTACATAGGAGAACACTGCAAGTACTGTGCATTTATATCGAGACACAGTCATTTGTAGCATTCCAAACAACACGGTGCATACCGTCACAAACCGTGGCAGCCATGCCCAGGTGGTCCAGCTGACCTATGGCATGGGTGTGATTGCTTAATGCGCCTCAAGATGGCTGTGATAAAGTGGGGTAATCTAATTATAGCACCAATCAGCACCAATTGGCGGGAATCAACACCTATGCAGTATTTAGAATAATTTGAATAGTATCTGCATGGCTAGCAGATCATAATCACATACACATGACACTGTCAAATAGTTTTGCTTACTCCATTTTCAATTTCCCTTACATACAGAGCCAAGTGCTTCTTCATGTTATACACCCAGCTCAAGTGGAAATGGTAGGTAGCTGCAGCTACGTTGGTCTGGTTTGCAGTTTGTATGTATATAGAAACGACTGCATTTTGGAGAATGTGACTCCATGGAGACTTTCACTGTAGCAATGTCTTTGCCTTGAGGGGACTCTCTTGAAATGTGCCAATACAGTTTGTAACCTGGCCATGGCTTACATATAAGAGCTCATATACGTATTATCTGTTTTATTTTGCCAAATGTATGGTTGGTGTTGCACTTTTGCCCCTCATCCTGCAGACTGTCTAGGTGCATTTGGTTACTTCAATTTTGTCTACTTACACTAGTAGGGGAAGTCTCCCCTCATCACTAGCTGCACTTGAGTCCGTTGTGGGACCATCTCCATACATCTCAGTCGTGTTTAGTGAGTGCTTTACAGCTAACATGTGAGCCTTACCATATTCTATAGTAGGGTAAGTCCCCCCTCATCACTTATAATTGGCGCACTAAACTCTGTGGGACCATCTCCTTTCATCTCAGTTGTGTTTGGAGAGTGATGTATAGAATAGCTAGTGGTCCAATGGCCAAAGGCTAAGGTCTTCCCCTGTCTAATTATTATTAATGCCCAATATACCTGAACTATAGGTGTATATATCCAAACCATACTCCATGGTTAGGCATGTGTGATAATGATCTTCTTTGCACTTTGTGATATTCCTACTGATTCGTAATGATATTTGATATTATTGTGATAGCAGTAACTGACAGTGAAATCACATCATTTATGACATGATACAAAACAAATTGTCAGCCAATGCCAATAGCTCTCAGATTGTGGCAATGACAAAATTAATGCTTTTTCAACTGATGGAAGGACACCTACTAATATCTATGTAGTCCACTGAGTGAAAGATTTGCAGATTTAATTAACATCCCATTATTCACCAATGACAGAGGAGGGTGGCCACGTATCACGTGACTGTGTCCGGGAAGCACGCGCGTAGTGAATTTATACACATACACACTATAAATATTCTGTACTGTAGGGCGACCCTCGCTTTCTTGCTCGAGCTTGCAGGTATCCGCATACATTGCACACCATTCAAAAGCGCTGCTGAAGCAGAATCTAAAATTGATTTTACCCCTCCCCTACCTCTATGTCGCTGAGGGTGTAGACGGTGGAGAAAAAGGGAGCTTCTTCACGTGCAAGTGAAGATAGCAGGAAGCATGAAGAAGGTATGCAAAACTGGTCACCCCTTCTGCAGGAATGACATGTAAGAAACTGCCAACTTACTCCTTTCCTGGTCACTTGCAGCCATCGTGTAACATACTGTGTAGTATTATTCTTACGCGGTAACGTCATAAATGGGTTGCACAATCAGAATCGTGGCCAACCTCCTCTGCATCAATGACTTCAGAAAGCACTCCAAACTTAACACAATTCTGCACAGAACAGGCACTGAATCCACCCCCCCTCCTCCCATACACATGTGAGTGTCTCTGTAGCTGAGGGGAAATAAGCATTTGCAATTTGGGAGATAGTAAAGTACTGCATCTATCCTCTGGATGATGCAAGCAGTTCAATTAGAAAGACAAGGAAGTGACCATTGTGGCCCATGCAAGTAGTGATACAACAACTATCAACCATCCTCCTGATGCTGTCAAAATCCCATCCATCTCAGAACTTCTCTACCAAGGTCAAACACCTGTTCCTAACAACTGTATCAGTATCTCAAGATGTCATGATCACTGAGCTAGGAACTATGCTCTCTGAAGGGTCTGTGTTTAAATCAAATGTGATATATAGGGTATTGGGTGTTTAGTAATCCTCATCCCGGCAATGTCAGTTCGGAACAAATTGTAATTGCCAAAGTTTTGGCCAACTGCTCTGGCCTTCTTCAGGATGATTAGTGAAGAGACTAATACGGACACCGTCAATTTATAGGCATGCGTACAATTACAATTAAGTGCCTGGCTGCTGGTTAGCTACCCTAAAGAGGAGGCAGGACAAGACAAACCGCAGCCAGACCTGAGCACGTGACATCCAGTGATGTCTAACACCATTTGATGCATGCCTATAAATTGACAATGCCTGTATTAGTCTCTTCACTATTAAATTTGCCCTGAACATGGCCAGAGCAGTTGGCTAAAATGCTGGCAATTTCAATTTGTTCACTAAAGTTCATATCAAGAGAAGCATTTGTCCTAACATGCAAGAGCCAACTGAGAAGCTCCCTCTCTAATATCAGTTCTAATGCATGGTGTTTGTATATGCCATCACAGCAAGGGTGTTTGCTCTTTGTTGTGCACATGGATATTGTGAGGCTGTGCACTATGCTTTAGTATAGCAGTTACTTGTATATTTACTTTGTGCAGTACCAGATGTCACTTCAGTCATATCATTGGCATCAACTGCTCCATTTTCTCTGGGAACATCAACCCAGCTTCCTGAAGGTGCTCCCTCAGGAAGTGGATCTGAGGCTATAATTGGAGCAGTGGTGGCTGTGGTGGTCATCCTCATTGTTGTGTCAGTTGTTGCTGCTGTGCTGATTGCATGGAGAGTGAATAGGAGGGAAAGGAAAGCAGGTATAGGTGAGCAGAGCTTGTGAAGTATGTGTGTTAGTTAGCTTAGACTGTTCCAAAGTTTTGGGGCTCACAAGTACTTGAACTGGTCAAGTAATAATGCATTGCTATATATGTACATGCACAATGTAAACAAGGTAGAGTATGGCAATGACTGTACTCTTGTGCAACTTGTGGCTTGCATAAGAGTTGTAATTATTCAGAGCTACATGGTTTGGTTAATATAGATATATATGTTATGTATGTTATATAATTATGCTCTTTGTACCTTCTACACATGATTACCTGTCAATTTCACTAGCCTGTGTTCCCTACTGTAGACGTTCCTCTTTCAGAAGCAAGCACAGCTGTGAACATGCAAGACAACCCATCTTATTCGCCAATGGAAGATAAAGTGACAATGGAGCCAAACCCATGCTACTCAGCCATGCAGGCAAACACTGACAATGAGCCGATTGATGGTAAAAGAAAAGGTTGGTAGACCATGATATAGGCATTAATGAATTGTGTCTTGCTCTGCACTGGTATATAGTTTATCATGCAGACACTAGCTGCAGCTGCAACCTAAGGGTACAGGGAATGCTACAGAAGTGTATGATCTTTGTGTTATTCATCAGTATGTATGTTTAGAAGGTTAAAACTGATCATGAGATGCTGTAGTTGTGCAATTACATATGTGCAAGTTCTAGATGTTATCAAATAAAATAATTATCATTATGACTTAATGTTTTGCATAAATGCAACCATTGAACTATAGAAAGGGAACATACTTAATCATTGGTCTGCTTGTGACAATTTGTGTTTTGGTGAAGTAGAAGAAACCCAATATCATATATGTAGCTGTGTTAGCTGATTCATCAGTGCAATGGTGTGGTAGTATAGTAAAGATATGTATATGCCCCTCCCACATTATGTACACAGATTGATAGGACTGTGACATTCTCCTGAATTTGAGCTGTGCTTTGTTTAAATTGACTTGTATCCAATGTATTGATACTTTGTCATGCTGTCATGTACAAAATGATGCTTGCTATATACCTTTTCTGCAGCCCCATGTATTGACGGCTATTATTACATCTGATGAATTGATGAAACTCCTGCATGTAGTCTATACACACAGACTCTGCAGCTTTGTTATAGTTAAGCACACTTAATTTTGCAGTACCAACATGTCTTATGACTCAAGTAATACTTATGCTTTTGCAGAAGTAGATATTTGGTGTCCTGTTCTGAAGCTAGCTTGAGTGTTAAGTATGTCTAAAGCTGAAATGGGATAGAATGTGTAAATGATGTTCCCTCCAACCAGTACAAGAGCTAGCTTTCCAGGGCTATAGATTGCTTTGATATTGAGAGGGCTTTCAGCAGCCCAGAACAATGACAGCCAAAGTATCTACATAGCAAAACAAAATTAAATACCCACCTGCGGGCTGCTGAAGCAACAGCAATCTACTGCTTAAGGGCACGATGCTCGGGAGACGAAACCTGAGGAATGCAGAGTACCTGGGAAAATGTCTGGCTGCAAGGCACAAGCCAGCAGCCGCAGTGACCATGTAGTACATTGTAGTTGTACTGGAATGCCAGGTAACATAGAAAGACAAAGTGGTACTTGCGGGCCTGCAGTAGTGATAACGCATTCATAGCAATAAATAATACATTTCATTGCTTACCCAAAGTCAAGAGGAGGTCATGTGTATATATATGCCATTCTCAACACTAAATTCTGTTCCATAAAGCATCATCATGCCCAGTATAGCTATAATATGTTTGGGCATTTTCCATTGTTAACTGATGAATGTAAGTTTGCTACAATTGAATTGTGTTATGTCAAGCAGCCAAGAGCTATGGCTCCTTCCCACTGGTCGTTATATAACATATGTATACATCACAACTGCACTCTTGGATGGTGCTAAAACGACTCATAATGAATTGCCACCATTTTCCCAGCAACATTTAAGAAGAACTCTGTGACAGAGCGTAAGTCCTAAGTTTAAGCCCAATGGTCATGGCTAATTTTTGCCTGTCGCCTCCTTTCCTTGAGCTGTGGAGTTTGATATCACAGCCACAACATTTAGGATATTAGCATTGCTTCAAATTCACATGCAGAGAGGTTCCACAGTAGGCCTGCTTTCCTCATTCAACGCATATGCCATGCATGCTATATGATTACAGCAAAAGTGCATACCACTACAGTGAATCCTCGGTTATCCAAACCTTCATTAACCTGATCCTCTCTATTATCCAGAACACCAATTTACTGTAAATGTTACAGGTGGCTTACATAATGATCACATCTGCTCTTGTGATAGACATTGTTTTAAAGTGGTCTGCAAATGAGGAGAGTTGATCCCTATAGCAAAGAACCTTACTAATTGCTAAGAAAGTGAATGCTGTATGCATCAGAGTACTTATTTCTATATATAATGATAATTATAGCTAATTATGTGGACAATAATTATTTGTTCTTATCCATACTTTTCACTCATCTGGAAGAAATGTTTGTGGCATCTAACCAATGGGGCTCAGACAACTGAGGATTCACTGTATGTAACTATACACTTGTTGGTGCTTGCAAATGGAAATATACAAGCTGAAATCATAGCCTTTCTACTGTTCCCTGATCCTCGCAATGCTTAATCTTAGCAAGTAGTGGTGCTAGCAATGTAAAATCGTAGTACCTATTTATTAAAATGGGCTAGTTGGAATTAAAATCGTAGCATCATGAATAAAACAGGCTATAAGATGCACTCATTTTCTCTAGGATGCTAGTCCATAGTTAGCTACATATTGTCAACTAGCACTGGTATGATCAATGCATACCATGCTATACAATAATGTGGACCAATTTGCATGGCTTCCTATGTACCTTATATTAACAGATCAATGTACAGATTTGAGGATCAGGTCATCCTCAATAACAGGTCACTGAACAGCTACAGTCTTACCTTCACTGTCATCAAACAAGATGGAGATCCCCAAGTGTATGCAGCCCAGGTTGACCTCACTGAAGGAGTGCACACCCTCTACCACAATGACACTGCAGCAACATTGGGAGTGTTCATGTAAAGATTCACTCCAGCCAAATCCTATGGACATCCTGGAGGACTCCAGTTCGCTCAATTGCAAGGTGCATGCAGTGTTGCATTGTGCTGCACATTACATGTATAATCTTTCATTTATTATATTGCATGTTTTATTTCTAGATCTCTCTACAGGGTGTACATGCCCCAGCAGCCCTTCACAGTCCAGTGCCACCACACCAGGTGAGTCCACCAGATAGGGAGGTGACATGGAATTGAATGGTCTATAGTGACTCTGCATTATGTACCATTATGTGCATGCTTTTCACAACTAGGGTTTAAATTATATGGATTCAAAATTTGCACAGATTTATAATGCTGGATTCTGTATATTGCATATGTACTGATGTCTAAATATTCACAGATGGATGGAGTTTGATTATGAATGTTGATCCACAAAACAGCAAATATTGAAAGTCTAAAAACTAAAGTGCACATGGTATCTCTTTTTTTCTGTAGACCTCATAGCAGAAATCACTGCTGTTTGCTTTCTTTTCCTGTCGTTGCTCTTCATTGCTGCATCAGTTGTTGCAACGTTCCTCATCACCAGGAAGTATTACAGCAAACAGATAACTCAAGCAGGTCCATCTCCTGGAGAGAATAGCAAGCACTCTGCCAGTGTTGAGCCAGACAGCCCAAAGTTGCAATCAAACCCAGCATATGAGCCTGTGTACTTATAGTGATTCAACCTGACATCACTGTGGAATTGGCTGTGTCTCTGCATGTACTTTTCTTTTATTACTATACCTGCATGGTATTATACATATTTATACAGTATCATTATAGGCTATTAATGCATACAAGAGACATTTCCTTCTTATACTTAGTTATGCATGTATTTCATTGTGCATATGATTATATAAAGTGTTTGATCATGACGTTTATATCAGTGAGTATGCACTGAGTGGCTATTTGCTCATGATGTCCATGTAGCTATACATGTGTTGCTAAAATCTAGGCAAGCCATGTACCAGTGCTGGGTATTATAACATGCCTAATCACAGGGCAATGCTAATTACCATGTCCCAGCCATAGTTGCGCGGCTGACTTTGTGTCCCATGGAGTCACAGGGCAAGCCACCCCAGCTTGTAGGCAAGTCCCTAAATCATACATGCATGTATAATGATTATACTCTTTCATGGTGTTTGCTAAATCACACCATCCTTCAAAGTGTCAACTGCACATATACAAAAGATGTGTAGCTAGTCACGGAGGTCACACCTGCATGGGAGGAGTTCCATGATTCAACTGGCTTTGTGTACCTACAGTTGACGAAACCCAGTATGCATATATCCATGGCATTCAATTCAGGATGCTTTGATTATGCAAGAGTCACAAAGGTGCCTTGTGCAGTCTTGTCAGCAGTCGTCACACACAGTTGAACTCCCGTACTCTACTTGCATGGTGTGGCCCAGGCCCCATATACTGACTCTGTGGGAACTGTGCTGCTCTTCATGGTTAAGATGATATACCAGATTGGTTATCTACTATTTTCTGCCCATCAACCAGACAACTCAGTCAATTAAGACATGCACAGAGGGTAGCTAGCTATATTGCCCAAAATGCCCTTTGCATGCTTTCAGTTGTTTCAATTAATGCAAGCTGTCCTGCAGTACTCTTAGCAAGGCTGTTTGCAACTAATGTATGTGAAGTTCACTCCATGCAACCTGTACAAGAGATTGCATGGGTGTACTGATGGGATTGTTTGTATGAGGCACTGATTGACCCCAGCCCTCTAAGCCTATTGGCCGAGCATGCTAAGCCGATTGGCTGACAGTGCTAGCTCCTGGGACAAATGCAGTGAGTTGATTCTGAGCAAACCACCAGCAAGGATGGTGAACAGGCTATACTCATGAATGCATAATTTTCTATATAACTCTTTTTGAATACAATACTAAAAGTGGACTACCAGCAGTTTGTGCATGGTGCCCACAACATAAAGTCTTATAAAAGTAGAGGTGATGGTGGAGTGAAATTCTTAAATGTATTTACACAGTCTATAGTCAGACTATAAAATCTAAGCATGTATAATGGAGTCTTAGTTCACCCATTTTCTTTATATAAAGGATGTATGGTAATCTATATTTCTTGCTAGCTGTATATATAATGTAAACCAGTGCTAGTATGATCAATGCATACAATGCTGTATTATGATATGGACACACAATGTATATATTTTATTAATTTTTTTGACTGTGAATAATTCTTATTATACAGGCATTTTTCTCATGATTTACATTAAAAGAAATGGGAAAGGTGACTAAATAATGAAGGGATGTTTGTCTGCAATTAAACAAATAAGAAGCTTAAAGCACGTAAGCACACCAGACAGACAATTATGATTAAATATGTAAATGAAACAGAAATTGCTACTGAAATTAAGTGGAGTAAAATGGATCATCTTGCATGGTTTCCTATGTTCCTGGTTCAAATCTTACAGGTTTGAGGTTGAACTACAAACTGAATCCATAATTATAGCAAAGTCAAGTATACACTAACATGATATCATAGGAGGGCATCATTGACATGGCCACAGTATACACTACAACTTCAGATCAAGATATGTGACCCCACTTTTCCAGATTCAATTCAGTACACATGCAGAATCATGATCAGCAACAGTATGGACCAGGGCCATATTGCATGAGAGCCACAATTTCCATTTACATGAATAGGTTGTGCATGTGTATATGGGTAAGGCAATTGGACACATCGCCATTCATGTGCATGCATTCTAACAATACAGTAGGCAATAGGTAGCTATTGGGAAATACCAGAAAGTACCCTGTGTAGTCTAGTCAAAATCAAAGCATTGAACCATACAGCATGCAGCCACAGTGTAAATGGAATGGAGAGTAACAGGCCCTATTGATTGGCATGGAAACTTTGACGCACCTTTCCTGTTTCTTTCAGATGTGGCATGACGAGGCTAGCTGTTATGTTTAGTCTGCGTGCGTCACGTGAAGTACACCGTAATTCATATCACGGTAGAAGAAATGGCAGCGTGTTGGTGGCTGGCTGGTAGCATATTCCTCTTGGCGTGGAGACTGGAGACAATTCCGGCAAAAGGAGGTAGCTAAATGCAGAACATGGTACAAAGGTACCTTTATCATCGCGATGTATAGCGACTTGCCCTCAAACCTTTATCGGGACATCACGCAATGCTCGAGCTTCGCGACAGGTAGCTTAAAACTTGCGGGAAGGGTCGTACGGAACTAATCTCGTGATTTCGAAGGCGGACTTTGCAGCTAGTAATACATGAAAACATTCCAGGGCTCCAAACTAGTTTACGTCTTGAGAATTGTCTCGAGAGCTTTAACGTTTATTGCTTCACACGTTATTACTCACTAGACCGTATAATATAGAACCTGTCTAGACTCCACGTCAGATAGCTGATGGGCGAAGGGGGATAAATATCTAGGCCTATAGCTATGCCTGTACGGTGTCTAACGAAAATAGAAAGCACTGGAATAGATGTGAAACAGGGGTACAGGTGAAATGTAAGTGGGGTATTCCATCATCACGTAGCTATTATGACTGTGCCCAAGTGTATCTGTTCCTCGCCACAGGCTCGACCTATGCAGCCGGTTTCAGAATGGCTGTCCAAAAGGTAAATGGCAAATGGCTTGGCGTCATAGAAAATGGCAATATACTGTACAATAGGAGTGACATAATGGCAAGCAGTTAAACTAATAGTGATGTAACACCATTTGATCGTTCTGCTATTTGCCATTTTGGCCAACCGTTCTGAAATCGACTGTACAATGTGCATCACAATCTAGGATTATGGTATGTAGTTTGAGGACAATGGCACCGGTGTCACAGTTTATTCAACCCCCTGACTTCGTATCCCCCGGGAAAATAACTAGGATACTTCTATCTCCTGAATTTAAATTTCTGAGTACTTCTTGACTCTTTTTGGTGTCTTCCACTCAAAGGGATTGTTGTGACATCCATCAAGCCTGCTGGGATCAGCAGTTGCTAAGAATTGGACAATTTCATCCTCCTCAGATGCTCACGCTGTAGCGTCGATGTACTTGCACATCGATGTCCACCAGTTTGCAACTGCTACTCAAACACTTCTGCTCGATGTAGTAGTGCTCTATGACATTCTCCTAGAATCCAGGGGAGTATACAAACATCCAGGCCATGGTACAAGGACAAAAACTTCACTGAAATTGTCAGTTAACAAAGTTGACATCATCGCTTAACAGTCTCTTCTGGTAGTGGTAAGCCTCATCTTGTATTAGGGTGCTTTATATTAGCTTCTATAGGCATTTCTGTGTCATTTAGTCAACCTTTGGTTACCTGGGGGATACTTTATATGAGAGGTATAAAATATACGGTGACACCGGCATTGCCAAATGTAGGCACATTGATGTCTTCACTTTTACTTACTAGGTGTTAGGACCCACTCAAGCACTGGTCATAGCAGCAGTTTTGAATGAAACTATACTCTGCTACCATCTAGCTCAAACAGTTGGCATTGCTATTGGAGTGATGGTGGAATAGCTCATAAAGTCATAGCTCATAATTATACTTTCTACTTGTTGTACATCTTCTCTTGAGAGTGCTAGCCTTAATGCCTAGCAAACAGAGAGATGCTTGTGTTTTGCAATGTCAGTGTCTTGAAAAACATGATATTCTATTCCCGGAATGCATTGAGCAAATTCATGCACATTGTGGGGGAGGGGGGGGGGCACTAACAAATGGCACGTGTACCCTAAGAACAGAATTTTCCAGCTTATTAAGGAAACACATGCAGCACAGTAATGGACAATATATTTTGTGCTACGTGCACGGTGGCCATCTTTTATATGGCCTTTATTATTGGGCTAATCATTTGCAGCTATAGATAGGTCAATATGCTGACACAGATCAATACCATAATTTAGAATGTTGGTCAGTGTGGTACCGGTAAATGGCATAACTATAGTTACACTTCACTTAAACTTGTCTGTGAATCATTGCCTTGTCAGACTCAACATGTGGAATGAGCTTGCGCAGTTGATTCACAGTGAATAGAATTAATTGCTGTGTGTTCCAGGCTGTGTTTGTATTTGGATACAGGCCTTTCATCATTGAGGTCACTATACAGACAGTGTATGTGCAGTTCATTGCAGTATTTTTAGTGGATCTTACATGCAAGGAGCACAACCCATGTGGAAGTAGTTCCCACTTCATCAAAGCTGCCCAAGACACAAAGTAGGAAGTAATGATGTCACTTGCAAAGATGGTACGCTAGTTAGACCGCAGAGGGTGAAGGAGTGAGGATGCCAACTTTGACCACCTTGAGGTGTTGAAACTGCCTCTAAAAACTAATAGTCAACAGAGCATGAATTAACAAGAATGTAAATTAATGACTTGATGCAACATTTCTGGTTTAAAAGTGAACAATGCATACCTTTGTTAGTGGGCTAATCATTTGCAGCTATAGATAGTCAGTATGCTGACACAGATCAATACCACACATAGTTAAGAATGTTGTTCAGTGTGGTAAATGGCATAATTATAGTTACACTTCACTTAAGCTTGTTTGTGAATTATTGTCTTGTCAGGATCAACATGTGGAATAAACTTGCACAGTTGATTCACAGTAAAAAGAGTTAATTGTTGTGTGTTCCACCCTGCGTTAGTATTAAGGATATAGTTTCATCACTGAGGCCACTATGCAGGCAGTGCATGTGCGCAGTTGATTGCAGCATTTTAGTACATGGACCTCACAAGCACTGATTGAAATTTATTTCCTCAGACAATTTCCATGACTTCAACTGTGTGCCAACTGGAAGGAACAGTAGAACACCTGACAGGTACCAGTACATATCCCCCAACCTGACCTTCCCCTGTGATGGAGTTGTGACCAAGTGGAAGATTGGAACAGAGAATACGAATAATGCTGCAGTATATCTCCAGATATGGCGACCTGATGGAACAGACTACAGCCGTGTAACTGAGACTGTTTATACCCACAGTGGTAGGGAAGCAATAGCAGAAGTCTCCACAGACATGACTGTATCAGCAGGGGATGTTGTTGGGTTCTATATGCAAGGTGGTAAGGAGGGGCTTGAACTGGCTTGGGTTCCAGTTCCTGACCACACCCTCCTGCAAGGAAGTAGGAGTGCTACTGGTGCCACTCCTGTAGCAACATTCAGTGATGCCTCTACAACTATCTTAAGTTCATCTCCTCTTGTGTCAGTCGTAATTGGTAAGTATGCCATAATTGTGTGATTGCATGTTGAGCTCTTGTCTGCAGGTATTCTCATATCTGATCATTATATCATGACTATGTATGGTGGGTTAGGGGTTAATACAAGTTAGTACAAGTACATGTTACCCATGTACCAGTTGTACAGTGTGAGCTACAGAGATTGACTGCTGATTAAATTTAATGGTGCTTTATGATATTTGCTAGAGTTAAAGCTCATTCCTACTTTCCAGCTAGTTATAATACAAACCTTTCCTTCCTTGCACACGCACCATGCTATACCACACCATTTCACACCATCACTGGACTTGGTTAACACAGCATAGTGGTCAAAGCAGACAACCTGTCATGCAACAATATGTGGGTCCAAGTGGTACTGTTGAAATGGTGTCACTGCACAGGCTTGGTTGATAGCAGTAGGATCACTGGGGTTTGTGCCACCTCCTGCTACAGCAGTGTTGGTGTCACAACAAGGCTGGGGGAGGGGGCAAAGGCCTTAGCTATTAATTCACTACCAGACCGTCCTCCGAACAGGCTATGAAAATGGAGAACCAGTTTCACCCTAATATATGCGCTCATCAGTGTAGCGTATAGGCAAGTTTGGTGAATAGGATATCTGCTACTTCTACATGTATCTAAGTCAATACACTTATGGTTATGGAGGTGGCATTAGCTTGGAAGACGGCTGGAGTCAGGTTTGACCATGGGAGATCATTTTTTAGCAGCCATTAAATAGGGCCTTTTGGCCCCCAGCCTCACTGTGACACCAGCACTGGTGTAGCAGGCTGGTGGAATAAATCTAGTGATCCTACTGTCATAATTCAAGACTCGACAGTGGCAAACCACTGCAAATGTCCAACCTGATATTGATCATGAACAAACCTGATGCAATTTCCTGGCTAATGCTCCACCCAAGTTTATGCAACTTCTTTTGAAACCGTAAGTGTTCTAAATTTGGTGGATGCAATATAAAAGTAGCAGAAATCCTTGTCTCCAAAAGTACATACACCACAATGTTCAGCTCCAGTATGGTGAAACAGCTGTCTTTGGCTCTCCACCCCTATCAGATGTTGGGGGGGGGGAGGGAGATCTGGCACCCCCAGCCTTGCTATGACAGCCACACTGGTGTCGCATGCTGGTGACATAAACTTGTAAAAATGTTTTTATTATCTATAATACAGTTTATAATAATGTAGATCCATACAATAAGTCAAATTATAATAATTCACATGTATGATTAACATGACTGAATACAGCAATGTCATACTTGGAATAATTTGTCAATGAATAGCATTTGACTAGCAGATCATAATCACATACACGTGACATTGTCATAGTTTTGCTTACTCCATTGTCAATTTCCATTACATACAGAACCACGTGCTTCTTCATGTTCTACACCCAACTCAAGTGGAAATGGTAGGTAGCTGCAGCTATATAGGTGTGGTTTGCAGTTTGTAGAAGCGGATACATAGTGATGTTGGAAAATGTGACTTCATGGGAACTTACTCTGTAACAATGTCTGTCTTGAAGGGACTCTCTTGCAATGCATGTACCAATACTATATGTAAACTGGCCATGGTTTACATATAATTGCTCATATGGGTAATATCAGATTTATTTTGCCTAATGTATGATTGGTGTTGCTCCTTTGCCCCTCATCCTGCAGACTGTCTAGGTGCATTTGGTGACTTCAATTTTGTCTCTTGTGGTGACAAAGTACCAAACAATACCCAGTACATCATACCACAGCTCAACTTCTCCTGTGATGGTACTGTGACTCAGTGGAAGGTGGGACTGGAGAGTGGAGGCAATAATCAAGTAGTGAACCTTCAGATATGGCGCTCAGTGGGTGCAGGAGAGTACAGCAGAGTGACTGAGGTGGTGTACACTAAAGCAGTAGATGATGAGAGGATAGCTACTGTTCCAGTGTCCATGTCAGTGATGGCAGGAGACATGGTTGGGTTCAATGGACAATTGCAACTCCACACTTTACCTAATGTGGGCCTTACCATTTACAGTAGAGGGGTAGACCCCACCTCATCCCTCAGTGGTCTATTCACTATTGTGGGACCATCTCCACACATCACAGTTATGTTTGGTGAGTGATTGTAGCTATAATGCAATTACACAATTCACTGCTACTTGTTTATATGCAGACCCTCATGTTCACATAATAATCTCACTATTTGCTATACACAATCTTCTATCGCGTGCAAGCTGTGTACTTAATACAAACTGCACACACAACACCACACCCACCCATAGTACAATTGGCGGCACAGAAATGTAATACACATTTGGTGGTTTCATTATCTATGTAACATAATTATACAATTCCATTTGTTTGTGCATCAATTTTACATATTAATTTTGTTCATTCATGATTCAAGCAAACACTGCAGTACAAAATGTTGCCTACCTCCGATGGATTATGAAAAATAGATTGGGAAGTGTCTACCACAACTATAATAGGACTACACTAAATGGTAGACCAAGTAGACCTATATTATTGTTTTTATTGCAAGAACTTCTGGATATTCAGTGAATATCTAGGTAGTCTTGCAACTCATTTGGTGATAATCATACCATTCCTGCTAATGAATGTTGGATTAAAGTGGTGTCACAGTTTATTTTATCTCCCATATAAAGTAACCCCTCGGGTAACCAAAGGTTGATTAAAGGACACAGAAATGACAATAGAAGCTAGGAAAAAGCACCGTACTACAGGATGACGCTTACCACTACCAGATGAGACTGTTAAGTGATGATATCTGCAAACCCTACATTTCCTTTGCAGTCCGGTCCATGCAGAAGAGTATGTCAACCTTGTTAACTGACAAACGCAGTGCAGTTTTTGTCCTTGTACCATGGCCGGGATGTTTGTATACTCCCCTGGATTCTAGAAGAATGTCAGGGCACTACTACATCGAACAGAAGTGTTTGAGTAGCGGTACGGCGTGCAGTTTTGCAAATTGTTGGACATTGATGTGCAGGTACATCGACGCTACAGCGTGAGCCTATCAGATGAAACAGTCTGCATCTTAGGAACTGCTTGTTCCAGCAGGCTTGATGGATGTCACAAGAATCCCTTTGAGTGAAAGACACCAAAAAGAGTCAAGAAGTACTCAGAAATTCAAAGTTGGGGGTTAAAGTATCCTAGTTTATCTTACCCGGGGGGGGGGGGGGGGGATTCAAAATTGGGGGAGTGGAATAAACCGTGACACTGGTACCCTGTGACGTTAGTATCAGTTGAACTGCAGCTGAGTGTACAGTCTAGAATTGCGGTCCAATAGCCATGGGCTAACGTCCTCTGCAATCTAATGAATAATGCCTGATACCTGAACTACGTATAGGTGTATATGCAAACCATACTCAAGGGTTAGGCACATGTGATAGTGGGAGAATCTTCTTGCACTTTGTGATATTCTTACTGAATCATATATCATGATATTTGATATTATTGTGAAAGCAGCAACTAATCGTAAAACCACAATAATTATGAGATGATGCAAAGCATATTGCAAGCCAATTGCAATACTTCTCAGATCGTGGCAATGGCAAATGTTTTCTTCAACCGAATGAAGGACCTACTAATCACTCTGTATTCCGCTGGGTGAAAAGATTCACTTTAATCAACATCCCATCATCAACCCATTGACCTCAATAAGCACTCCAAGCTTAACACATTTCTGCACACAACAGGCACTAAAAAGTTGCATCAGGATATCCCTCCTCTGCTATACCCAATGAAGCCCTTGTCATTTCTATTAATTTGCTCAGACATTGTGATGCAATTTGTATTTAAATGTCATTGTAAGCTTTTATTGATGCATGCCACTATAGAATAATATGTACAGTTGTATCTGTATATCACTATGCCACATAATTATTCATGCACTATAAAAATTATTGAAGATAAAAATTAATTAGGAGAGCATAATGTGCTCCTGATAAGACACTACATACGTATGACATCCACCCTTGTCATGCCTAGTATAATCCCACTCTCACTTTGTCTGTGCTTGAAACATGTGATAGGGTCCTCAACCTCGACAATGTCATGCAGTTCTAATGCATGGTGTTTGTATATGCCATCACAGCATGCAGGGTGCATGTGTTTGCTCTTTGTCATGCACATGTATGCTGTGGGGCTGTGCAGTTTATGCTTTAGTATAGCAGTTACTTGTATATTTTCTTTGTGCAGTACCAGATGTCACAAGCACTTCAGTCTCATCACTGACATCAACTGCTCCACTTTCTCTAAGAACATCTGCTGCAGTCTCATCACTAAAGTTGGCCACAAGTGTCACTCCTAGTACTGTAGATTTGTTCCACTTTTCATCCTCATCAGAACAGCTCCCTATTGCTGTGGAGTCATCCACCCTACAGAGTAGTACGGTAGTAGCTGTGAGTGGAGGCAGCAATGTTGGTCTCATCCTCTCAGGAAGTGGGTCTGCCGCTATCATTGGAGCAGTGGTGGCTGTGGTGGTCATCCTCATTGTTGTGTCAGTCATTGCTGCTGCTGTACTGATTGCATGGAGAGTGAATAGGAGGGAAAAGAAAGCAGCTATAGGTGAGCAGAACTTAATACCTTTCTGTGGGCTTGTATGAAGCTGGTCATATGTAATATGCACACCTCAGACCATCTATATACAGAGCCATCCACATGGTCATCCTCCCCTTTTGCTTTCCACATGTGACCAACCCACCTGTCAGGCCACCTGAAATATAATGCCAGATCAAGCTCCTTGGCGTCAGCTAGAGACAACCTTTAGATTGATGACTGCAATGTAGGCTGCTCTGCTTCAGCTGTACATACATCCACTGCTGCCTCAGTATGGCTAGGTGGTCCACCAGACAGCACCCTTTCACTGCACCAATGTTTGACTTACTACTCTCTGCTAGGATCTCAATGTGGAACAGTTGGTACAAGGTGACATACGTAGCAGCAGGCTTTCCTTATCATTTGAGGAGAGTAACCACTTCTGCAAGAATCCAGCTAATTGGGGCGGTATCTGTGTTCCAGCACTTTGACCACGAAAAGGGAATGTATGAAGTGAAGCATCCCCCTCGCCCTAGTAGAGCTTCCACTGCATGTGATCATGTACAATGAATTCGACCGGCTCTGTTTTCCTCATATCCACAAACTCTGTTGTAATCTTCCCTAGTGAAGGTGCAGCTGGTGGGATGGTATTATATGATCTAAACCTTGGAGCACTCAATGCCACTCATCCCACTGATGGAAGTAGCCACCCTTTTCGGGGAGGTTGAGTTGTTGCTGTATATAGGTGGAAGAAATGATTCTCAACTGCTTCCATGATTTACAAGCATTCCTTCCTGGTCAGGAACCCCAGGGACATGTGGTGCTTATATTTAAAGTTCACTCAGCAGTTGCTTCATGTCATCAGTTGCAGCCACCTGGTCATCAAGTATAAGAGAGGGAAGGTTTGCAGTGGCTAGTATCACATCCAGCCACTTCCCTTGCTTGTGGGAGACTTTAATAGTGGCACCATCTCCTGTTAGACAAGACTATTGTGTGTGGAGTACTGTTATCCATGTCTTTAACTTGTCATGAGCACTGTTAAGTTAGAGTGCATTCTGTAGAGTGATCACAATGTGAGAATGTGTAGAAGAACATGGGAAGCAAACAGAGAGAGCAATTATATAATATTAATTTGGCATACTAGTACAGGCAACTCCACTTGTTTGAACAATAATTTCCTCATTTTATGATGTGAATGGCACATCTGTCCTGCTGTAGGTCATCCCCCTCCAGAGGACAGTACTGTCATGAACATGGAGCACAACCCATCCTACTGTGCAGTTCAAGGAGGACTGGTAATGGAGGCTAATCCTGCTTATGAGCAAACTAGTGGTAAGTGACACAATGTATTCATCACAGTCATGTGTTAGCCAATGTTTAACACCAGATGACATTTAAGAGCTATGCTGCAACTCACAGTTCCCCAAATTGATCAGAGCACAATTAAGCAAAACAGGGCAGTTCATTCATTTCTAGACAAAGATCTAATTATACATTTCTGTAAATCCTTAAGCAGGACCTTCTCACATGATTGCTTGTCTACTTCACTGTCCTATGTATATGCTGTAGGTCTTGCAGAAGCAAACACAGTTGTGACTATGCAGGACAACCCATCTTATGCTTCAATGGAAGGAGTAAAGCTGGAGCCAAACCCGTGTTACTCAACCATGCAAGAAACCTCTGACTATGTTTGAGCCAATTGATGTTATATGAAGGAAAACGTTAAAAGACCACGATATAGGCATTGATTATATATTTGGGTCTGCTTAGTACTGGTATATAGTTTGTCATGCAGACACTTAGCTATTAATGGTTTGATATCCCTGCATAATTATATTGTTCAACAAGTCTAATTACATAATACCTTTAAGGTTAAGCAACCTTGACAGCATGCATTTGGTGGATTAATACTGTAATAATTCGAGAAGGTGATAGTATAGTGGATAGAGAGTCATCTCCTTTAACTGCTTCATCCTGACTGAGTGCAGTGGCCTAGCTGCAGCTGCAACCCCTTAAGGGCACAGAGGATGCTACAGAAGTATGACATTTTTATGTAATATGTATCATTGTGTATTTATTATATGTTTAGAAGCTTAAAACTGAGATGCTGTAGATTTGCAATTATTAGTAAGTTTTAGATGCTATGCTACCTAATATGATTATGACTTGATGGTTTGCATACATGCAGCCATTAAAATTAATTATAGGAAGGGAACATATACTTAATCACTGGTCTGTAGAGAGTAGGGATTTAGCAGTCCAGAATGATGACAGCCAAAGTATCTGCCATAGCCAAACTAATAATATAAATGGAGCAACAGCAAACTTCCACATAAATGCACAATACTTGGGAGAGCCAATCTGAGGAATGGAGAGTGCCTCAGAAATGCCTGGCTGCAAGGCACATGCATGCAGCCAGAGTGCATGGCCATGTAGTACATTGTAGTTGTACTGGAAAGCCAAGTAACAATGAAAGACAAAGTGGTACCTGTACATGCGGGCCTGCATGTAGTGACAATGCATTCATAGCAATTCATTGCTTGCCTAAAGTCAGGAGGGGGTCATGTGTATTTTTACAGTTGGACGTACTGTATGTACTGTCACAGTTAAAGCATCTGGCTATAGCTACAGTATAGATGTTTGGGCATGTTTTATTGTTGACTGCTGAATGTAAGTTTGCTACAAATGAATTATGTCAAGCAGTCTCCACATACCAAGGCAAGAGCTATGGCTCCTTCCCACAGGTCATCATACATCACAACTGTACGTGCACTGTTGAATTAACACAAGGTTTCACTATATGAATTGCCATCATTATTCCAACAACATTTAACAAGAACTCTGCGATAGAGCGTAAGTACATCCTGGAGCATGTTTTATTTCTAGATCTCTCTACAGGGTGTACATGCCCTAGCAGCCCTTCACAATCCAGTGCCACCACACCAGGTGAGTCCACAAGACATAGGAATGTGACATGGAATTGAATGGTCTATAGTGACTCTGCATTACGTATGTACCATTATGTGCATGCTTTTCACATCTAGGGTTTATAAATTATATGGATTCAAAATTTGCACTGATTTACAATTAATGCTGAATTCTGTATATTGCATACGTAATGATGTCTAAATATTCACAGTTGGAATTTGATGATGGATGTTAATCCACAAAACCGCAAACATCGAAAGTCTAAAAACTAATGTGCACATGATATTCTGTAGGCCACATAGCAGAAATCACTGCTGTTTGCTGTCTTTTCTTGTCGTTGCTCTTCAGTGCTGCATCAGTTGTTGCAACGCTCCTCATCACCAGGAAGTATTACAGCGAACAGATAACTCAAGCGGGTCCATCTTCTGGAGAGAATAGCAAGCACTCCTCCAGTGTTAAGCCAGACAGCCCAAAGTTGCAATCAAACCCAGCATACGAGTGTACTTATAGTGATTCAACCTGCCATCACTGTGGAATTGGCTGTGTCTCTGTATGTAGCTTTCTTTTATTACTATACCTGCATGGTATTAAACATATTTATACAGTATAATCATAAGCTATTTGTACATACAAGAGACATTTCCCTCTTATACTTAGTTATGCATGTATTTCATTGTGCATATGGTTAAATGAAGTGTTTGATCATGATGTTCATATTAGTGAGTATGCACTGAATAACTATTTGCTCATGAATCAAGTTCGTTCACACTAGCCAAAGTTTCACAGTTTTCCAGACGTTTCGGCAGCTTTCAGCCACCTTCATTAGTGAATATGTCACATATTTGCTCATGATGTGTGCTGATGTTGTTTATGTACGTAGCTATATATGCCATAAACTAGGCAAGCCACCCCAGCCATGTACAAGTGCTGGGTATAATCATGATATGCCTAACCACAGGGCAATGCTAACATGTCCCAGCCAAAGTTGCAGGGCTAATTTTGTGTCCCATGGAGCCACAGGGCAAGCTCCCACTGCTGCCCACAAAGGCACATGCAGCCAAGTTCAAAGGAGGTTGGCCAGCTGATGACATAACTATAGTGTGGAGTTGCCAGGAAACATAAGCAGCACTTGCAATGTATAATGTTTTGTACTGTTCCATTTTCTGCACACCATAGCACTAGCTTAATCTATGAAATGATTCTAGCCCTCTCCATGGGCCAGTTACCCTATGTCACTAATTAAGGTGGTAGAGGTACGTAGACTGTATCTCAAGTAATGTACGTGTCCTAGACAATGTCACTACAACCAAGCCAATGTAACTGTGCACCAGTGTCCTCTAGATGTATGCCTGTCAATGCATGTGGCTCACAGTTGTGAATGTCACTTCCTACATAAAACTCCCTGGGAGCAGCATGTATGGCTATATATAACAGTACAGGAGATGGACACATTTTTTGTAGGCTATACCATACATACAGTAAAAGGTGAGCTTCAAGAACAGATGCAGAGATATCTTGGCTGACTGCTATATAAGCAAGTGCATAATGCATGCATATAATAATTATTGCATTGATTAGTGCATTATGCCTTACTGCATGCATAATGATATCTTTGTATGTATTGTATTTGGCTAATCATTGGTACCAATGCAATACCATAATTTTGATTGGTGTAAATCCAGACTCTGCTTATATTTATTTATGGTGTATACTTATACTAAATTAAGCCAGCCTTCAAAGTGTCAACTGCATGAAGCCCTATGTTTGTGTATATTCTAATCATTCAGTTTGGGACACCTCAATTATGCAAGAGTCATGCAGGCACCTAATGCAGTCATGTCAGCATGCAGTTGTCACACATTGCTGATCTCACATACTCTATTTTGCGTGGTGCGGCCCATGCCCCATACACTGACCCACGTGATCAGTACACAACAGTGTCATGATCAGCAACAGTAAGCATCCCATTGCATGAGAGCCACAATTTCCGATTACATGAATATGGGCTGCATATATGGGTATGGTTATTGAACACATCACCATTCATGTGCATTGAATCACCAACAATACAGTAGGCAATAGGTAGGCAATAGGTAGCTATAGGAAACTGCCAGAAAGTACCTTCTTGTGGAGAACACTCAAAAGCAGAATATTGAACTATACAGCAGGCGCACTATATAAATATGGGATCGAACAATAACACCAGGTCTAGGGATTAGCATGTGCATTTCCATGTACCTTCAACTTCATACTACTTAGCAAGGCCTGTCATAGAACAGAAGGCAAGCTACACCCAATGCTTGCCAAACTGCAACACATGAACTATGCACCATGCAATGCACTATGCCATCAATGGTCACTTCACAAGCACAGTGTGTGCAATGGTAGTGAACAGGTCCATTAGTCTCAGTGCTACCTCACAGTGCACTCAGATTTCCTGCAAACCCTAAGCAGTGTTGACTTGAATTGCATGTAAGTAGATCAATAATCAAACTCAGCAAGGCATTAGAACATGGTATATACAGAAATTTGTCCTATTACTTCCTATTGTAATATATAATTAGGACAGCTGCTCTTATTATGCAGAGCCTAGTCATTGTACGCAACATACCATTTGTTGGGTTTATCTGCTAGTGACTCAGACTAGATCATGTTACCTTTAAACTACACAATTTGCATACTTGTAGTCTGAGGAGCTACTTCCAACATAATACACAACATGCAGAACAAGCTCTGCCCATGCAGGGCATGGACTTGTTGAGGGAATTCATAGGAAACTCTGTTGAAACCATCATAAGAATATTATTACACAGATACGTACTGAAACAGAAAGCAGCACAAGAATACACATCATGCTTCCTCTGACTTTTGTGTATGTGAACAGTCCATATTCCATCTCAAGTTCATACACTTGCCAGAATTTCCCTGAGGTATGTAATAGTACATACATCTCTCTTCTACTCCTGGCTCCAAGTGGCAGTGAGAGATTAGACAGAATGCGCAGGGACGTTTAGTAGGAAAACTTCAAGTATATCAGTGCAGATGTTTTTAATTAGTCAATCACTTCTTCTCTTTGACCATGTTAACACCTGTAAGGCTGCAACTGCACACTGAAGTAAATTGAAATAAATGTGCAGCCTTGCGCATGCACATTCCTCTGGATGCGCAGACAGTAGCTAGTAGAGGTAAAACTTATATTTATACATGTCAAGAAGTTAGCACCTTTATGAACTTCGTCCTTAGCTGTAGAGAGCATGTCCTGTCATGAGGGGACAGATCCATGAATGAATGGCAATAGTAGGTCCTCTTGCAAACTTAGGGTTGGGGTTAGGGTTATTCTTGCTCTGACAAAGGCCTCTCGTCATGTAGCATTTGATGGTGAGGTTGTTTCACGCTGGCGTACTGGTAGCAGTAGCGCAGAGAGCTCATCCACCACGCAGGCACGCGCCCACTAGTACGCATAGCCGCTAGAATATTAATACGGATTGTCCGTGAGGGCTGATGAATTGTCCGTGAGGGCTGTCTGCAAATGAACTAGCTCAGCTTTGCTTTATTAGTCATTTAAAAATTATTAATGCGGACGAATGTGGCAGGGCCAAACTATGCACTTATACATGCATCACGTAGTAAACTGTAATCCATATCCCGGTGGAAGAAATGGCAGTGTGTTGGTGGCTGGCTGGCTGTAGTTTACTCTTCGCATTGAGATCGGAGGCAATTCTGGCACAAAGAGGTAATAGCTAGTAGGACGCGGTTTGCAGGTACTTCAATCCTCGCGCGCTGTACATTTATGACATTGTAGCTATATACTGTTAGCTACGTGGTTGTTCGCCTCTTTCCTCACCTGAGGAAACTCTATAGCATTCACGATTAGTGGCTAAGACCGTACGTTTAACAAGTTTGGCAAACCCTTTCGAGTCTTATTAATTTACATCTTAAATCAAAAGCCGCTGCTACTGCCACTAGATATGCGGTGGTTACATGGTGTCACATAATTGCTCCTGCCACCGGCCGGTGTCTTTAAAAGCCATAGGGCTACTCCAACCACCGGACTGTGTGATTAACCCTAACCTTAACCCTAACCCTAACCCTAACCTACCGATATTTCGGTGGCAGCAGCCATTCCGTAAATGAAACTAGTTTGCGTTTTGCGAATTGTCTTGAGTGCATGAACGTTTGTTACTCCACACGATAAAGGTTTACTAGATCATAATAGATTCTGTCTAGACTCCACGTCAAATAGCTGATGGGCGAAGGGGGACAAATGTCTATAAGCCTATATGCCTGCAGTGTCTAACGAGAATTTAAAGTTGTTATCTGTAATACATTCCCAAAACAGCAGTGGATACAAGGCTGGTATATAGAAGGCACTACTGCCACTAGAATGGATGTGAAACAGGGGTGCAGGTGGGGGAATAGTAGGTGCAGTATTCCATCATCACATAGCTATTGTAACTGTGCCCAAGTGTATCTGCTCTGCGCTACTGATTTGCATGCTCAATGAAATGTGCATCGCAATTGGAATCTGGGAATATGCCATACATTTTGGGACAACGGTGTTAGTGTTCCCAAGTGTAGGTACATTGATATCTTCGCTTTAACTTACTAGGTGTTAGGGCCCACTCAAGCACTGGTCATTGCAGCAGTTTTGAATGAAACTACTCTGTTGCCATCTAGCTCAAACAGTTGGCATTGCTATTGGAGTCATGGTGGGATAGCTCAGAAAGTTGTACACTAATAATATACTTTCTACTTGTTATACATCTTTTCTTGAGTGAGCTAGGCCTAGCAAGCAGATTGGAAAGATGCTTGTGTTTTACATTGCCATTGTCTTGAAAAACATACTAATTATGGCACTCTCAGAATCCATTGCTTAGTCTATTGATTCAGCAAATCCACGGGGGGGAAGGAGCATTAACAATTAAAGGTTATCTAATGTTCTGCAGTCCATTTGTTCATCGTTCAGAGAGCCCTAAGGACAGAGTTATTCCAACTTACTATTAAAGTAGCACAGCACGGTAATGGACAGTATAATTAGCTGTTGCTACATAATGTAGTTCAGTATGATAAGTGTGAGATCATGCTATGACAAATCATAGCTGATTTAAAAGTTGTCACATGAAAGACGACAAAAGTTTCTATTTGTGACTCAGTTTGTGCTCACATGTGAGTAGGATATTGATAGTCTAAGAACTACCCCAGAATTGATCTGAGAACATCAAATGTTCCTGATGACCAGACCCCCAGTCTCCTCAGCTGTGTCCGTCACTCTATTGTCCTGACCAGTTTTTGCACTATGGCCCTGTGATGTTCATTGAATGGTGGCTGGATAGCACTAGCTGAACTGTGACCACCATGCAAACACATCCACACTCCATGAAAACTGCCCAAGACACAAAGTAGGAAGAGATGGTGTCACTTGCAAAGGCAGTACACTAGTTAGACTGCAGAGGGTCAAGGAGTGAGCATGCCAACCTTGACCACCTAGAGGTGTTGAAACTGCCTCTAATAATTAATAGTCAACAGAGTATGTATTAACCAGAATGTACAAGACATGATACGACATTTCTGGCTTCAAAGTGAACAATGCATACTTTGTTACTGGGCTTAATCATTTGCAACTGCAGATAGGTCATATAATATAGATCCTGTCTGTAGACTCCACGTCAAATAGCTGATGGGCGAAAGGGAAAAATATCTATATGCCTACAGTGTCTAATGAGAATTTAAAGTTGTTATCCGTAATACATTCCCCAAGACACTAGTGGATACCAGGCTGGTATAGAAGGCACTAGAATGGATGTGAAACAGGGATGTAGGTGGAATAGTAGGTGCATGGAGTATTCCATCATCACATAGCTATTGTGACTGTGCCCAAGTGTATCTGTTCTGCGCTATTGATTTGCTCAATACAATGTGCATCACAAATGGAATATTTTGGGACAATGTTGTTAGTGTTCCCAAGTGTAGGTACATTGATATCTTCACTTTTACTTGCTAGGTGTTAGGGCCCACTCAAGCACTGGTCATAGCAGCAGTTTAGAATGAAACTACTCTGTTGCCATCTAGCTCAAACAGTAGGTATTGCAATTGGAATCATGGTGGGAGCGCTCATAAAGTTGTACCCTAATATACTTTCTACTTGTCATACATCTTTTCTTGAGTGAGCCAGGCCTAATGCCTAGCAAGCAGATTGGAAAGATGCTTGTGTTTTGCATTGCCAGTATCTTGAAAACATACTAATTATGGCACTCCCGGCAGGACAGAGTTATTTTAACTTACTATTAAAGTAACACGGCAAGGTAATGGACAATAAATTTGTGCAACATTGCGGCCATCTTTATATGGCATTTGCTAAATGAATGAATATCTTGCCACCTACTATTAAATGGCCTAAGGAATTGACATCACATCCTGTTGAGATTGCCTAGATTACCAACACACTACAGCTGGTGACCTGGACCCACAGTGTGAAGTGTTGCACTATAGCATTATCGAGTTATCAGAATGCATTAGCTGTTGCTACGTAATGTAGTTCAGTATGATAAGTGTGAGATCAAGCTGTGACAAATCATAACTGATTCATTAGTTGTCACATGAAAGATGAGTCAAACAAAGGAGTTTCTATTTGTGTCTTGGTTTGTGTTCACATGTGAGTAGGATATGTGACCAGACCCCCAGTCCCCTCAGTTGTGTCCGTCGCACTATTGTCCTGACCAGTTTTTGCACTATGGCCCTGTGATGTTCATTGAATGGGGGCTGGACAGCACTAGCTGAACCGTGACCACCATGCAAACACATCCACATTCCATCAAAGCTGCCCAAGACACAAAGTAGGAAGTGATGGTGTCACTTGCAAAGGCGGTACACTAGTTAGACGGCAGAGGGTCAAGGAGTGCGCATGCCAACCTTGACCACCTTGAGGCGTTGAATGTAAAAGACATGATACGACATTGCTGGTTTCAAAGTGAACAATGCATACCTTTGTTTCTGCATGGGTTAATCATTTGCAGCCATAGATAGTCAGTATGCTGACACAAATCAATACCACACATAGTTAGGAATGTTGTTCAGTGTTGTAAATGACATAATTATAGTTGCACTTCACTTACGTAAGCTTGTTTGTGGATGATTGTCTTGTCAGGATCAACATGTGGAATAAGCTTGCACAGTTGATGCACAGTAAATAGAGTTAATTGCTGTGTGTTCCACCCTGTGTTGTATTTGGATAGCCATTACATCATTGAGGCCCACTATACAGGCAGTGCATGTATGCAGTTCATTGCAGCATTTTTAGTGAACTTCATTTGTAATGATTGAAATTAAATGTATACATTTCCTCAGAGAACTTCTATGACTTTAACTCTGTGCCATCTGGAAAGGGCAGTACAACACCTGACAGGTACCAGTACATAGCCCCCAACCTGACCTTCCCCTGTGATGGTGTTGTGACCAAATGGAAGATTGGAACAGAGGATAAGATTAATGAAGAAGTATACCTCCAGATATGGCGACCTAATGGAACAGACTACAGCCGTGTAACTGAGACTGTTTATACCCACAGTGGTGGGAAAGTAATAGCAGAAGTCTCCACAGACATGACTGTATCAGCAGGGGATGTTGTTGGGTTCTTTGTGCAAGATCGTGATGATGGGCTTAAATTGGCTTGGGTTCCAGTTCCTGACCACACCATCCTGCGAGGAAGTAGGAGTGCCGAAGGTGCCACTCCTGTAGCAACATTCAGTGATGCCTCTACAACTATCTTAAGTTCATCTCCTCTTGTGTCAGTTGAATTTGGTAAGTATGCCATAATTGTGTAATTGCATGTTGAGCTCTTGACTGTAGGTCTTAATGCCAGTAATATACATCTCATGTCTGATCATTATAATATTTATGTATGGTGGGTTAGGGGTTAATACATGCTACCCATGTACCAGTTGTTCAGTGTGAGCTACAGAGATTGGCTGCTGATTAAATTATTGGTGCTTTATGAGATTTGCTAAAGTTAAAGCTCATTCCTACTTTCCAGCTAGTTATATACAAGCCTTTCCTTCCCTCCACATAATACACCACACCGCACCATCTACACCATGATCACTGGAGTTGGCCAACACAGCATGGTGGCCAAAGCAGACAACCTGTTGTGCGACAATATGTGAACGGTTCAAGTGTTACTGTTGAAATGGTGCCACTGCACAGGCTTGGTTGATGACAGTAGGATCACTGGGGTTTGTGCTACCTGCCTGCTACAGCAGTGTTGGTGTCACAACAAGGCATGGGGAAGGGGGCAAAGGGCACTATATATTCACTATCAGACCTTCCCCTGACATACTATAAAGATGGAGAGCCAGCTTCACCCTAATATACTCATCAGTGTAGCAATAAGTTTGGTGAATAGGATGTCTGTTTCTTCTACATGTATCAACTAAAGTTAAAACACTTATGGTTTCAGCAGAAGTGGCAAAAATTAGGGAGAGGCATTAGCCTGGAAGACAGCTGGAGTCAGGTCTGTCCACGGGAGACATTTCTTAAGCAGCCATTAAATTGGGCTACTGTCCTACTGTCATAATTTGAGCGGCAAACCATTCCAACAGTCCTGCCTGAGCAAACCTGATGCCAGCCGTCTTCCTGGCTAATTAATGCTTCTTTCTAATTTATGACACTTCAATTGAAACCATAAGTTTTCCAACTTTGTTGGATGCAAAATAGAAGCAACAGAATTCCTATTCACCAACAGTACATACACCACACAGTGAGGAGCTACCGTAGGGTGAAATAGCTGTCTTCAGCTCTCCATCTCTATCGGATGCTGGGGGGGGGAGTTCTGGCAGCCCCCAGCCTTGCTATTGTAGCATGCTGGTGACACAACCACAATGATTTTAATGCAGCAATGTCATAATTTGAATAGCATTTGACTAGCAGATCATAATCACATACATGACTCATTGTCATAGTTCTTCTTACTCCATTTTCAATTTCCCTTGCATAATAGAACCAACTGTTACTTCATGTTCTACACCCAGCTCAAGTGGAAATGGTAGGTAGCTGCAGCTAGATCTGGTTTGCAGTTCGTAGAAGTGACTGCATGGTGATTTAGGAGAATGTGACTTCATGGGAACTTACTCTGTAACAATATCTTTGCCTTGAAGGAACTCTCTTGAAATGTGCCAATACAGTGTGTAACCTGGCCATGGCTTGCATAAATACTCATATAGGTAATATCGGTTTTATTTTGCCTAATGTATGATTGGTGTTGCACCTTTGCTTCTCATCCTGCAGACTGTCTAGGTGCATTTGGTGACTTCAATTTTGTCTGTGGTGACAGAGTACCAGACAATACCCAGTACATCATACCACAACTCAGCTTCTCCTGTGATGGTACTGTGACTCAGTGGAAGGTAGGACTGGAGAGTGGAGGCAATAATCAAAGAGTGAACCTTCAGATATGGCGCTCAGTGAGTGTAGGAGAGTACAGCAGAGTGACTGAGGTGGTGTACACTAAAACAGACGATGAGAGGATAGCTACTGTTCCAGTGTCCATGTCAGTGATGGCAGGAGACATGGTCGGGTTCTATGTTCCTGATGGACAGCTGCGACTTCACACTGCACCTGATGTGGGCCTTACCATGTACACTACTGGGGGAAGTCCCACCTCATCACTAGCTGCACTTGAGTCTGTTGTGGGACCATCTCCATACATCTCGGTTGTGTTTGGTGAGTGACCTTTGCTTATTGTAATTATACAATTCACTGCTTCTTGTAAGCAGACCCTCATGTTCACATGATAATCTCACTATTTGCTATGCACAAAATTCTATCACATCAATCTATGTACTTACGTAATAATAAACTGCACACACAACACTATACCCACCCATGCCATAGTACATTTGCAGCACAGAAATGTAACATACATTTGGTGGTTTCATCATCTATGCAACACATACAATTCCATTTGTTTGTGCATTTAAAATTAATATCTGTTCATTCATGAATCAAGCAAACACTGCAATACAGAATGTTGCCTACCAAGCTCCGACGGATTATGGAAAACAGATTGGCAAGTGTCTACCACAACTATAATAGGACTACACTAAATGGTAGACCAAGTAGACCTAGGCCTCCATTATTGTTTCCATTGAGAGACACTCTAGATATTCAGAATGTCTAGGTAGACTTGCAAGTGGGGATAATCATTTCTCTCCTACTAATGAATGTTCGATTAAAACCAGTACCTGTGGCATAAATATCAGCTACAAATGCAGTTGGGTGCACTGTCTAGAAACATAATCCAATAGCCATGGGCTAAAGGCTTCCCCTATCTGATTAATAATGCCTCGATACCTGAATTATAGGCATATATCTAAACCATACTCCATGGCTAGGCATGTGTGATAAAATTTTCTTTGCTTTTTGTGATATTCTTACTGAATTATCATGATATTCAATATTATTGCAATCACAGCAACTGACCGTGAAACCACAATAGTTATAAGATGATTCAATGCAAATTGCAAGCCAATTCCAATAGCTCTCAGATCGTGGAAATAAATGGCAAATGCTTTCTTCAACCAAAAGAAGGATACCTACTAATCTCTCTGTAGCCCACTGAGTGAAGGGATTTGCAGATTAAATCAACATCCCATTATACACAAATGACCTCATTGCACTAACACTGCAAACTTAAACAGTTCTACACAGAACTGACACTACATCACCCCCCCCCCCCCCCCCCCACCTTCTCCCCACACACATGAGAGCGTCTCTGCAGCTGAGGGGAAAACATCTGCAATTTGGGAGATAATAAGGTACTGCATCCAACCTCTAGATGATACAAGCAATAGCAGTGAGAAGGATGAAGAAGTAGCTGTTGTGGCCCTAGCAAGGAGTGATACAACAGCTATCAACCATCCTCCTGATGCTATCAAACTACCATCCATCTCTGAACTTCTCTACCAATGCCAAATACCCCCTCCTATTAACTGCTATCAGTATCTCATATTTCAAGATGTCATGATCACTGCACTGAGCTAGACTCTCTAAAGAGTCCATACTTAGGTACCATGGTGCTCCTATCGAGCCACATTACTCCAGGGCCTACAGAAAGACAGGAACTCCATGCACGATTGGTTAGAGGCAGTTGACCAACCAGTGTGGGGAATTGCAGTGGAGACCTATAGATTCACAAAACCAAACTTAGACATGCAACAGAAATTCTTTGTTACTATAGAGGCAGAACTCAACAGTAGGATGTGGGGGTACCCATATATTTCATTTCATTTCATTATTATACTGGAACTCCACTTAGCCATAATAGACCACCTTCCAGGGAGCCCATATATATAGGCAGGCCACTCAGTGAGGAGGACAACTCTCCTTCTTTTGTGAGAACAATTCAGAAGCTTGAACACCCTCAATCCCCCCATCCCCCTCAGGAGATGGACAATGAGAGTAGACTCCAGATGCCACTTCTGCCAGCTACCACCACTACTATACCTCATTGTGCAATGCATGTCCTGCTTGCCTGACCAATGAAAATATGGCAGTGTGTTACACCTGGAGATGTGACCATACATGCATGAAAACCTGGAGATGTTCCCTGAACTAGAAGGTCCATGCCAATGGCATCAAGTTCAGACCAGGAGCCTAAGTGCTGGCAGAACTACTTGCATGGCATGGAGATAAAAGCTGTGGATATCCCTCCTCCACCATACCCAATGGAACCCTTGCCATTTCTATTTATACCCAGACATTGTGGCATCACTTTGTGGTGCTGACTGTGACATATACAACTCGCCAGAATGCCTCACCAAATATTACAAGTAAATCAAGACCAACTGCCATCTAGTCTTGACTGAACTAGGCTCATCACCATAACAATTTGTATATTAGATCTCATTGTGAGCTTTCATCAATGCATGCCATAATAATACAGTTGTATCTGTATATCACTATGCCACATAATTATTTACTATGAAAATTATTGTAGATAAAACCAGGAGTGCATATTGTGCTAACTCCTGTTCAAACACTAAATATGGCATTCACCCTTGCCATGCCTAATCCCACTTTCACATTGTGCGCTTGAACCATGTGACTAGATATTATGCTTGGGTGTTTAGTGTTCCTCAACCTTGGCTATGTCAGTTCTAATGCATGGTGTTTGTATATGCCATCACAGCAAGGGTGTTTGCTCTTTGTTGTGCACATATATATTGTGAAGCTGTGCAGTATGCTTTAGTATAGCAGTTACTTGTATATATATTTACTTTGTGCAGTGCCAGATGTCACAAGCACCTCAGTCTCATCAATGACATCAGCTGCTCCACCTTCTCTAAGAACATCTGCTGCAGTCTCATCACTGACAGTAGCCACAAGTGTCTCACCTAGTACTGCAGATTTGTCCTACTTTTCATTCTCACCAGAAAAGCTCCCAATTGCTGTGGAGTCATCCACCCCACAGAGTAGTACTGTAATAGCTGTGGGTGGAGGGAGCAATGTTGGTCTCACCCTCTCAGGAAGTAGGTCTGCAGCTATCATTGGAGCAGTGGTGGCTGTGGTGGTCATCCTCATTGTTGTGTCAGTCATTGCTGCTGCTGTACTGATTGCATGGAGAGTGAGTAGGAGGGAAAAGAGAGCAGCTATAGGTGAGCAGAACTTAATACCTTTCTGTGGGTTTGTATGAAGCTGGTCATATGTAATATCCACACCTCAGACCATCTATATACAGAGCCATCCACATGGTCACCCTCCCCTTTTCATTTGCTTTCCACATGTGACTAACCCACCTGTCAGCCCACTTGAAATATCATGCCAGACCAAGCTCCTTGGCATCAGCTAGAGACATTCTTTAGATTGATGACTGTAAGTCTGACAGTGACTGAGTGAAGACTGCAATATGTAGGCTGCTCTGCTTCTGAATCAGCTGTACATACATCCACTGCTGCTTTAGTATGGCTAGGTGGTCCACCAGACTGCACCCTTGTTTGACTTACTACTCTCTGCTAAAATCTCAATGTTGGTACAAGGTGACATGCGTAGCAGCAGGCATCATTTGAGGAGGGTAACCACTTCTGCAAGAATCCAGCTAGTTGGGGTGGTGTCGGTGTTCCAGCACTTTGACCCTGCGAAGGAATTGTGTGAAGTGAAGCACCCCCCTCTGCCTAGTAGAACTTCCACTGCGATCATGTGCAGTGAATTCTACCTGCTCTGTTTTTCTCATATCCACAAACTCTGTTGTAATCTTCTCTAGTAAAGGTGGGGCTGGTGAGATGGCTCCAATCTAAACCTTGGGGCACTCATATATTAGTAGTGAGAGAAGTAGCTATCCTATTTGTGATGCTACAGGCGGAAGTAATGATTCTCAACTACTTCCATGATTTACAAGCATTCCATCCCAGTCATGAACCATGTATGGCACATCTGTCCTGCTGTAGGTCATCTCCCTCCAGAGGACAGTACTGTCATGAACATGGAGCACAACCCATCCTACTGTGCAGTCCAAGGAGGACTGGTAATGGAGGCTAATCCTGTTTATGAACAACCTAGTGGTAAGTGACACAACTAATTCATCACAGTCATGTGGTAGCCAATGTATAGCACCAGATGACATTTAATAGCTATGCTACAACTCACAGTGCTCCAAACCAGTCAAAGCACAATTAAAGGGGAACACGGCACATTGTTCATTTCTAGGCAAGGTTCTAACTCTACATTTCCATGCATCGCAAACAGAACCTTTCACAAATGATTACTTGTCAACTTCACTGTCCTATGTATATGCTGTAGGTCTTTCAGAAGCAAACACAGTTGTGAATATGCAGGCCAACCCATCCTATGCTCCAATGGAAGATGTAGTGACACTGGAACCAAACCCATGCTACTCAGCCATGCAAGGAAACTCTGACTATATACGAGCCAATTGATGGTAAAGGATAACATTGGCAGACCATAATATAGGTATTGATGAATTGAGTCTGCTTCGTACTGGTGTGTCATGCAGACACTTAGCTATAATGGTCAGATATCCCTGCATATATTGTTTAACAGGTGTAATTACGTTCATACCTGAGGTTAAGCATCTTTGACAGCATACATTCAGTGGATTAATACTGTTATTCTGGAAGGTGACATGGGCAGGAATGTGTGAATGATGTTTGCTCTAACCAGTACAAGAAGCTGAATGGGTATACACTGCATACTATTTGGGAGCATCATTTGCAAGAGATATAATAATTATTATATAAACTGATGGACATTTAACATTCTAAGCACATTGCTATTGGCTACTCCCCTGGTGGACACACAGATCTTCCATGACCATTGTCTGGTTCCAGTTGAGTGACAATGGCTGAATATAGGGCAGATATTGTTTGTACTGGCATAGACCTCTGTCATCCACATACATGCATGCACATAGCAATACTCACAAGTGTGCGTGAATTGAAATGATTATCTTCAGCCAACAAGCTTAAGGTAATGCCACTGCCAAGCAAGCTTTCCATGACAATAGCTTGCTTCACTGTAGAGGGAGGACTTTCAACAGCCCAGAATGATGACAGCCTAAGTATCTACATAGCAAAACGAAAGTTCAGATACCCACCTGTGGGCAGCAGGTTTCACAATGAATTGCCACCATTCTCCAACAGCATTTAGGAAGAACTCTGTGATAGAGTGTAAGTCCCAAGTTTGAGCCCAATAATCATGATTAATTTTTCGTCTGTCGCCTCCTTTCCTTGAGCTGTGGAGTTTGATATCACTGCTACAACATTTAGGATATTAGCATTGCTTCAAATTCACATACAGAGCAGTTCCACAGTAGGCCTGCTCATTCTGCATATGCCATGCATGCTATATGATCACAGCAAAATACGTACCAGTACAGTAATTCCTCGGCTATCCAAACCTTGATTAACCTGATACTCTCTAGTATCCAGAACATTAAATTACTGTAAATGTTACGGTACACTAGTTAGACTGCAGAGGGTCAAGGAATGAGCATGCCAACCTTGACCACCTTGAGGTGCTGGAACTGCCTCTAATAGTTAATAGTCAACAGAGCATGAATTATCCAGAATGTAAAAGACTTGATTGACATTTCTGGTTTCAAAGTGAACAAATGCATACCTTTGTTAGTGGGCTAATCGTTTGCAACTATAGATAGGACAGTATGCTGACACAAATCCATACCACACATAGTTAGGAAAGTTGTTCAGTGTGTTAAATGGCTTATAGTTACGCTTCCCTTAAGCTTGTTTGTGAATTATTGCCTTATCAGGATTAACATGTGAAATATGCTTGCACAGTTGATTCACAGTAAAATAGTTAATTGCTGTGTGTTCCACTGTGTTGTATTTGGATACAGGTATTTCATCACTGAGGCCACTATACAGGCAGTGCATGTGTTCAGTTCATTGCAGCATTTTTAGTGTACCTCACTTGTAATTATTGAAATTACATGCATTTATTTCCTCAGAGAACTTCTATGACTTCAACTGTGTGCCAGATGACAGAGTTAATGATAAGTACCAGTACATAGCCCCCAACCTGACCTTCCCCTGTGATGGAGTTGCGACCAAGTGGAAGATTAGAACAGAGAATCTGAGTAATGCTGAAGTATACCTCCAGATATGGCGACCTGATGGAACAGACTACAGCCGTGTAACTGAGACTGTTTATACCCACAGTGGCGGGGAAGCAATAGCACATGTAAGTAGACCAATAATCAAACTCAGCAAGGCATTAGAACATGGTATATACAGACTTTTGTCCTATTACTTCCTACTGTAACATATAATTAGGGCAAAATCTAGTCATTGTACACAACATGCCATTTGTTGGGTTTATCTGCTAGTGCCACAGACTAGATCATGGTACGTACCTTTAAACTACACAATTAGCATACTTATAATCTGAGGAGCTACTTCCAACATAATAAACAACATACCAGGCCAAGCTCTGCCCATGCAGGGTATAGACTGGTTGAGGGAATTCATAGGAAACTCTGTTGAAACTATCATAAAAATATCATTACACAGAAACTGAAACAGAAAGCAGCACAAGAATACACATCATGCTTCCTCTGACTTTAGTGTATGTGAACAGTCCATATTCCATCTCAAGTTCATACACTTGCCAGAATTTCCCTGAGGTATGTAATAGTACATGCATCTCTCTTCTACTCCTGGCTCCAAGTGTAGGAGCATAGACAGAATGCACAGGAACTGTTAGTATGAATACTTTAAGTATATCAGTGCAGATGTTTGTAACTAGTCAACCACTTCTTCTCTTTGACCAGTTTAACACCTGTAAGGCTCCAACTGTACACTGAAGTAAATTGAAATATATGTGCAGCCTTGCACGTGCACATTCCTCTGGATACGCAGACAGTACTGGTAGAGGTAAAACTTTAACGGATGTTATGTCAAGAAATTAGAAATGCACCTTTATGAACTTCGTCCTTAGCTGTAGAGAGCATGTCCTGTCATGAGGGGACAGATCCATGAATGGATGGCAATAGTAGGTCCTCATGCAAATGAGGATAAATGTGTTGACAGGAATAGGCCGAGCCATATGCATGATGTGAAACAAAAATTATACTTCACCCATCCAGATTAACCATAAAACATAATCTCTTATAATGTGTCACTCCATGTTTTGCAAGGCTGTACTGGATGTCTTTGTTGCTGCTGCTTGCACTGCCTCACTTAGAGCAAGCATTTAGTGCAATTAGAGCATTTAGTGCACTTAGAGGTACTTGGGGCTTCCCATCAAAGCACAGCCCGTGCTGCATAGCCATAATATTAGCCTTGACAAAGACCTCATGATCATGTAGCTTTGAGATGGTTTCACTATGGCGTACTAGTAGCAGTAGCGCAGAGAGCTCATCCACCACGCAGACAAGCTCCCACTTGTACGCATAGCCGCTAGAATACCTAATGCGGACATACGAATGTGGCAGGCCGGACCAGGCAATGCACTTATACATGCATCACGTGAAAAATTAAACTGTTATCCATATCCCGGTGGAAGAAATGGCAGTGTGTTGGTGGCTGGCTGGCTGTAGTTTACTCTTCGCATGGACATTGGAGACAATTCTGGCACAAAGAGGTAATAGCTAGTAGGACGCGGTAGGTACTTTCATCCTCGCGCGCGCTGTCTATTTATGACATTGTAGCTGTAGTGTTAGCTATGTGGTTGTTCGCTTCTTTCCTAACCTGAGGAAACTCTATAGCAGACCGTACGTTTAACAAGTTTGGCGAACCTTTTCGAGTGTTATTTACATCTTAGCTAAATACATCCCAGTCCCTCAGGCTCTAACTAACTAGTTTGCGTCTTGCGATTTGTCTTGAGCGCATTACTCCACACGATGAAGACTCACTAGACCATAATAGATCCTGTCTAGACTCCACGTCAAAAAGTTGATGGGCGAAGGGGGGCAAGTATTTAGGCCTATACGCCTACAGTGTCTAACGAGAATTTAAAGTTTTAATCTGTAATACATTCCCAAAAAACAGCAGTGGCTAGCTGGTATAGAAGGCACTAGAATGGATGTGTAACAGGGTTGCAGGTGGAGTAGTAGGTGCATGGGGTATTCCATCATCACATAGCTATTGTGACTGTGCCCAAGTGTATGTGCTCTGCGCTACAGACTTGCTCAATACAATGTGCATCACAAATAGAACATTTTGGGACAATGTTGTTAGTGTTCCCAAGTGTAGGTACATTGATATCTTCACTTTTACTTGCTAGGTGTTAGGGCCCACTCAAGCACTGGTCATAGTAGCAGTTTTGAATGAAACTACTCTGTTGCCATCTAGCTCAAACAGTTGGCATTGCTATTGGAGTCATGGTGGGATAGCTCATAAAGCTGTACACTAACATACTTTCTACTGCCATACATTTCTTGAGTGAGCTAGGCCTAATGCCTAGCAAGCAGACTGGAGAGATGCTTGTGTTTTGCAATGCAGTGTCTTGAAAAACATATTAATTGTGGCACTCCCAGAATCCATTGCTTAGTCTATAGATTAAGCAACTCTGTGGGGGGAGCACTAACAAAGGTATCCAATGTTCTGCAGTCCGTTTGTTCACCGTTCAGAGAGCCCTAAGGATAGAGTTATTCCAACTTACTATTAAAGTAGTAACACAGCACGGTAATGGACAATAAATTTGTGCAACATTGCGGCCACTGCTAAATGAATGAATATCTTGCCGCCTACCATTAAATGGCCTAAGAAATTGACATCACATCCTGTTGAGATTGCCTACATTACCAACACACTACACCTGGTGACCTGACCGACAGTGTGAAGTGTTGCACTATAGCATTATCGAGTTATCAGAATGCATTAGCTGTTGCTACGTAATGTAGTTCAGTATGATAAGTGTGAGATCACTCTGTGACAAATCATAACTGAATCAGATTTATTATTTGTCACATGAAAGATGACAAAACGTTTCTATTTGTGACTCAGTTTGTGCTCACATGTGAGTAGGATATTGATAGTCTAAGAACTACCCCAGAATTGATCTGAGAACATCAAAATTTTGTGGTGACCAGACCCCCAATCTCCTCAGTTGTGTCCGTCACTCTATTGTCCTGACCTGTTTCTGCACTATGGCCCCATTATGTTCATTGAATGGTGGCTGGACAGCACTATAGCTCACAGTCCCTAGTGTGTATAATGCTTTAAACCCATGGAGACTCCCCTGTGATGGAGTTGTAACCAAGTGGAAGATTGGAACAGAGAATCTGAGTAATGCTGCAGTATACCTCCAGATATGGCGACCTGATGGAACAGACTACAGCCGTGTAACTGAGACTGTTTATACCCACAGTGGTGGGAAAGCAATAGCACAAGTCTCCACAGACATGACTGTATCAGCAGGGGATGTTGTTGGGTTCTTTATGAATGGAGGTGATGATGGGCTTAGAGTGGCTTGGGTTCCAGTTCCTGACCACTCCTGTAGCAACATTCAGTGATGTCTCTGCAGCTATCTTAAGTTCATCTCCTCTTGTGTCAGTCAAATTTGGTAAGTATGCCATAATTGTGTGATTGCATGTTGAGCTCTTGACTGCAGGTTTTAATGCCGTAGTATATAGCTACCCATGTACCAGTTGTACAGTGTGAGCTACACAGATTGACTGCTGATTAAATTTATAGGTGCTTTATGATATTTGCTAAAGGTAATGCTCATTCCTACTTTCCAGCTAGTTATATGCAAGCCTTTCCTTCCCTGCACATACACCCTGCTATGCCACACCGTTCTACACCATCACTGGAGTTGGTCAAGACAGTAAGTGAACGGTTCAAGTAGTACTGTTGGAATGGTGCCACTGCACAAGCTTGTTTGATGACAGTAGGATCACTGGGGGTTGTGCTACCTGCCTGCTACAGCAGTGTTGGTGTCACAACAAGGCAGGGGGAGGGGGCAAAGGGCACTAGCTATTAATTCATTACCTTCCTCCTAGCATATGCATACTATGAAGATGGAGAGCCAGCTTCACCCTAATTTGCACTTATCAGTGTAGCATAAGTTTGGTGATTAGGATGTCTGCTTCTTCAATCTTTGTGTATCCACCAAAGTTATAACACTTTTGGTTGAGCAGAAGTGGCAAAAATTAGGGAGGAGCATTAGCCTGGAAGACAGCTGGAGTCAAATTTGTCCACGGGAGACCTTTTTAGCAGCCATGTAACAAAGCCGCTGTCCTACTGTCATAATGTGAGACCTTGCAGTGCCAGACCACTGCAAGAGTCCCGCCAGCACAAACAAACCTGATGCCAGCTGTCTCCTGGTTATTGCTCCTTCCTAATTTGTGCCACTTCTATTGAAACCATAAGTTTTTTAACTTTGGTGGATGCAAAATAGAAGTAGCAGAAATCCTATTCTCCAACAGTACATACACCACAATGATAACTCCCTGTGTATAGAGTGAAACAGCTGTATTTGGCTCACCATATCTATAAGATGTTAGGGAAAGATCTAGCAGCTCCCAGCCTTGCTGTGACACCCACGCTGGTGTAGCTGGTGTATCTGGCTGGTGACAAAAACCCAATGACTTTATTGTTTTCACTATATTTTGCATGCTCAATTAACATGACTGAATACAGCAATGTCATGCTCACTTTGGTGGCACATATACTAAAGTTGGAATGATACAGAGAAGATTAGCATGGCCCCTGTGCAAAGATGACACGCATACTTACAATAATTTGTCAATAAATGGCATTTCATAACTTACATATGACATTGTCATAATTTTATATTTCTAACTCCAATTTCAATTTCCTTTACATACGTACAGGACCTAGTGATTCTTTATGTCCTGCACCCAACTCAAGTGGAAATGGTAGGTAACTATAGCTAAGTCTGCTTTGCAATTTGTATAAGGGGCTGCTGACTTAGGAGATTGTGACTCCATGGGAACTTACTCTGTAACAATGTCTTTGCCTTTAGGAGACTCTCTTGAAATGTGCCAATACAGCGTGTATATAAGCTGGCCATGGCTTACATATAATTGCTCATAATAATATGTATTATCAGTTTTATTTTGCCAAATGTATGATTGGTGTTGCAATTTTACCCCTCATCCTGCAGACTGTGTAGATGCATTTGGTGACTTCAATTATGTCTGTGGTGGCAGAGTACCAGACAATGCCCAGTACATCATACCACAACTCAATTTCTCCTGTGATGGTAATGTGACTCAGTGGAAGGTGGGACTGGAGGGTGGAGGCAATAATCAAGAAGTGAACCTTTAGATTTGGCGCTCAATGGGAGCAGGAGTGTACAGCAGAGTGACTGAGGTGGTGTACACGAAGACAGTGAGAGACGAGAGGATAGCTACTGTTCCAGTATCCATGTCAGTGATGGCAGGAGACTTGGTTGGGTTCTATGTTCCTGATGGACAGCTGCGACTGCATACTGCACCAGATGTGGGCCTTACCATGTACACTGCTAGGGGAAGTCCCACCTCATCACAAAGTTACCTTAACTCTGTTTTGTGGCCATCTCCATACATCTCAGTTATTATTGGTAAGTGATTGTAGCTAAAATGTATTATGCACAATTCACTGCTACCTGTAAGCAGACCCTCATGTTCACAGGATAATCTCACCATTTGCTATACAAAGTATTTGATCACATCAGTCTGTGTACATACTACAAACTGTATGCACACACAACACCACACCCACCAATAGTACATTTGCAGCACAGAAATGTAACACACACTTGGTGTTTTCATCATCTATGTAACATATACAATTCCATTTGTTTGTTTGTGCAATTACATATTATGTTCATTGATAATTAAAAACGAACATTGCAATACAGAATGTTGCCTACCTCCATCGGATTATGGAAAACAGGTTGGGAAGTGTCTACCACAACTATAATAGGACTACACTAAATGGTAGACCAAGTAGACCTCCATTATTGTTTCCATTGCAAGAAATTCTGGATATTCAGAGAGTATCTAGGTAGTCTTGCAATAATTGTTGACGATCATCATTTTCCTTCCTGCTAATGAATGCTTGATTAAAATCGGTACCCTGTGGCATGAAAATCAGCTACAGCTACAGCTAGATGCACTGTCTAGAAATGTGGTCCAATACACTACATATGACATCAACCTTGCCATGCCTAGTAAAATCTCAATTTCATATTGTCTGTGCTTGAACCATGTGACTAGGTATTATAATCAGAAAGGGTTGGTTCTCTAATACCAGCTTGACAACAGGGTTGAAAACCTTGCCAATGTTTCGACCAGATGCTCTGGTCTTCTTCAGGGCGAAGAAGACCAGAGCTCGATAGCATAGATTGACGTCCCTTGCATGTAAAGTTTGCTGGCAAGCTAAAGCCGCTATGTATAACTACATTGTGATGATAAAATTACGTACCTACTGTGTTCTGCGTTTAGCTACTTACCTACTTTTGCCGGAATTGTCTCCAGTCTCCACGCCAAGAGGAAAATACTACCAGCCAGCCACCAACACACTGCCATTTCCTCTACTGTGATATGAATTACGGTGTGCTTCACGTGACGCGCGCAGGCTAAACATAATTTGGACTTCCGCATTCCATGCAGCTGCTGTGCGTGGCAGCTGGGCAGTTGCCAGCTGCATGCTGGATGAGCTTCTCCGCACTACTGCATACTACCAGCACGCAATATGAAACAACATTATGCCACATGAGGAGAATTCTTGTCAAGGCTAATGTTTTGCCCAAGGCATGGAATGCTGTGTTTTCATAGGAAGTTCCAAATACCTCTAATTGCACTAATTGCATGCACTAAGTGAGGTGCATGTTGCATTACAGTGGTTTCACGATTTCTAGTTCTGATTGGCATTTGTGCATTGCACTTGATCACGTGAGTAAAGTATTGGAGCAATAGGCTCACATGTAGATCGAAGCACGTTTAGAGTTTAAACAAGTAAATGGGTCAGTAGTCCACTACATGTTATTTCATAACTAAGTTATATAATTCATGAGTTTACACTGTATGCCATGGCTGTCCTTGCTGGTGGTTCACATATAGAATCAGCTCACTGCACTTGTCCCATTGGGGCTAGCACTGTCAGCCAATCGGCTTAGCATGCTCTGCCAATGGGCTTAGAGTGCTGGAGTCTATCAGTGCCTCTTACAAGCACACCCATCAGATGGTATTCAGTACACCCACGCAGTCCCTTGTACTGGTTGCATGGAGTGAACATCACATTGTACTACTTGTAGCTAGGGCATACATTACAGGCAAACAGCGTTGCTAAGAGTAATGCAGGACAGCTTACAGGAACTGAAACAACTGAAAGCATGCAAAGTGCATTTTAGGCAATATAGCTAGCTACCCTCAGTGCATGTCTTGACTGAGTTAATTGTCTGGTTGACGGGCACAATTAGATAGAAAGCCAATCATGAAGGGCATCATGGTTAATTCCCACAGGGTCAGTGTATGGGGCCTGGGCCACACCATGACACAGAAAGGCATATATCTAGGGGACACTGGTGCACAGTTGCATTGGCTTGGTTGTATTAGTTTTGACATTGTCTAGAACACTTACAATACAGTTTACCTAGCTCTACCACTTTAGTGACATAGGGTAACTGGCCCATGGAGTGGGGTAGAATCATTTCATAGATTAAGCTAGTGCTATGGTGTGCAGATAATGGACAGTACAAAACATTTTACAGTGCTACTTATGTTTCCTGGCAACTCTGCACTATTGCTATGTTACTAGCTGGCCAACCTCCTTTGAGCTTGACTGCATGTGCCTTTGCGGGCAGCAGGGTGGCTTGCCCTGTGGCTCCATGGGACACAGAATTAGCCCTGCAACTATGGCTGGGACATGATAGCGTTGCCCTGTAGTTGGGCATGATATAATACCCATCACTGGTACATGGCTGGGGTGGCTTTTAGCAGCACACATATATAGCTACATATCAGCAGCACACATTGAGAGCAAATAGCCATTTGGTGTATACTCACTATTATTAGCATAAATGCCCAGCTAAATGACCATCATCAGCACATGAGCAAATAGCCTTTCGGTGCATACTATTATAAACATCATGATCAAACACTTCATTACATAACTAAGTATAAGAGGAAAATGTCTCTTGTATATACGTACAAATAGGTTATGATCATGTATTGTATAAATATGTTTAATACCATGCAGGTATAGTAATAAAATAAAACTACATACAGAGACACAGCCAATTCCACAGTGATGTCAGGTTGAATCACTATAAGTACACAGGCTCATATGCTGGGTTTGATTGCAACTTTGGGTTGTCTGGCTCAACACTGGAGGAGTGCTTGCTATTCTCTCCAAGAGATGGACCCGCTTGAGTTATCTGTTTGCTGTAATACTTCCTGGTCATGAGGAATGTTGCAACAACTGATGAAGCACTGAAGAGCAATGACAGGAAAAGACAGCAAACAGCAGTGATTCCTGCTATGAGGCCTACAGAAAAAGAAGAGATACCATGTGCACTTTAGTTTTTAGACTTTTAATGTTTGCGGTTTTGTGGATCAACATCCATCATCAAATTCCATTCATCTGTGAATATTTAGACATCAGTACTTATGCAATATACAGAATCCAGCATTATAAATCAGCGCAAATTTTGAATCCATGTAATTAAAAACCCTAGATGTGAAAAGCATGCACATAATGGTACATAATGCAGAGTCACTATAGACCATTCAATTCCATGTCACATTCCTATATCTGGTGGACACACCTGGTGTGGTGGCACTGGATTGTGAAGGGCTGCTGGGGCATGTACACCCTGTAGAGAGATCTAGAAATAAAACATGCAATATAATAAATGAAAGATTATACATGTAATGTGCAGCACAATGCAACACTGCATGCACCTTGCAATTGAGTGAGCTGGAGTCCTCCAGGATGTCCATAGGATTTGGCTGGAGTGAATCCTTACATGATCACTCCCAGTGTTGCTGCCGTGTCATTGTGGTAGAGGGTGTGCACTCCTTCAGTGAGGTCAACCTGGGCTGCATACACTTGGGGATCTCCATCTTGTTCAATGACAGTGAAGGTAAGACTGTAGCTGTTCAGTGACCTGTTGTTGAGGATGACCTGATCCAATTGGTAAAATGGTGCTGGAATGAGTATGTTCATGTAGTGAGTAAAGTTGAAACTCCTATCACTAGTCTGGATGTTGGGCAAGGAATACTGGTTGCAGTATTGAGTGATGGCTGGTACAATGATCATGGAGGGGTCTCCTAGATATTCCATTGTATCCCCATCTGTGGTATAGCCAGTAGCATACTGAAGCACTAGAATGTTGGCACTTCCCTGGATGTAGCAGTACTGGTCGCGTGGGACGTTAAACTCCACATACCTCCTTTCATTCAATAAGGATAAATTATTGACAATATTCTCTGAGTCAATTGCAATACTTGAGGTGCAGTTAACCGACACTGCAATAAAGTTTTCCGAAGCCAGGACATGAAACATGTCATAAGATTGTCTCCCCTTCAGTGGTGCTGTACCAAACTTCCTTCCCCAAGAGAAGACAGGAGGAATCTGTTCTACAAGGTGGTCACAGCCAGACACAGATGAGAAGACAGTAATTCTAGTGCACTCATGTCCAGAAAGAGCGGCAAGTGGTCTGTTCGACACAACTGTCAGTCCAGTCAGGTCATTGGTGCTAGCTATGAGAAGTGTTTCAGCCTACTGTAGAGCAATGTTGGTAGTGGCTCCAGCTGGGGTGAAGGTGGTGCCAATCGTGGTGTTTACTCTAGGAGTTATGGAGAGCAATGTGTCAGTGTATTGGGCAATCATGGCTACATAGGATTTGAATGACGCAAAATGAGAATATGATGCTGCAATGTATTTGTGTGTACTCTGCTCCTGTTCTGGCAGCTTGGGTAAAGACAGGAAGGAATCACTTGTACCAGGCCTTAAATTGCTGCCGTACACAGTTAGTTCTCCATCTGTAACTCTTCTGATGATAATAGCCTTGCCCCTATTGGTTGTGCTCTTCAATTTGTATTCTGAAGAGTCAAATGCAAATGTTGCAGTCTCTCCATATTGTATTGTTCCATTTGCCCTGTAGCCTGTACCAGGAGCGGTGATAGTGAAGGAGACCGAGTGTCTCTCAGGTGTGGTCACATACACGTAGTAAGAAGTATGGATAGTGTTACCAAAAAAGCTGCATAACACTCCTTAAATTTCCACTGGTGGCACCTGAGAGCAAATATGTACAACTAAAATTATGCACCTCTTGGTGATAGAAGAGTAATTAATATTATAATATACAACTGCTGTAATCCAATGACATCTGATGATAGCATAAATATGATACTTGGTTATGGCTCAAAGAGCGCAGAGCAAACATATTATACGTAACTGGGTAAGAGTTGCTTTTGGCTTTGAGAAAGTATAATTCATAGAGATTAAGCCTTCAAGTAACATTGCTGCATGCTTACCATAAATTAAATTCTTGCCATTCCAGCTCCTACACCATCGTAAACGATATACTGCAATGTTTTGCCAGTGCTCATAATCTGACTATGAATCATGCAGTGTCTGTTTTACTGACCCTACATATCTCAGCCAGTGTCCTTGTTAGGGCAGTGTCCTACTAATAAAACATGTGCACCTATCACACGTAATGTTACAATGTCTGAAAGCCAGTACAACTGCACTGCACCACATCCGCTCTAAATATCGTCGCTCCTTGTCAGCATATTTCATCCTTTGTAGCAAGCCCGGCGGAACAGCCCAGGCTGCCCAGTCCATGGCCTGCCCAGATTTTTAGGTCTGCCCATGCTTTTCTATAGCTAAGGTACATACTGGCCTGTGCAAGTGGCCATCTGGGTACTAGTGTTCTGACTTGGCCTGACCACCTTTAAATTAAAGTGCTTCCTTCATGCCTGTGTAGCCATTACAGCTTGAGCTAGTTAGAGAAGACCATTGAATGTGACAAACATTAATTTCAAGTTTCAAACTAACAGTGGTCTACGAGCAAAGGCGAATCATTGGACCACTTTCATGATCGAACTTGAATAACCGCTTTCAAATTGACCATGTGAGCAGTAGTTTGAGGCTACCACTTCTTGTGATCTTGTGAAGTCTATTATTGCACCAACTGAATGAAAACAAGCAGTGTACTTGGCATTGAAAGAAATTATAGAATAACAAAACAAAGACAGAAGGACATAGACAACAACAAGCATTATTGGCTTCATTCCAATACTGTTGCATCATTTTTCAGCCGTAGTCCTTGCCAATAATATTTAGATTGAAGGCTTCCTGTCATCACTTGCACGGATATTTTCCCCTTGACAAAATTAATGTTAGAATAGTGTACTTTCAGAGCAGATATGTAGCACTATATGATTGTTGTGCAGATGCTCAAGCCTACATAGCTGAAACCCTGAGGTAAGAAACTCTTGCTAGCTATATGCAGTGGAGAATATAGTTGACTCTCATTGGTGTCTGTTACATGGATGCATGGATCTAGCTATAGTAAAAGAAGGGTTACCGTTCTGCTAATACATAGCTATTGTAAGTAATTACCTCATCTAGCAGATGTACACATGCGTATATATGTACAGCAACTGATAACTATCAAACACATAATTAGAGGCATCTTAGTGCAGTAGAAACATAGCTAGTTCATGGCTTCATACAGCCTAGTTCAAACAAATGAAGACAACTTTAACTTCATGGCTTCCCAGCTACACGGCTTTCATGGAACTAGCCAACAGAGCCCACCATGTTAGAGCTGCTGTACCATGCAGTGCTGACTGAAGTGTTGTGATTGTATGCGGCTCACCTTCAGCTAGTAGTGAGGTGTGGCAGAGAATCAGGGCAGTGCTCAACAGAAGGAGGTGGTACATGTTTGCTTGGGAACTGCCCAGAGACAAAGCAGCTAGAATTGAAGAGAAAGCTGACTGTGGGGAGAGAGGGTATACTGGAAGTCATGCAATTCGAGATTCTACAGAAATTTCACTGTTGTGGTTGAAAACCTTCATTGTAGTTTATCCAGCTAACACTCTTTCTAACAGCACTAATCGTGCTACTTAGCTATTCATTTAGCTTTACACATGTGTGCACACACACACAACACATGCACACATGCACACATGCACACACACACGTGCACACACACACGCACACACACACACACACACACACACACACACACACACACGCACACACACACACACACACACACACACACACACACACGCACACACACACACACACACACACACACACACACACACACGCACACACACACACACACACACACACACACACACACACACACACACACACACACACAAGCAATAGCTTTATAAACAGTCTCTCCATGCAAAGTCTCAAACTGGTATATACTGTAGCAATATACTAGCACAGTAGAAAGCTAGTATATTAGGCCTATACATGCGGGATATGGCCACCACAGGGATCACTGTAATGTTCTATACTCTCCCTTTTATGTCAAAAGAATGGTCACTATTCAGAAGTATGTATATAACATATGCCATATCCCGCATGTATAGGCCTAATATACTAGCTTTCTACTGTGCTAGTATATTGCTACAGTATATACCAATTTCAGACTTTGCATGGAGAGACTGTTTATAAAGCTATTGCTTGTGTGTGTGTGTGTGTGTGTGTGTGTGTGTGTGTGTGTGTGTGTGTGTGTGTGTGTGTGTGTGCGTGCGTGTGTGTGCGCGTGTGTGTGCATGTGTGCATGTGTGCATATTCCTTTAATCTGTAAGGTTTCTCTTGAAGCCAAGCACTAGCTAAAATAATTATGTATAGTATTGTATGCAGTTTCAATAATATATAGTATAATACACCATAGAGATAAAGTCGTTGACGACATCATTATGAAAGTGATGTCAGGCAAGAAGGTTTTTTGCGCGGTGTAGAGCTTCATAGTCTCCATGGACACATTGAATCTGAGGTCAGAAGCCAAGAGCACTTCCCCACTAAAGTGATTCCAGCTGATCAGATTAGCGCATTTCGGTGAGGGTTCAGTCAACCGCAAATTTGAGTTCCTAGTTCGCAGGTGACGCCATTTTGCTTGCCGGACTCGGTTCGGCGATTAATGTACGTATAACCGTTACGGCAACACGGTAGCCAGTTCATCTAGAGTGGCATAACTGTGCTCAATGTTCTGCACAGTCTTTATCTAATTTATGGAAGGGGTACTATACTCAGCGCAATTGATAATGTAATGTAGCTCCTGGGTATGCAAAAACTGTACAAACTAGTGCATAAAGTTCCTTTAGATTTAAAAGGGATTTAGGAATGGCCAGCAGAAAAAGCAACAGTAACTCAACATCGTGATAATCCACATTTCCATGGAGTTCACCCTGCATTCCTAATTTCCTTGTACAGCTGCATGGACACAGGTTTGTAGCCGTAGCTAGTTAACTAGTCCCATGCTTGCATGTAGCTACAAGGAAATTAGGAATGCTGGATGAAATCCATGGAAATGTGGCTTATCACGGTGTTGAGTTACTGTTGCTTGTTTCTATGCTTTTTCTGCTGGCCATTCCTAAATCCCTTTCAATCCTAAAAGAATCTTTATACACTAGTGTCACTAAGGCTTAGAGGTAGACTGTATCTCAAGTAATGTAAGTGTTCTAGACAATGTCACAACTAATACAACTAAACCAATGCAACTGTGCATCAGTGTCCCCTAGGATCATTATATTGTATGAAATTTCGTACATGCATGTACAGTATAATGATCCTGTTATAATTATGTATTGTGTTTAGCTATAATGTATAAACATTGGTACTAGTGAAATACCATATAATAGGTGTGAATCATGACTCTACTCTTTCGTGGTGTTTACTAAATCACGTCATCCTTTTACTAAAGTGTCAGCTGCACACACACCAGATGTTTGTGCATATAGCTACAGTTGACAAAGCCCTACATATATATCCATAGCATTCAAATTCACGATACTTTGATTATGCAACAAAGAGTCACACAAGTGCCTTGTGCAGTCTTGTTAGCAGTTGTCACACACACACACACACAGCTGAACTCTGTTTTGTATGGTGTGGCTGAGGCCCCATATACTGACATTGTGGGATCCGGAATTAACCGTGATGCCCTTCATGAGTAAAATGATTCAGATTGGCTTTCTACCTAATTCTGCCCATCAGCCAGACAACTCAGTCAATTAAGACATGCACTGAGGGTAGCTAGCTATATTGCCCAAAATGCACTTTGCATGCTTTCAGTTGTTTCAGTTCATGTAAGCTGTCCTGCATTACTCTTAGCAACGCTGTTTGCCTGTAATGTATGCCCTAGCTACAAGTAGTGCAATGTGATGTTCACTCCATGCAACCTGTACAAGAGACTAGTGTATGTGTACTGAATACCATCTGATGGGATTGCTTGTAAGAGGTACTGATAGACTCCAGCACTCTAAGCCCACTGGCAGAGCATGCTAAACCGATTGGCTGACAGTGCTAGCCCCATTGGGACAAGTGCAGTGAGTTGATTGTATATGTGAACCACCAGCAAGGATATAGCCATGGCCAACAGTGTAAACTCATGAATACATATACAACTTGGCTATGAAATAACATGTAGTGGGACTACTGACCCATTTACTTGTTTAAACTCTAAACGTGCTTCGATCTACATGTGATATCATACTTTACTCACATGATCGAGTGTAATGCACAAATGCCAATCGGGACTAGAAATCATGAAACCACTGTAATGCAACATGTACTTCACTTAGTGCATGCAATTAGATGTATTTGGAACTTCCTATGAAAACACAGCATTCCATGGGCAAAATAATAGCCTTGACAAGAACTCTCCTCATGTAGCATATGAGGTTGTTTCATATTGCGTGCTGGCAGCAGTAGTGCGGAGAAGCTCGTCCAGCATGCAGCTGGCAACTGCCCAGTTGCACGCATAGCAGCTGGAATGCGGAAGTCCAAATGTGGCTATTATGTTTAGCCTGAGTGCGTCACGTGAAGTACACCGTAATTCATACAGGAGGTACGTAGCTATATGCAGAACACAGTAGGTACCAACAAAGGTAGATAATTTTATCATCGCGATGTAGCTATACATAGCAGCTTGCCATCAAACGTTTAGCTACAGGGCGTCATGCACTCGACAGGTACCTTTTAAAGCGGGAACGGTCGTACGGAGCTAAGCTCAGGGCTTCGAAGGCGGGCTTTGCAGCTAGTAATACATGAATACATTCCAGGGCTTCAAACTAGTTTAAGTCTTGAGAGCATTAGTGTTATTGCTCCACCCGTGATAGGGTATAGCTACGCCACTACTTGGACAGCGCCAATCCCCTGACACTCCGCAAAAATGTACGTCGCACGAAACAGACAGGCAAAACTTCCAGCTAAACCCACGATAGGTTGATACTTGGACTAGCAGGGTTTACGTAAGAATCCGCAGGCAAAACGAGACGAGCGCCCTTCGTTCGGCGGCTGGACACCGATTCTTTCTCTCCTATCTATTCCGGAGCGTCAAGAATTGGCAGGAAGTAGGAGGAGCTAAGAATTGCATCATCTTCGATTGCGCGCCAAATTCGAACGGTTGACCGGATCTGCTTATGGAAAGATACATTGAACTCATTGGTGATCGAACTGCATGCGCTACAATAGAAACTAACTTCTGTGCTTGAAAGAAGTTAGTACGATTCAATACATATTGCCGGACAGCAGCAAAATATTCATACTTTGGTTGCTGATTTAAATTCGCAGACGACAGCTAGGCAGAGTGAAGGCAGATATACATGTGCAGATTGATACTGGAGAGGCAGCTGAAGAATTTTGCACCACCTGTGGAACCAATGAAGAGGGTACTTGGATTTGCTGTGACAGTTGTTCCAAATGGCATCATCTTTGTTGTGTAGGGCTATCTGACTCTAGCAATCTTGTCCAGTCCTTTTGGAAGTGCGCTGAATGTTGCTCCATGGTTGTATTACAAATCTTATCCACTTAAACGAAGTTTGAATGAAAGCATTGTAATTCTTAATGCTTGTCCCACTTTAGGAAATAATGTTCGGGAGTAGGGAAAATGGTGGCTGCGACTGAGGGTGGTGTTGCTAGATGATCTCGGCGAAACAGCTCGTTTTCTCGCCACCTCCAGAGGAACAGATGTTTTTTCAGTAAACATACCTGTTTATTTCTGCTGAAGTACACCCTTTCCTGACTTTTCTCACTGGTTTATTGTTAGCTGTCTGGGAAATAGCGTAATTACCCTATAAGGACTCAAGACAATTGTACCTAGATGGCCACATGTGTATCTTTGCTTTTTACAAAAGAATGGTCAGGCCTAAAATCTGGTCAGGCCATGGCCTGGGCAGCCTGGGTTGTTCTGTCACGCATGAACACATAACACGGGTCGACGTAGATTTTATTCTTTTGGTATACGAAACTGAATGAGCACGAAGTATTAAGATTGGGCGTGTGGCCTCAAAGGATGCCTTAGGAACAGCATGTTAGTATTTCTCGTTTCTGTCATGAATTGTTTACTGACCAACAGCCCTACAAGATTCATATGAACCTGTTGAGCAAGTTGTCCTCACCACCATAGCCGAAGTGTGCCACATTCCTCCCGAGACCTTGTCTCTTCACCTACACACAGCACAACTCATCTATAAGCGAACATCACCTCATTGCACATCATCACTTCCTCTTTGTCCTTCAGTAATTTCTTATCCACCTATTTTGCGTACCATTTATTCAGTTGCATCTGTACTATAATTGTACAAGAGTATTTTAATAATGTATCTTGCTATTAATGACATCCCTTAAAACTACATATATAATCATGTATACTCCTCAGTCATTGAGACATTGCACAGTAGTAATACTCTACAGATTCAAAGAACAATACAATATTGAATAATGACATTATGTACTCATAGTCATTCAATTGCATTCAGAGGTGTAGGAAGGCAAGTGGAAGAAAGCCTCCATGTGTGGGTGGCTAAAGTTCATCCTAGGCATGACGTCAGCTAGCTTCCCACTATAGAAGAAATTTTCCAGGTTCCCCAAACCTTTCACTAGGTGAATATATAATTGTGTGCACATATATGTATACCCATTTTTGTACTTAGATTTGAAAACAGCTAATATAATTAAAAGCTAATTAATGCATGCATGTTCTAACATGCATGCATGGGTGGCTGATGAGCATGCACAGTATGTATGGTATCCACATAGAATGGGTAGCTACGTATAGCTTCCCCATAGAAATAACTCTCCATACAGGTTCTGTAAACTCTTGCAAGAGATAAAATTAATATACTTTTGCATAAGTTGAAATAATACTTCAGCTAGCCTGCACACAGAAAATCTGATACCTCAGGTAAAATCTGTGCAAAGCATTCCTCCGATGATTGTGGCATCCTTGCAAACATGAAGGAATTTGCTTTTACATTGCGCTTCGTAAGAAGCAGTCGAATTCATGTGTTTGGTGCTACATTTTATCCTGCTTCATAGGCCTTCCTGTGTGTTGTCACATGTTTTCCATTTATTCTTTCAGTTTACTCCAACTTCACCCTATATGGATATTGCTAGGCTAATGTATCAGTTGAGAAATAGGCTACCGAAAGGAGGAGCGATGGCAGTGTGTTGGTGGCTGGTTGGCTGTATTTTACTCCTCGCACGGAGATCGGAGGGAAATCTGGCACAAGGAGGTACCGTAGATATACGAAAGTGTTTGCATCACGCAATATATCGGACGTCACGCTCGTGACGTCTGTTTAGGAATGTGCCTGATAAGAATGGCTACTCCTATCTTAATTAGCGCGCTTCGGCGAAACTAGCCAAACGGCGACGGCGAAGAGAACAGTTGAAAGCCATTGTAAAGACGGCGGCGCTGCCAAAGTCAGCCTAGAGTGCACGTAGGAGAAAGGCGTCATAGGCTGCTCTTGCCCCATATGTTCTTTCGGACGTCACGTTCGTGACGAGGAATGCGCCAGACAAAAAGGCGTCTCCTATCTTAATCAGACAGCACGGTAGTGCTGTCTATGTAGGGATGGCATTAGTTGTTTGTATGCTGTAATACAAGCGAAAAGTCGCGCTAACCCTCAACAGGACCGAAAACCGACAAATGAAGCTTACTACAAGGAAGCGGGGACTGAGCAATGCACATGGCTAACATATCTCAGCGAAGTTGCGCCTACATGTAAAGAGCGTCCTCGAGCTTTCCCACGTTTCATCTTCTTATTCTTATCAGACAGCGCGGTAGTACTGTCTGTAGGGATGGCAGTGGTTGGTTGTATGCTGTAATACAAACGAAACTTCGCGCTACTCCTGAACACGACTGAAAACCGGCAAAAGAAGATTCCCATGAAGAAGCGGGAACTGAACAGTGCACATAACTAACCTTACTTTCCAGCGAAGATGCGCCTACACGTAGAGAGCGCGCTCGACATTTCCCACGTTTCGTCTTCTTATTCTTCTTACTCTTCTTTGGCAGCCGTAGCGCACGAACTAAAGGGACCAGAAGAATACTTCTCGCACCATGTTGCACCATTTATGGCTGGTTACATTTCTTTGTAGGTTAGAAAGCGTCGCAATGTAGTGCGGAAGACAGCGCTTGCCACGACTCTGGCCGTGTTGCTTCAGGGGGTCGGTCAAGGTCACGTGTGTCCGCAAAATGGCCGAAGCAGCTCTTTACTGTGTATTTTACCTATACTAGCTAAGAGCAGACATATTTCGAGAAACACGTCGCATCGCTTGTTTCTTTGCTTCTGAGCACACAGTTAGACAAGGGCTATCAGAAAACGGACCCTTCCCCGCCCTTCCCCAGTATCTAGGTAGGTTTTGCGAGCATTTTCCAACACCGGTGCACGAGTGTTCTCTGATGCTGGCTACGAGGCAGATGGAGCCTAATCTGGTGTTCTGAGCAAGTGCTCCTGTGGAAGTGACTCCTTAGAAGCTGGTAGCGAGTCATCATTGACCACTTCAGGACTGCAAGATTGATAGGTTGACTGCTTCTGCAATGGGAGTGCAATCGGCAGCCACGTCCTTGAAATAGTCTTGGTTCTGTACATGATTTGTCACATTCCATAGCAGGGATGCTAGAAATGGCTTAAGCGTGCTGGCAATCTTCAAGAAACGCTGCGATAACTTGCAAAACTAAATCATGAAGGCGGTCAGACAATTAAGCCCAATCCACCGTATGGCTCCTTGGCTACGTACGTACCGGTCATAAAAGGGGCACGAATGCAGTACAAGGCCCTTCCATGGCTCAGGGTATGCACATTCGGCCTTGGAGCACAGTCAGCTACATAGCATATGGAAACGCGATTAGAATGTCAGGAATGCAATTATTGAGGTGCTGGTATTGCGCAATCCCAGGACTTGTCCGACCCCCCTTGGTGTTGCTTGGACAAGCGTAGTCTCGTACCCAGCCCACCACTTCCGCTAACAAAATGGCTGCCATTTTGTTAGCGGAAGTGGTGGGCTGGGAACGCGACTAGGACAAGCGGGCGGACGCCATTTTCAAATTACGTAATTGAACCGGATGAAACAGGCGTGACTGGTGCCATTGCGAGCAGCTGCCTACCCCTTCGGAGGCTCCTTCTTCTGTTGTTACATGATGAAGCCATACATCAAATGAAACAACTGTGCGTTATTTTGGCAAATGCACTGGATAACGCACAGTTGCTTTATTTGGAAGTGTATAACGCATTGTTTGTTTTATAACGCACTGCTTTGAAAGGGGCTCTTATTGACATATCCAATCATTTTCTAGCCTTATGTAAACGTTTTGTCTGCTGTTTTAGCAAAATCCTTTTGATATTCATCACCTTGTGAACTTTCACATGAGCTTTGGCTTCTCAATGATGAGTGCATGACACTTAAAAATGGTCATCCCCAGAAATTTATGTCTAGCACGGCCCTGCACATGCATGTTTGATGGCAGAGACTTGGAATTGTGCATGCAATATCTTTAGAGTTTTCTGAATGTGATTTTAGTGTGAAAGAAGGTCCCTCCACTCTTAAAGCTCTACAGACCTTTCAATCCCAGTCTGCATTCTGCAAGGAAGCTCTGAGTTCATATGCTGTTAGCAGGTCTTCAAATCATCTGCCATACCACTGACTCAAACACCGCCGTCGTCTTATTCAGAAGGAGAGGCCGCTGACAGCCTTTACCCTCACTATGCTTAGCCCTCTACTTTTCTTCGTCAAGAAGAGTGTGTTCTGTGGTTTCTATAGCAATTACAGTCTAGTTCGTTCGGTAAAATGATTCGACGGCTAGGGAATTTAAATAATTCAGTGAATTTCTGAAATGCAATTTCAGAGGTCTTAATATTTCTAAATAATTGGACTGGGGGAACAGTTTTAGGGGATCCAAATTTATCATGACAGCCACATGAAATAGACCCTGTAATTATTCTGACATTGAGAGGTCAGTTAATTTCAGTAAGCAACGGCCAGGCCAGGCTAGGTTGAACAAGAGCAAATCACTGAATATTATGCCTACCAGCCTTATAAACCATAGTGTCTCAGGAGGCTGGGGGGTGGGGCCCTATTGATGGCATGCAACCAGTGATCGCCTTCCCCCGCCAGTCATCCTACAAAGATGGAAGAGCCACAAACAGCTGTTTCGCCCTAATTGGGGTTTATCAGTGTGGCGTACTGATGGAATTGGATTGCAGGATGACTAGCTACTCTTGTATTCATCACCAGTGAAACACTTGTGGTTTCAACCAGAGTGAATATTAATGGGAGAAGACTAAGTCATGAGCGTGACTTGCGTGGGATTGTTCAGAGGTCAGTTCATTGCAGTAAGCCACTGCAACGGCCAGGCCGGGCTAGGTTGAACAAGGGATAATCACTGGATATTACGCCTACCAGCCTACACCCACTAGAAATTCTGGGGTCCAAATATTTTGATGAATTATCTTGAAAGATTTGGACTGGTGGAATGTTTTCAGGGGGTCCATATTTATCATGACAGCCACGTGAAATTGACCCTGTAGTTGTTATGACATTGTAGCTACAGTGTAAGTTGTTCGTATCTTTCCTTAACCTGAGGAAACTCTATAGCATTCAGCATTGGTAAGACTGTTTAACTGATTTGGCTAATCCTTTTGATTGTTGTGATACATTATATACATTCCAGGACCTCAAACTAGTTTGCGTCTTATGTATTGTCCTGAGCACATTAATGCTTATTGCTCCGCATGTTAAGGACTCACTAGACTTCACGTCAAATAGCTGATGGACGAAGGGGGACAATTATGTAGGCCTATAGTCCTACCTATACCTATCTAACAAAAATTAAAAAGTTGTTGGCTAAAACATTTCCCAAAACAGCAGTGGATGCAAGGCTGGGTTAAGAAGACACTGGAATAGATGTGAAACAGGGGTGCATGTGGAGTGGTAAGTTGAGTATTCCATCATCACATAGCTATTGTAACTGTGCCCAATTGTATCTGATCTGCGCTACAAATTTGCATGCAAATCACAATCTTGGAATAATTATGATATGCATTATGGGACAATGGTGTCTGTGTTGCCAAGTGTATGTAGGCATATCAATATCTTAACTTTATTGCTAGTGGCTATAGGGCTCACTCAAGCACTGGTCACAGCAGCAGTTTTGAATGAAACTATACTCTGCTACCATCTAGCTCAAAATGTAGGCAATACATTTTGGGGTACGTAGCTCATAAAGTCATAGCTCATGCTTTCTACTTGCCATACAGCTAACCCTAATGCCTCACAAGCAGAGAGATGCTTGTGTTTTGCAATGCAGTGTCATAAAATGCATTATTAGGGCATTCCCAAAATGCATTGGTTAGTCTATAGATTGCGGAAATTTGTGCACTTTGGGGGAGGGGGGGGGGGGGGGGAGGAGTACTAACAAAGGTTACCCAATGTTCTGCAGTCCATTTGTTCATCGTTCAGAGAGCCCTAAGGACACAATGGACACAATATATATACATTAGAAATAATAAAAATTTTCTACAAAAATAGCAAGGATGGCACAAAAAGTACAGAAACAAGTAAAGGCTGTTACACAGTGGAGCATTACTCATGGTCCCTACATGCAAGAATGTGTCACACCTTATAGTCCTACACCCTTGAATGTAGGGACGATGGTTGCACCCATTCAACATCAACCAGCAGTATGCAATGCTGATGAGCTCCAATCAGGGCAAACAGACGGCTGTCTGTATGTGGCTCTTCATTGCTGGATGACTGGGGGAAGGCAATCACTGGTTGCCCAAGAACTCTTCTCATGTAGCACAAAAATATGATGTTGTCTCATGTCGCATGCTGGTAGCAGCAGTGCAGAGAAGTTCATTCAGAATGCAGACAACTGCCTACTTGCACGCATAGCAGCTGGAATGCGGAAATCCAAATGTGGCAGGACGAGGCTATATGTTTAGCCTACATGCGTCAAGTGAAGTAAACTGCAATTATTCATATATCACGGTAGAAGGAATGGCAGCGTGTTGGTGGCTAGCTGGCAGTATATTCCTCTTCGCGTGGAGACTGGAGACAATTCTGGCAAAAGGAGGTAAATGTAGAACACGTACGGTACAAAGGTACCTTTTAATCGCGATGTATAATTCTTTGTAGCCTCGAGTTTGTAGCGAAGGACCAGGTGTTTGCTGTTCGCATTCACGATTGGTAAGACTGTTTAACTGATTTGGCTAACCTTCTTTGACTGCTATACTACATGAATCAGACAGCACGGTAGTGCTGTCAATGTAGGAATGGCGGTGGTTGCTTGTGTCTTGTAATACAAACGAAAAGTAGCGCTACTGATTTCAACAGAGTGAAGATTAGAACCTCGACAAAAGTAACCGCCAGCGAGGAAGGGATGTTGTATAGATTGTAGAGCAAACCTTACTTCAAAGCGCCAGCGCTCCCCGTGTAGAAAGCGTCGTCACCTATTCCGGTGTTTCGTCGTCTTCTTCTTCTTCTTCTCCATCAGCTGTAGCTCACGCACGCCATGAAATTGGAGAATGATTTGACTACATTGCCTTCTGCCCGTTTCCCTGGCTGGTTAGAAACATCAGCGTGCAAATATCAATCATTACGGTTACCGGGTCTGTCCAGAGACGTTGTTATGCGCGAGACGCCATTTTACGATGACCGTTCGGAGGCGTATTCGAGACAAGTTTCGGTCGAGGCTAGCTTGTGCGGCATTTCAAAGGACATCCGTGGTCATGTACGTATTATACCGCTATGTTTGATTAATACTCGGTTAGCTTCCGTTCGCCATTTTGCAGCTTCTTCTGGTGGGCTAGTGCGGAAAAGTGCTAGCTACAGGATAAGGTCCTGTATCTGCATGGATGCCCTGTGGTTGCAACTTAGCATGTGACGCTTGCACACTATAAAAAGCATATAAACTAGAATTAAAAAAATGTGTGAAACAGGGGTGCAGGTGAAATAGTAAGTGGGGTATTCCATCATCACATAGCTATTGTGACTGTAATTAAGATGGTCTATGTGCCATGGTGACACAAATGAAAAACAACATTCATAGCTTCAAAAGTTGTCTAAGACATTTATTGTGGCTGTGTCCAAGTGTATCTGTTCTGCACTACAGATTTGCTCAATCTATAAAATGTGCATCACAATCTGGGATTAAGGTATGTAGCTTGGGACAATGCCACTGGCGTTGCTAAATGTATTTAGGCACAATTGATGTCTTCACTTTAACTTGCTAGGTGGTGTTAGGACCCACTCAAGCACTGGTCACAGTAGCAGTTTTGAATGAAACTACTCTATTGCCATACAGCTCAATCTTTATGCGGCGCGTCAGCTAAGCATAAGCTTACTCACTGTCAGCCACGTCAGCCACAGCGTTTCCCAGAGCCGTGTACGTAGCTACCAAAGCCTGTTCCCCGCGTAGCTTGTAACCAGCTGCAGTTCCAATTTCTTGGCGCTGGTTCGTAGCCGGATTGTTGCTGTACCCTGTTTATCGACGAAACAAGTAAGGTGGGTGACCTGTGCATCGTATCGTATGTTATGGCGCCAAAATTGTTATCACAGCTGCAGTTCTCTTTAGTTGCAGGGATCTACGGGATTTAGACACCCGGTATCTAAATGATTTAGATACCGCGCGAAATACACGAGAAAGTCTACGAGTTGTAGAAACATCGCTTAGAACGCCCGTTACCATGGTAGCGGGATCTATGTAATAGTTAAATGCTGACCAAGAGGTGTCTCTGAGATTTAGAGCACGAGGCACGAGGGCGCGAAGCGCCCGAGTGTCGAGTGGTCTAAATCCTCAGAGACACCGATTGGTCAGCATTTAAGTGTTATAGATCCCAAATGATTGGGTAAGGAGCAGGCAGCGAATCAGTTTACGTACACGTCTTGCGTCATCACGCGTCTACCGGAAATAGTTAGCTACTCCTCAACGGCGGAGAAAACGTCGTGTAATTCGGGTCTAAAGTTGGGTTGTTCATCTCTCGCAGCGGACGCTTCCTACAGGTCGGCAGTGGATGCGGCACGTCAGCTAAGCGTAAGTTTACTCACTGTCAGCCACAGCGTTTCCCAGAGCCGTGTACGTAGCTACCAAAGCCTGTTCCCCGCGTAGCTAGTAACCACTTGCATTTCCAATTTCTTGGCTCTGGTTCGTAGCCGGATTGTTGCTGTACCCTGTTTATCGACGAAACAAGTAAGCCGGGCGACCTGTGCATCGTATCGTATGTTATGGCGCCACAATTGTTATCACAGCTGCAGGGATCTACGGGATTTAGACACTCGGTATCTAAATGATTTAGATCCCGCGCGAAATACAAGAGAAAGTCTACGAGTTTTAGAAACATCGCTTAGAACGCCCGTTACCATGGTAACGGGATCTATATTAAGATAGGCATTTCATCATTGAGGTCACTATACAGGCAATGCATGTGCAGCTGATTGCAGCATTTTAGTGGACCTCACAAGCACTGATTGAAATTTATTTCCTCAGACAATTTCCATGACTTCAACTGTGTACCACGTGACAGAGCAGATGATGGCTACCAGTACATAGCCCCCAACCTGACTTTCCCCTGTGATGGGGTTGTGACCAAGTGGAAGATTGGAACAGAGGATAGGAGGAATGAGGTGGTGTACCTCCAAATATGGCGACCTGATGGAACAGACTACAGTCGTGTAACTGAGACTGTTTATACCCACAGTGGTGGGGAAGCAATAGCAGAAGTCTCCACAGACATGACTGTATCAGCAAGGGATGTTGTTGGGTTCTTTATGCAAACGTATAGGGAGGGGCTTAGATTGGCTTGGGCTTCAGTACCTGACCACACCCTCCTGCGAGGAAGTAGGAGTGCTCAAGGTGTCACTCCTGTAGCAACATTCAGTGACGTCTCTGCAGCTACCTTAAGTTCATCTCCTCTTGTGTCAGTTGAATTTGGTAAGTGTACCATGACTGTGTGATTACATGTTGTGCTCTTGACTGCTCATGAGTTGTTATCTGTGTACCAGTTGTACAGTGTGAGCTGCAGAGACTGCATGGCTACTGATTAAATTTAAGACTGCTTTATGATAATTGCTAAAGCTACCTAAATGCAAGCCTTTCCTTCCCTGCACATAATACACCATGTTATACCACACCATCACTGAAGTTGGTCAAGACAGCATGGTGGTCAAAGCAGACAACCTGTTGTGCGACAATATGTGAATGGTTCAAGTGGTACTGTTGAAATGGTGCCACTGCACAGGCTTGGCTGATGACAGTAGGATCACTGGGGTTTGTGCCACCTGTCTGCTACAGCACTTTGGTGTCACAACAAGGCAGGGGAGGGGGCATAGGCCCTATTAATTCACTGCCAGACCTTCCCCCGAACAGGCTACACAGACAGCTTTAATTTGTGCTGTACAGTGTAGTGTAAGTTTAAGTGGTGGATGGGATATCTGCTTCTTCTATATACATGTATTCATGCACCAAAGTTAAAACACTTGAATTTGATTTAAGCAGAAGTGGAAAATTAGGGAGGAGCATTAGTCTGGAACACAGCTGGACTAGGAGTCAGGTTTGTTCATGTGAGACCTTTCATTAACAGTCATTTAATAGGGCTAGTGTACGTCCTAATGTCATAATTTGAGACTTGACAGTGGCAAACCACTGCAAACGTCGCACCTAAACAAACCTGATGCCAGCCATCTTCCTGGCTAATGCTCCTTCTGAATTTATGCCATTTCTATTGAAACGATAAGTGTTCTAACTTCAGTGGATACAAAGCAAAAGTAGCAGAAATCCTTTTCACGAACAATACATGCACCACAATGATGTGCCCCAGTCGGGTGCAACAGCTGTCTTTGGCTCTTCATCTCTATAGGATGTTAGGGGGAAGATCTGGCAACCCCCATGCAGCCTTGCTGGGACACCCACAGGTGTAGCTGGCTGGTGACATATATAACCCCAATGATTTTATTATCATTAATACTACTATAGTACTGTATACTTCACATGTGTGATTAACATGACTGAATATAGCAATGTCATACTTGGAATAATTTGAATAGCATTTGACTAGCAGATCATAATCACATACATGACATCGTCATAGTTTTTCTTACTCATTGTCAATTTCCTCTAAGATCATAATTGCATAACACAATAAAACATACATAATAATAAACATAATAATGCATATAATAAAATATATGTAAATATGTAAATAAATGTAATAAAATATATGTAAATATACATAATCATAAAAAATGCATAACACATGACATGTACACTGTCATATAGTTTTGCCTACTCTATTTTCAATTTCCCTTACATATAGAACCAAGTGCTTCTTCCTGTTCTACACCCAACTCAAGTGGAAATGGTAAGTAGCTGCTGATCTAGTTTGCAATTCAGTGTAGAAGGGACTGTATATAGAGTGATTTTGGAAAATGTGACTCCATGGGAGCTTACCTGGTACTCTGTAACAATGTCTTTTCCTTGAGGAGACACTCTTGCAATGTGGCAATACAGTGTGTAATCTGGCCATTGTATTGTATTATTGATTATATTTTGCCAAATGTTTGAATGGTGTTGCACCTTTTCACCTCATCTTACAGACTGTCTTGGTGCATTTGCTGATTTCAATTTTGTTTGCGGTGATGAAGTCTCACGCAATGCCCAGTACATCATTCCACAACTCAACTTCTCCTGTAATGGTACTGTGACTCAGTGGAAGGTGGGACTGGAAGAGCGACGCATGCACAATAATCACGAATTGAACCTTCAGATATGGCGCTCAGTGGGCGAAGGAGAGTACAGCAGAGTGACTGAGGAGGTGTACACTAAAACAGTTTATGAGATATCTATAGCTACTGTTCCAGTGTCCATGTCAGTGATGGCAGGAGACATGGTTGGGTTCTATGTTTCTAGAGGAGAGCTGCAACTTCACACTGCACCTGATGTGGGCCTTACCATGTACACTACTAGGGGAAGTCCCGCCTTATCACTAGCTGCACTTGAGTCTGTTGTGGGACCATCTCCATACATCTCAGTTGTGTTTGGTGAGTGATTGTAGCTATAATGTAATGACACAATTCACTGCTACTTGTAAGCAGACCCTAATGTTCACAGGATAGTCTGCACCGTTATTTGTTATACACAATAAATTTGATCACATCAATCTGTATACTTACAAACTGTGCACACTATACACCACACACACCCATAGTACATTTGCAGCACAGAAGTGCAACATACATTTGGTGGCTTTATCATATACTCAACATAATTATGCAATTCTGTATGTTTGTTTGTGCAATAGTTAAGTTTTAATACTAATATCTGTTCATTCGTGATTCAAACAAACACTGCAATACAGAATGTTGCCTACCTCCAATGGATTATGGAAAACAGATTAGGAAGTGTCTACCACAGCTATAATATGAGTACACAAAAATGGTAGACCAAGTAGACCTCCATTATTATTTCCATTGCAAGAGATTCTGGATATTCAGAGAGTGTCTATAATAGGTAGTCTTGCAATTAGGATAATTGCTTCCTTTCCTATTAATGAATGCTTGGTTAAATGCGGTGTCCTGTGGCATGAAAATCAGCTACAATGGCAGCTGGGTGCACTGCCTAGAATTGTGGTCCAATAGCTATGGGCTAAAGTCTTCCCCATGCAGTCTAATTAATAACGTCTGATACCTGAACAATAGGTGTATATTCAAACCATTCTCTTGATTTAAGTGGTGTGATAGCGGAACACTCTTTTATGAACTTTGTGATAATATTATTTGTAACGAATTATCATGATATTCGACATTACTGTGATAGCAGCAGCTGACCATGAACACAACAAGTAAGAGATCATGATACAAAACAAAATACAAACCAATCCCAATAACTCTCAGACGTACCGCAGCAATGGGAAATGCTTTCTTAAATCAAACGAAGGACACCTACTAATCTCTCTGTATTCCACTGGGTGAAGAGATCTGCACATATAATTAACAACTGAGGGGAATTAAGCATTGCAATCAGGGAGCTAGCAAGGTACTGCATATACGCACTGGATGATGCAAACATGCACTATTGCAGTGAGAAAGATCAAGAAGTGGCTGTCATGGGTCTCACAGGGAGTGATACAACAACTATCAACTATCATCCCGATGCCATCAAAATTTCATTCATCTTGGAACTTCTCTACCAAGGCCAAACATCCCTAGCTTCCTACCAACTTTATCGGTATCTCACATTTCAAGATGTCATGATCACTGATCTAGGAACTATACACACTAAAGAGTCCTTACTTAGGTGCTAAGGTGCCCCTACCATGCCACATTACTCCTACAGATGAACAAAAACTCCATCCATGATTGGTTATATAGAGGCAGTTGACCAATCAGTGTGGAAATTGTACAGAGAAAATGGAGTTGGGACCTAGATTCACAAAACCAAACCTTCTAGACTTGCAACAGAAATTCAATGCTATTATAGAGCCAGAAGTCAACAGTAGGATGCGGGAGCAGACATAGGCAGGTCGCTCAGTTAGTAGGACAACTCTCCTTTTGTGAGAACAATTCAGAAGCTTGAACACCCTCAACCCCCCACCCCTTTCAGGTGAGGAACAATGAGAGTAGACTCCAGATGTCAATCCTGCCAGCTACCACCACTACTATACCTCATTGTGCAATGCATGTCCTGCTTGCCTGACCAACAAACATATGGCAGTGTGTTACACCTGGAGATGACCAAGCATGAAAATCTAGAGATGTTCCCTGATCTCGAAGGTCCATGTCTGGCATCAAGTCCCGACTGCTAGGAGCCTAAGTGCTGGCAGAGCTGCTTGCACGGTCTGGAAATCAAAACTGCAAATATCCCTCCTCCACCATACCCAATGGAGCCCTTGTCATTCTATTTACCCAGACACTGTGGCATCACTTTGTGGTGCTAACTGTGATATATACAACTTGCCAGAAAGCCTCACCGAATGCTGCAAGTAAATCAAGACCAACTGCCATCTAGTCTTGACTGAACTAGGCTCATCACCATAACAATTTGTAATTAGATCTCATTGTGAGCTTTTATCAATGCATGCCATAATAATACACTTGTATCTGTATATCACAATGCCACATAATTATTTACTATGAAAATAATTGTAGATAAACCCAGGAGTGCATATTGTGCTAACTCCTGATCAAACACTAAATATGGCATTCACCCTTGCCATGCCTAATCCCACTTTCACATTGTGCGCTTGAACCATGTGGCTAGATATTATGCTTGGGTGTTTAGTGTTCCTCAACCTTGGCTATGTCAGTTCTAATGCATGGTGTTTGTATATGCCATCACAGCAAGGGTGTTTGTTCTTTGTTGTGCACATATATACTGTGAAGCTGTGCAGTATGCTTTAGTATAGCAGTTACTTGTATATATATTTACTTTGTTCAGTGCCTGATGTCACAAGCACCTCAGTCTCATCAATGACATCAACTGCTCCACCTTCTCTAAGAACATCTGCTGCAGTCTCATCACTGACAGTAGCCACAAGTGTCTCACCTAGTACTGCAGATTTGTCCTACTTTTCATTCTCATCAGAAGAGCTCCCAATTGCTGTGGAGTCATCCACCCCACAGAGTAGTACTGTAATAGCTGTGGGTGGAGGGAGCAATGTTGGTCTCACCCTCTCAGGAAGTGGGTCTGCCGCTATCATTGGAGCAGTGGTGGCTGTGGTGGTCATCCTCATTGTTGTGTCAGTCATTGTTGCTGCTGTGCTAATTGCATGGAGAGTGAGTAGGAGGGAAAAGAAAGCAGCTATAGGTGAGCAGAACGTAATATCTTTCCATGGGCTTGTATGAAGCTGGCCATATGTAATATGCACACCCCAGACCATCTATATACAGAGCCATCCACATGGACATCCTCCCCTTTTTATTTGTTTTCCATATGTGACCAACCCACCTGGCAGGCCACTTGAAGTATCATGCCAGACCAAGCTCCTTGGCATCAGCTAGAGACAGCCTTTAGATTGATGACTGCAATGTAGGCTGCTCTGCTTCAGCTGTACATACATCTACTGCTGCCTCAGTATGGCTAGGTGGTCCACCAGACGGCACCCTTTTACTGCACCAATGTTTCACTTACTACTCTCTGCTAGGATCTCAGTGTGAAACAGGGTTGGTAAGTACAAGGTGACATATATACGTAGCAGCAGGTTTCCCTCATCATTTGAGGAGAGTAACTACCTCTGCAAGAATCCAACTAGTTGAGGTGGTGTCTGTGTTCGAGCGCTTTGAACCTGAAAAGGAATTGTGTGAAGTGAAACACCCCCCTCTGCCTAGTAGAGCTACCACTGTGATGTTGCGCAATGAATTCTACGTGCTTTGCGTTTCTCATATCCACAAACTATGTTGTAATCTTTCCTAGTGTATAGGTGGGACTGGTGGGATAACTCCAATCTAAACCTTGGGGCACTCATGGTAGTGAAGGAAGTAGCCATCCTATTTGGGGTGTTAAGTTGTTGCTGTAGGCAGAAGAAATGACTCTCAACTGCTTCCATCATTTACGAGCATTCCTTCCTGGTCATGAGCCCCAGGGACATGTGGTGTCCATTTTTAAAGTTCACTCAGCAGTTGTTTCATGTCATCAGTTGCAAACACCTGGTCATCAAGTATAAGAGAGGAAAGGTTTACAGTGGCTAGGGTCACATTCTCCTCACTTTATGAGAAACTATAGTAATGACACCATCTCCTGTTGGACAAGACTATTGTATGTGGAGTACTTTTAGCCATGTCTTTAACTTGTCACAAGTACTGTTAAGTTTGAGTGCATTCTGTAGAGTGATCACCATGCAAGAATATAATTATATGCAGAAGAACCTGGGAAGCAAACAGAGAGAGGAATATATATAATATTTTATTAATTTGGCATACTTGTACAGGCAACTCCGCATGTTTGGACACTAATATTCTCAGAAAGGGTTGGTTCTCTAATACCAGCTTCACAACAGGGTTGAAAACCTTGCCGACGTTTCGACCAGATGCTCTGGTCTTTTTCACAGCGAAGATCTTCGCCATGAAGAAGACCAGAGCATCTGGTCGAAACGTCGGCAAGGTTTTCAACCCTGTTGTGAAGCTGGTATTAGAGAACCAACCCTTTCTGATGCCTGAGCCAGCTGAGAAGCCCTCACTTCACTAATATTCTCATTTTATGATGTGAATGACACATCTGTCCAGCTGTAGGTCATCCCCTTTCAGAGGACAGTACTGTTATGAACATGGAGCACAGCCCATCCTACTGTGCAGTTCAAGGAGGACTGGTAATGGAAGCTAACCCTGCTTATGAGCAAACTAGTGGTAAGTGACACAACTTATTCATCACAGTCTTGTGGTAGGCAATGTTTAACACCAGATGACATTTAATAGCTATGCTACAACTCAAAGTTTTCCAAATTGATCAAAGCACAATTAAACGGAAACAGGGCAGTTCATTCATTTCTAGACAAAGATCTAATTGTACATTTCTGTACATTTTAAGCAGAACCTTCTCACATGATCACTTGTCAACTTCACTGTCCTACGTATATGCTGTAGGTCTTGCAGAAGAAAAAACAGTTGTGACTATGCAGGACAACCCATCCTATGCTTCAATGGAAGGAGTGAAGCTGGAGCTAAACCCATGCTACTCAACCATGCAAGAAACATCTGACTGTATTTGAGCTGATTGATGGTATACATAGGAAAACATTAAGATATAGGCATTGAATATATATTTGAGTGTGCTTTGTACTGGTATATGGTTTCACATGCAGACACTTAGCTATTAATGGTTTGATATCCCTGCATAATTATATTGTTCAACAGGTCTAATTGCATAATACCTTAGGTTAACTTAAGCAACTTTGACAGCATGCATTTGGTGGATTAATACTGTAATAATTCGGGAAGGTGATAGTATAGTGGATAGAGAATCATCTCCTTAAACTGCTTCATCCTGACTGAGTGCAATGCCCTAGCTTCAGCTGAAACCCCTTAAGGGTACAGAGGATGCTACAGAAGAGTATAACATTTTTATGTAATGTGTGTCAGTGTGTATGTTTAGAAGCTTAAAACTGAGATGCTGTAGTTTGCAATTATAAGCAAGTTTTAGATGCTATGCTACCTAATATAATTATGACTTGATGTTTTGCATACATGCAGCCATTAAAATTAATTATAGGAAGGGAACATAATATTATACTTAATCAGTGGTCTGCTTTGTGCCAATTTGTGTTTTGGTGAAGTAGAAGAGACACAATCATATATGTACCTGTGTTAGCTGTTTCATCATGCAATGGTGTGGTAGTAAAGATATGTACTATCCGTATTATGTACACAGATTGATAAGACTGTGAACATTCTCCTTTGAGCTGTGCTTTGTTTAGATTGATTTTGTATCCAATGTATTGCTATTTTGTCATGCTGTCATGTACAAATGATGCATTTTATATCTTTCAGCAGCCTTATGTATTGGCGACTATTACTACATCTGATGAATTCATGATACTCCTGCATGTGGTCTATATACACAAACTCTGTAGCCATGTTATAGCACACTTAGTTTTGCAGTACCAACATGTCTTATGATTCATGCAGTGTTTATGCTTGTTGCAGAAGTAGATATTTGGTGTCCTGTTCTGAAGCTAGCTTGAATGCTAAATTTGTGTATAGCTGAAATGGGATAGAATTTGTATATGATTTTCTCTCTAAGCAGTACAAGAGGCTGCATGGGCACTGTGTACTATTTGGTGGCATCATTTGTAAGAGACACTGAATAACATTAGCATTCTAAGCGTACTGTAATTGACTGCTCTCCAGGTGGACAATGCAGACCATCCATGACCATTGTCTGGTTCCAGTTGAGTGACACTGGCTGGATATACATAATTTTATAGTGCCAATATTGGATGGCATTGACCTCTGCCATCCACATACATGCAAGTACATACTCACAAGTGTGCGTGCATGCAATGAAAATGATAAGATCTAGGACTGTCATCTTCAGCCAGCAAGGTAAAGCTGCTGCCAAGCAAGCTTTCCAGAGAATAGCTTACTTTACAGTAGAGAGAGGGTTTCAGCAGTCCAGAATGATGACAGCTGAAGCATCTGCCATAGCGAAACCAATAATATAAATGGAGCAACAGCAAACTTTCACATAAGTGCACAATACTCGGGAGAGCCAACCTGAGGAATGGAGAGTACCTTAAAATGTCTGGCTGCAAGGCACATGCATGCAGCCTGAGTGACCATGTAGTACATCGTAGTTGCACTGGAAAGCCAAGTAACAATGAGAGACAAAGTGGTATACCTGTACAGTACATGTGGGCCTGCAATAGTGATAATGCATTCATAGCAATTCATTGCTTGCCTAAAGTCAGGAGGGGGTCATGTGTATGTATACAGTTGGATGTACTGTATGTACTGTCACAGTTAATTCTGTTACATAGAGCATCTGGCTATAGCTACAGTATAGATGTTTGGGCATGTTTTATCATTGGCTGCTGAAGTTTGCTACAAATGAATTATGTCAAGCAGTCTCCATACCAAGGCAAGAGCTAAGGCTCTTTCCCACAGGTCATTATACATCACAACTGCACGTGCACTGTTGGATTAACACAAGGTTGATCACATTATTCCAACAACATTTAACAAGAACTCTGCGATAGAGCGTAAGGACATCCTGGAGCATGTTTTATTTCTAGATCTCTCTACAGGGTGTACATGCCCCAGCAGCCCTTCACAATCCAGTGCCACCACACCAGGTGTGTCCACCAGACATAGGAATGTGACATGGAATTGAATGGTCTATAGCGACTCTGCATTATGTACCATTATGTGCATGCTTTTCACATCTAGGGTTTAAATTATATGGATTCAAAATTTGCACTGATTTACAGTTAATGCTGGATTCTGTATATTGCATACATAATGATGTCTAAATATTCACAGTTGGAATTTGACGATGGATGTTAATCCACAAAACCGCAAACATTGAAAGTCTAAAAACTAGAGTGCACATGATTTTCTGTAGGCCTCATAGCAGAAATCACTGCTGTTTGCTGTCTTTTCCTGTCATTGCTCTTCAGTGCTGCATCAGTTGTTGCAATGTTCCTCATCACCAGGAAGTATTACAGCAAATAGATAACTCAAGTGGGTCCATCTCTTGGAGAGAATAGCAAGCACTCCGCCAGTGTTGAGCCAGACAGCCCAAAGTTGCAATCAAGCCCAGCATATGAGCCTGTGTACTTATAGCGATTCAACCTGACATCACTGAGGAATTTCCTTTGTCTCTGCATGTAGTTTTCTTTTATTACTATACCTGCATGGTATTAAACGTATTTATACAGTATAATCATAAGCTATTAATGCATACAAGAGACATATCGCTCTTATACTTAGTTATGCATGTATTTCATTGTGCATATGATTATATAAAGTGTTTGATCAAGATGTTTATATTAGTGAGTATGCACTGAATAACTACTTGCTCATGATGTGTGCTGATGATGTTCATGTAGCTATATATGCCATAATCTAGGCAAGCCACCTCAGCCATGTAACAATGCTGGGTATAATTATGACATGCCTAACCACAGGGCAATGCTATCATGTCCCAGTCATAGTTGTTGGACTAATTTGTGTCCCATGAAGCCACAGGGCAAGCCACCCTGCTGCCCACAAAGGCACATGCAGTCAAGTTCAAAGGAGGTTGGCCAGCTGGTGGTGCAACAATATGAGTTGCCAGGAAACATAAGTAGCACTTACTATACAGGTCACACTGTAAAATGTTTTGTACTGTCTTCTGCACACCATAGCACTAGCTTTATCTATGAAATGATTCTAGCCCTCTCCATGGGTCAGTTACTCTATGTCACTAAGGTGGTAGATGAAGACTGTATTTCAAGTAATGTAATTGTTCTATAGACAATGTCACAACTAATACAACCAAGCCAATGCAACTGTGCACCAGTGTCCCCTAGATATATGCCTGTCACTGCATGTGGCTCTCACTTGTGAATGTCACTTCCTACTTAGACTCATTGGGAGTTCCATGTATGGCTATATGTATAGAGGATGGACCCTTTAAAGTATCAGCTGCACATGTAAGTGTCCTAGAGAATGTCACAACTAATACAACCAAACCAATGCAACTGTGCACCAATGTCCCCTAGATGTATGCCTGTCACTGCATGTGGCTCACACTAGCTTGTGAATGACACTTCCTACTTAAAACTCCCTGAGAGCTATATGTATATAATTATGGCTATATGTAACAGTACAGGAGATGGACACATTTGTAGGCCATGACCTTCATCAAACCATACACACAGTAAAAGGTGAGCTTCAAGAACAGATGCAGAGATAGCTTGCCTGACTGCCATATGAGCAAATGCATAATGCATGCATAATGATTATTGCATTGATTAGTGCACTACACCTTACTGCATGCATAATGATACCTTTGTATGTATTGTACATGGCTAATCATTGGTACCAATGCAATACCATAATTTTGATTGGTGTAAATCCAGACTCTGCTCATTTATGGTGTATACTTATACCAAATTAAGCCAGTCTTCAAAGTGTTAGCTGCATGAAGCCCTATATTTACATATATCCTAATCATTCAATTTGGGTTACCTCAATTATGCAAGAGTCATGCAGGCACCTCATGCAATCATGTCAGCATGCAGCTTTCACACATTGCTGATCTCACTTACTCTATTTGCATGGTGCGGCCCATGCCCCATACACTGACCCACGGGATCAGTACACAACAGAGTCATGATCAGCAACAGTAAGCATCCCATTGCACGAGAGCCACAATTTCCGATTACATGAATATGGGCTGCATATATGGGTATGGTTATTGAACACATCACCATTCATGTGCATTGAATCACCAACAATACAGTAGGCAATAGGTAGGCAATAGGTAGCTATAGGAAACTGCCAGAAAGTACCTTCTTGTGGAGAACACTCAAAAGCAGAATATTGAACTATACAGCAGCCACACTATATAAATATGGGATCGAACAATAACACCAGGTCTAGGGATTAGCATGTGCATTTCCATGTACCTTCAACTTCATACTACTTAGCAAGGCCTGTCATAGAACAGAAGGCAAGCTACACCCAATGCTTGCCAAACAGTAACACATGAACTATGGCACCATGCAAGCACTATACCATCAATGGTCACTTCACACACAAGCACAGTGTGTGCAATGGTAGTGAACAGGTCCATTAGTCTCAGTACTACCTCACAGTGCACTCAGATTTCCTGCAAACCAAGCAGTGTTGACTTGAATTGCATGTAAGTAGATCAATAATCAAACTCAGCAAGGCATTAGAACATGGTATATACAGACTTTTGTCCTATTACTTCCTATTGTAATATATAATCTGGACAGCTGCTCTTATTATACAGAACCTAGTCATTGTACGCAACATACCATTTGTTGGGTTTATCTGCTAGTGACACAGACTAGATCATGTTACCTTCAAACTACACAATTAGCATACTTATAGTCTGAGGAGCTACTTCCAACATAATACACAACATGCCAGGCCAAGCTCTGCCCATGCAGAGTATGAACTTGTTGAGGGAATTCATTGGAAATTTTGTTGAAACTATCATAAAAATATTATTACACAGAAACTGAACGTACTGAAACAGAAAGCAGCACAAGAATACACATCATGCATGCTTCCTCTGACTTTAGTGTATTTGAACAGTCCATATCCCATTGTAAGTTCATACACTTGCCAGAATTTCCCTGAGGTATGTAATAGTACATACATCTCCCTTCTACTCCTGGCTCCAAGTGTGGGAGCATAGACAGTATGCACAGGAACTGTTAGTATGAATACTTCAAGTATATCAGTGCAGATGTTTTTAATTAGTCAACCACTTCTTCTCTTTGACCAGGTTAACACCCGTAAGGCTCCAACTGCACACTGAAGTACGTAAATTGAAATAAATGTGCAGCCTTGCACATGCACATTCCTCTGGATATGCAGACAGTACTGGTAGAGGGAACTTATACGGATGTTATGCCAAGAAATTAGAAATGCACCTTTATGAATTTCGTCCTTAGCTGTAGAGAGCTTGTCCTGTCATGAGGGGACAGATCCATGAATGGATGGCAATAGTAGGTCCTCATGCAAATGAGGATGAATGTGTTGACAGGAATAGGCTGAGCCATATGCATGATGTGAAACAAAATTATACTTCACCCATCCAGATTTACCATTAAACGCAATCTCTTATAATGTGTCACTCCATGTTTTGTAAGGCTGCACTGGATGTCTTTGTTGCTGCTGCTTGCTCTGCCTCACTTAGAGCATGCATTTAGTGCAATTAGAGCATTTAGTGCACTTAGAGGGACTTGGGGCTTCCCATCAAAGCACAGCACGTGCTGCATAGCCATAATACTAGCCTTGAAAAAGACCTCATGATCATGTAGCATTTGAGATGGTTTCACTATGGCGTACTAGTAGCAGTAGCGCAGAGAGCTCATCCACCACGCAGGCAAGCTCCCACTTGTGCGCATACTGCCGCTAGAATACCGAATGCGGACATACGAATGTGGCAGGCCGGAACCAGGCAATGCACTTATACATGCATCACGTAGTAAACTGTAATCCATATCCCGGTGGAAGTAATGGCAGTGTGTTGGTGGCTGGCTGGCTGTAGTTTACTCTTCGCATGGAGATCGGAGACAATTCTGGCACAAAGAGGTAATAGCTAGTAGGACGCGGTAGGTACTTTCATCCTCGCGCGCGCTGTCTATTTATGACATTGTAGCTGTAGTGTTAGCTACGTGGTTGTTCGCCTCTTTCCTAACCTGAGGAAACTCTATAGCATTCACGATTAGTAGCTAAGACCGTACGTTTAACAAGTTTGGCGAACCTTTTCGAGTGTTATTTACATCTTAGCCAAATACATATCCCAGGGCTCTAACTAACTAGTTTGCGTCTTGCGATTTGTCTTGAGCGCATTACTCCACACGATGAAGACTCACTAGACCATAATAGATCCTGTCTAGACTCCACGTCAAAAAGCTGATGGGCGAAGGGGGGCAAGTATTTAGGCCTATACGCCTACAGTGTCTAATGAGAATGTAAAGTTTTTATCTAATACATTCCCAAAAACAGCAGTGGCTAGCTGGTATAGAAGACACTAGAATGGATGTGTAACAGGGTTGCAGGTGGAATAGTAGGTGCATGGGGTATTCCATCATCACATAGCTATTGTGACTATGCCCAAGTGTATCTGCTCTGCGCTACAGATTTGCTCAATACAATGTGCATCACAAATAGAACATTTTGGGACAATGTTGTTAGTGTTCCCAAATGTAGGTACATTGATATCTTCACTTTAACTTACTAGGTGTTAGGGCCCACTCAAGCACTGGTCATAGCAGCAGCTTTGAATGAAACAACTCTGTTGCCATCTAGCTCAAACAGTTGGCATTGCTATTGGAGTCACGGTGGGATAGCTCATAAAGTTGTGCCCAAATATACTTTCTACTGCCATACATCTTTCTTGAGTGAGCTAGGCGTAATGCCTAGCAAGCAGATTGGAGAGATGCTTGTGTTTTGCAATGCAGCGTCTTGAAAAACATATTAATTGTGGCACTCCCAGAATCCATTGCTTAATCTATTGATTAAGCAACTCTGTGGGGGGAGCACTAATAAAGGTATCCAATGTTCTGCAGTCCGTTTGTTCACCATTCAGAGAGCCCTAAGGATAGAGTTATTCTAACTTACTATTAAAGTAGTAACACAGCACGGTAATGGACAATAATTTGTGCAACATTGCGGCCACTGCTAAATGAAATATCTTGCCGCCTACCATTAAATGGCCTAAGAAATTGACATCACATCCTGTCGAGATTTGCCTAGATTACCAACACACTACACCTGGTGACCTGGACCCACAGTGTGAAGTGTTGCACTATAGCATTATCGAGTTATCAGAATGCATTAGCTGTTGCTACGTAATGTAGTTCAGTATGATAAGTGTGAGATCAAGCTGTGACAAATCATAACTGATTTATTATTTGTCACATGAAAGATGACAAAACGATTTTATTTGTGACTCAGTTTGTGCTCACATGTGAGTAGGATATTGATAGTCTAAGAACTACCCCAGAATTGATCTGAGAACATCAAAATTTCATGGTGACCAGACCCCCAACCTCCTCAGTTGTATCCACTCTATAGTCCTGACCAGTTTCTGCACTATGGCCTCATGATGTTCATTGAATCGTGGCTGGACAGCACTATAGCTCACAGTCCCTAGTTCGTATAAAGCTTTATACCCATGGAGACTCTCATGCAAACACATCCACACTCCATCAAAGCTGCCCAAGACACAAAGTAGGAAGTGATGGTGTCACTTGCAAAGATGGTACACTAGTTAGACTGCAGAGGGTCAAGCAGTGAGCATGCCAACCTTGACCACCTTGAAGTGTTGAAATCGCCTCTAATAATTAATAGTTTACAGAGCATGAATTAACCAGAATGTAAATGACTTGATTGACATTTCTGGTTTCAAAGTGAACAATGCATACCTTTGTTTGTGGGCTAATCATTTGCAACTATAGATAGGACAGTATGCTGACACAAATCAATACCACGCAAAGTTAGGAATGTTGTTCAGTGTTGTAAATGACATAATTATAGTTGCACTTCACTTAAGCTTGTTTGTGGATGCTTGTCTTGTCAGGATCAACATGTGGAATAAGCTTGCATAGTTGATTCATAGTAAATAGAGTTAATTGCTGTGTGTTCCACCCTGTGTTGTATTTGGATACAGGCATTTCATCACTGAGGCCACTATACAGGCAGTGCATGTATGCAGTTCATTGCAGCATTTTTAGTGGACCTCACATGCAAGGATTGAAATTACATGTATGCATTTCCTTAGAGAACTTCCATGACTTCAGCTGTGTGCCAACTGGAGGAGGCAGTACAACACCTGACAGGTACCAGTACATAGTCCCCAACCTGACCTTCCCCTGTGATGGAGTTGTGACCAAGTGGAAGATTGGAACAGAGAATAAGACTAATGAAGTATACCTCCAGATATGGCGACCTGATGGAACAGGCTACAGCCGTGTAACTGAGACTGTTTATACCCACAGTGGTGGGGAAGCAATAGCACAAGTCTCCACAGACATGACTGTATCAGCAGGGGATGTTGTTGGATTCTTTATGAATGGAGGTGATGATGGGCTTAGAGTGGCTTGGGTTCCAGTTCCTGACTACACCATCCTGCGAGGAAGTAGGAGTGCTAGAGGTGTCACTCCTGTAGCAACATTCAGTGATGTCTCTACAACTATTTTAAGTTCATCTCCTCTTGTGTCAGTCAAATTTGGTAAGTAAACCATTAATTGTGTGATTGCATGCTGAGCTCTTGACTGCAGGTCTTATTGCCAGTAGTACATTGCCATTAGTACGTAATATTTATGTACATCTCATGTTTATGATTATATCATGAGTATGTATGCTGGGTTAGGGGTTAATACAAGTTACCCATGTACCTGTTGTACAGTGTGAGCTACAGAGATTGGCTGCTGATTACATTTAATGATGATTTGTGATATTTGCTAAGTTCATGTTCATTCTTACTACTTTTCCAGCTAGTTATATACAAGGCTTTCCTTCCCTGCGCATAATACACCATACCACACCATTCTACACCATGATCACTGGAGCTGATCAAGACAGTGTGGTGGCCAAAGCAGACAACCTATCGTGCGACAGTATGTAAACGGTCCAAGTGTTACTGTTGAAATGGTGTCACTGCACAGGCTTGGTTGATGACAGTAGGATCACTGGAGTTTGTGCCACCTCCTGCTACAGCATTGTCGGTGTCACAACAAGGCAGGGGAGGGGCAAAGGGCACTGTATTGTAATTCACTGTCAGACCTTCCCTCTAGCATACTATAAAAATGGAGAGCCAGCTTCATCCTATTCTGCACTCATCAATGTAGCATAAGTTTGGTAAATAGGATGCATGTCTGCTTCTTCTACATGTATCCACCAAAGTTAAAACAATTAGGGTTTCAGCAGATGTGGCAAAAACATTAGAGAGGAGCATTAGCCTGGAAGACAGCTGGCATCAGGTTTGTTCATGGGAGACCTTTAAATTGTTTAACAGTCATTTAATAGGGCTACTGTTCTACTGTCATAATTCAAGAGTTGGCAGTGGCAAACCATTGCATGCAAAGGTCCCACCTGCATGAACAAACCTGATGCCAGCCATCTTCTGGCTATTGCTCCTTTCTAATTTGTGCCACTTCTGCTGAAACCATAAGTGTTCTAACTTTGGTGAATGCAAAACAGAAGTAGCAGAAATTCTATTCTCCAACAGTATGTACACCACAATGATGTGCCCCAGTATAATTATAGGGGGGAACAGCTGTCTTTGGCTCACCATCTCCATAGGATGCTAGGGGGAAGATCTAGCAGCTCCCAGCCTTGCTGTGACACTAATGACACTGGTGTAGCTGGCTGGTGACATAAACCCAACAATTTTATTGTCTTCACTGAAAATTAATTTACATGTATAATTAACATGACTGAATACAGCAATGTCATACTTAGAATAATTTGAATAGTATCTGGCTAGCAGATCATAATCACTTACACATGACACTGTCATATAGTTTTGCTTGCTCCATTTTATTTCCTTTACATATAGAACCAAGTGCTTCTTCCTGTTCTACACCCAACTCAATTGGAAATGGTAGGTAGCTGCAGCTAGATCTGATTTGCAGTTTGTAGAAGAGGATACATAGTGATGTTGGAAAATGTGACTCCATGGGAACTTACTCTGTAACAATGTCTTGGCCTTGAGGAGACTGAAGATGGAGAGCCAGCTTCACCCTAATTTGCGCTAGCTAATCAGTGCAGCATAAGTTTGGTGATAAGGATGTCTGCCTCTTCTTCGTGCATCCACCGAAATTAAAACAGTTATGGTTTCAGCAGAAGTGGCAAGAATTAGCGAGGAGCATTAGCCTAGAAGACAGCTGGAGTCAGGTTTGTCCATGGGAGACCTTTTTTAACAGTCATTTAACAGGGCTACTGTCCTACTGTCATATTTCGAGACTTGGCAGTGGCAAACCACTGCATGCAAATGTGTCACTTGCAGGAACAAACCTGATGCCAGCCATCTTCTGGCTATTGCTCCTTCCTAATTTGTGCCACTTCTATTGAAACCATAAGTGTTCTACCTTTGGTGGATGCAAAACAGGAGTATAGCTGAAATCCTGTTCACGAACAGTATACATGCCCCAGTATATAGGGTGAAAAAGTTGTATTTGGCTCACCATCTCTATAGGATGCTGGGTAAAGATCTAGCAGCCCAGCCTTGCTGTGGCACCAACACTGGTGCAGCTGCCTGGTGACATAAACCCAACGATTTTATTGTCTTCACTATAAATTATTTCACATGTATAATTAACATGACTGAATACAGCAATGTCATCTATATACAGTACAAGTTACAATATACTAAGGTGAAGCCGTACAATTAATGCACCCAAAATGCATATGGGGCAGCAGCGTGGGATGGCCTGGCGGAAATGTGCTTGCCATGATATTAAAGCTCTCATCATTTGGCACTTACCAAATATTCATTTTCCTGATTAGGCCTTTGTTTTTGTGGGAGGGGGGCTGAAAGATTGCATATAAATGCCCATAGGAGAATACTGAATGTACTGTGCATTCATACTGAGACATAGTGATGCCTACTATTGGAAAAAGTGCCACATACAGTCATGAACCGTAGCAGCCATGGTTAGGCGGTCCATTTGACTTGTGCCATGGGCATGATTGTGCAATGCAGCTCATGTGACCCACACTATAGACAGGCAAACAGAGAAATACTGTTTGAGTACCTGGGATGGCCTGGCGGTAAAGTGCACACTGCGATATTAAAGTGCACGGCATTTGCCGACATACATTTCTTTAGTTTTTTCTGCAGCAGGCCTTTGTTCTTGTGTACAGCGCTCTGAAAGTGCACATATAAATGTACATAGGAGAACACTGCAAGTACTGTGCATTTATATCGAGACAGTCATTTGTAGCATTCCAAACAACACCGGTGCATACCGTCACAAACTGTGGCAGACGTGCCCAGGTGGTCCAGCTGACCCATGGCATGGGTGCGATTGCTTAATGCACCTCAAGATGGCTGTGATAAAGTGGGATAAACTAATTATAGCACCAATCAGCACCAATTGGCAGGAATCAACACCTATGCAGTAATTAGAATAATTTGAATAGTATCTGCATGGCTAGCAGATCATAATCACATACACATGACACTGTCATATAGTTTTGCTTACTCCATTTTCAATTTCCCTTACATACAGAGCCAAGTGCTTCTTCATGTTATACACCCAGCTCAAGTGGAAATGGTAGGTAGCTGCAGCTACATAGGTCTGGTTTGCAGTTTGTATGTATATAGAAACGACTGCATTTTGGAGAATGTGACTCCATGGAGACTTACACTGTAGCAATGTCTTTGCCTTGAGGGGACTCTCTTGAAATGTGCCAATACAAGTTTGTAACCTGGCCATGGCTTACATATAAGAGCTCATATATGTATTATCTGTTTTATTTTGCCAAATGTATGGTTGGTGTTGCACTTTTGCCCCTCATCCTGCAGACTGTCTAGGTGCATTTGGTTACTTCAATTTTGTCAACTTACACTAGTAGGGGAAGTCTCACCTCATCACTACCTGCACTTGAGTCTGTTGTGGGACCATCTCCATACATCTCAGTCGTGTTTAGTGAGCCTTACCATGTACTCTAGTAGGGTAAGTCCCAGCTCATCACTTATAATTGAAGTGAGGGCTTCTCAGCTGGCTCAGGCATCAGAAAGGGTTGGTTCTCTAATACCAGCTTCACAACAGGGTTGAAAACCTTGCCGACGTTTCGACCAGATGCTCTGGTCTTCTTCAGGGCGAAGATATGATAGCACGAGCACTGATCATATTTATAGCCTAGCATCTCATCATGTGCTGTCACCGGAAGCCACATCAAGGGGTGTCACCGGAAGTTGCGGGATTGCCTTCCTCAAGGCGGCCATCCAACATCCAGGCAGCTCCAGCCCACCATCCCTGTTGAGGGAGGGGCGGTTCAGCCTGATGTGGATTGCCTCCTTGAGCATCAGTTCTTTGGGGGTCCTGGCTTGGTCGATCACTGTTGTCTCCTCCCATCTGATTGGATGGTGGTTCTCCCACGCACGTTCTGCAGGGGCTGACTTCTCCAGTGTCCCCTTCTGACAGGCATCCCGGTGCTCTTTCATTCTCGTCTCGAGCCTCCTCAGTGTCTCCCCAATGTAGGTCTCGCCACAGCTGCATGGGACTTGGTACACCACCTTGGATTTCTTCTCCAGCGCCAGTGTGTCCTTCACCTTGGTTAGCATGGAACGCAGAGACAGTCCAGACCTGAAGACAACCTTCATGCCCGAACTTCCTACAGCCCCGCCTGATGTCCTCACTGACTCCTTCCGTGTAGGGAAGCATCACCAGTGGGGGTCTGCGTCCTTCCTCCGGCAGTGGCGCCTCAGTGGTCTCCACATCTCGCCTGGAAGGAACGGATGAGGAGCGGATGAAGTTACTGGGGTAACCATTCTGTCTCAGCACCTCGGTGAGGTGACACTCTTCCTTCTGTAAGTTCTCCTGCCTGGTGGTGATGCTCCTTGCTCTGTCGTACAGACATCTGACCAGCCCTCTTTTGATGTGAGATGGATGGTGGGACCGGAAGTCCAGGTACCAGTCCGTGTGCGTGGGCTTCCTGTAGACAGTGACATCCAAGTTGCCATCATCTTTCCTCTGGAGCAGGGTGTCAAGAAAGCGGAGGCTCCCTTCCTTCCCCACTTCCACAGTGAACCTGATGGATGGCCGCACACTGTTGAGGTGGCTCAGGAGTCCTTCCATTGTGCCCTTCTTCACGATGCAGCAGGTGTCATCCACGTACCTCTTCCAGAGCCGGGGCTTGGTTGGGGCTGACCTGAGTGCCAGTTCTTCGAAGAACTCCATGTACAGGTTCGCCACAACTGCTGAGACAGGGGAACCCATTGCTGCACCTTCCCGTTGCTCATAGAACTCTCCTACGTAGCAGAAATAGGTGGACTTCAAGCACATCTCAAGCAGTTCTGCAACCCTGTCAGGAGAGAGAGTGGTCCTGTTCACCAGCGTTTCATCCCTTCGCAGTCTGTCACGAATGACCTGAACCGCCTCGTCGATGGGCACGTTGGTGAACAGGACTTATAATTAGTGCACTAAACTCTGTGGGACCATCTCCATACATCTCAGTTGTGTTTGGAGAGTGATGTATAGAATAGCTAGTGGTCCAATGGCCAAAGGCTAAGGTCTTCCCCTGTCTAATTATTATTAATGCCCAATATACCTGAACTATAGGTATATATACATCCAAACCATACTCCATGGTTAGGCATGTGTGATAAGGATCTTCTTTGCACTTTGTGATATTCTTACTAATTCGTAATGATATTTGATATTATTGTGATAGCAGTAACTGACAGTGAAATCACATCATTTATGACATGATACAAAACAAATTGCCAGCCAGTGCCAATAGCTCTCAGATTGTGGCAATGACAAAATTAATGCTTTTTCAACTGATGGAAGGACACCTACTAATATCTATGTAGTCCACTAAGTGAAAGATTTACAGATTTAATTAACATCCCATTATCCACCAATGACAGAGGAGGGTGGCCACGTATCATGTGACTGTGTCCGGGAAGCACGCGCGTAGCGAATTTATACACATACACACTGTAAATATTCTGTACTGTAGGGCGACCCTCGCTTTCTTGCTCGAGCTTGCAGGTATCCGCGTACTTTGCACACCATTCAAAAGCGCTGCTGAAGCAGAATCTAAAATTGATTTTACCCCTCCCCTACCTCTATGTCGCTGAGGCTGTAGACGGCGGAGAAAAAGGGAGCTTCTTCACGTGCAAGCAAAGATAGCAGGAAGCACGAAGAAGGTATGCAAAACTGGTCACCCCTTCTGCAGGAATGACACATAAGAAACTGCCAACTTACTCCTTTCTTGGTCACTTGCAGCCATCGTGCAACATACTGTGTAGTATTATTCTTACGCGGTGACGTCATAAATGGGTTGCACAATCAGAATCATGGCCAACCTCCTCTGCACCAATGACTTCAGAAAGCACTCCAAACTTAACACAATTCTGCACAGAACAGGCACTGAATCCACCCCCCTCCTCCCATACACATGTGAGTGTCTCTGTAGCTGAGGGGAAATGAGCATTTGCAATTTGGGAGATAGTAAAGTACTGCATCTATCCTCTGGATGATGCAAGCAATTCAATTAGAAAGACAAGGAAGTGACCATCGTGGCCCATGCAAGTAGTGATACAACAGCTATCAACCATCCTCCAGATGCTGTCAAAACCCATCCATCTCAGAACTTCTCTACCAAGGTCAAACACCCGTTCCTAACAACTGTATCAGTATCTCAAGATGTCATGATCACTGAGCTAGGAACTATACTCTCTGAAGGGTCTGTGTTTGAATCAAATGTGATATATAGGGTATTGGGTGTTTAGTAATCCTCATCCCGGCAATGTCAGTTCGGAACAAATTGTAATTGCCAAAGTTTTGGGCAACTGCTCTGGCCTTCTTCAGGATGATTAGTGAAGAGACTAATACGGACACTGTCAATTTATAGGCATGCATACAATTACAATTAAGTGCCTGGCTGCTGGTTAGCTACCCTAAAGAGGAGGCAGGACGAGACAAACCGCAGCCAGACCTGAGCACGCGACATCCAGTGATGTCTTAGTCTCTTCACTATTAAATTCACCCTGAAAATGGCCAGAGCAGTTGGCTGAAATGCTGGCATTTTCAATTTGTTCACTAAAGTTCGTATCAAGAGAAGCATTTGTCCTAACATGCAAGAGCCAACTGAGAAGCACCCTCTCTAATATCAGTTCTAATGCATAGTGTTTGTATATGCCATCACAGCGTGTTTGCGGGTGTTTGCTCTTTGTTGTGCACATGGATATTGTGAGGCTGTGCAGTATGCTTTAGTATAGCAGTTACTTGTATATTTACTTTGTGCAGTACCAGATGTCACTTCAGTCATATCATTGGCATCAACTGCTCCACTTTCTCTGGGAACATCAACCCAGCTTCCTGAAGGTGCTCCCTCAGGAAGTGGATCTGAGGCTATAATTGGAGCAGTGGTGGCTGTGGTGGTCATCCTCATTGTTGTGTCAGTCATTGTTGCTGCTGTACTGATTGCATGGAGAGTGAATAGGAGGGAAAAGAAAGCAGGTATAGGTGAGCAGAGCTTGTGAAGTATGTGTGTTAGTTAGCTTAGACTGTTCCAAAGTTTTGGGGCTCACAAGTACTTGAACTGGTCAAGTAATAATGCATTGCTATACAGGTACATGCACAATGTAAACAAGGTAGACTATAGCAATGACTGTACTCTTGTGCAACTTGTGGCTTGCATAAGAGTTGTAATTATTCAGAGCTACTGGTTGAGCTATCCATGGACTGCTGGAAAAGGTGTTGTCTTCAATCATTGCATTCCGTTTGTGTAATCTTCTGCATTTTGGCTTTAACATCCTTTGAGTTACTGTCATACAGGGCAAGAGCATACCTGTACTATGGGGTGCCACCCATGGCCATTTTCAGCTAAATGTTGCTGTCTTTCTTGCCTCATGTTGGTGGTCACAATCAGCATTATTCTCTGTTGGTGATTATCGGCTTGGCTTCTTATGAGTCAACGGTGGATCATTCTTACCACACATATACCTGCATATCTCATGGCCTGTTGAGTTCATACATGGGATTGATGTACTGTGTGCATTCTGGTGGCCAGTCATCCGTTCTGCTGTAGGTCATCTCCCTCCAGAGGCCAGTACTGTCATGAACATGGAGCACAACCCATCCTACAGTGCAGTCCAAGGAGGACTGGTAATGGAGGCTAACCCTGCTTATGAACAACCTAGTGGTAAGTGACACAACAATTCATCACAGTCATGTGTTAGCCAATATATAACACTAGAAGATCTGAAGTTTAATGGATATGCTACAACTCCTAAATTGATCAAAGCATACTGATAGAAGGAAAACATGCCAAGCATCAGTTCACTTCTAGACAAATCTCTAATTGTACTTTTCTGTACACCTTAAACAGTACCTTCCACACCTGATTACTTGTCAACTTTGCTATCCTCCATATGTGTCCTATATTATAATTTATGCTGTAGGTCACTCAGAAGTAAACACAAATGTGAATATGCAGGACAGCCCATCCTATACTCCAATGGAAGATGGAGGGACACTGGAGCCAAACCCATGCAACTCAACCATGCAAACAGTCTCTGTCTATGAGCCAATCAATGACAAAGGAAAAGGTTGGTACACTACAATGTGTTTAGGCATTGATGAGCTGGTAGTTTTTGTCACGCAGACATTTCTGAATATGGTGGACATCCCTAGTAACATCCCTTAATAACTGCTACAACTCACAAAGCTCAAAATCTATCATGGTGTCATTAAAAAGGAAACGCAAGTAGTCAAAGTTCAGTTTGTATAATTTTGGTTAATATAGATGTATATAATTATGCTATTTGTACCTTCTACACATGATTACCTGTCAATTTCACTAGCCTGTGTTCCCTACTGTAGACGTTCCTCTTTCAGAAGCAAGCACAGATGTGAACATGCAAGACAACCCATCTTATTCGCCAATGGAAGATAAAGTGACAGTGGAGCCAAACCCATGCTACTCAGCCATGCAAGCAAACACTGACAATGAGCCGATTGATGGTAAAAGAAAAGGTTGGTAGACCATGATATAGGCATTAATGAATTGCGTCTTGCTCTGCACTGGTATATAGTTTATCATGCAGACACTAGCTGCAGCTGCAACCTAAGGGTACAGGGAATGCTACAGAAGTGTATGATCTTTGTGTTATTCGTCAGTGTGTATGTTTAGAAGGTTAAAACTGATCATGAGATGCTGTAGTTGTGCAATTACATATGTGCAAGTTCTAGATGTTATCAAATACAATAATTATCATTATGACTTAATGTTTTGCATAAATGCAACCATTGAACTATAGAAAGGGAACATACTTAATCATTGGTCTGCTTGTGACAATTTGTGTTTTGGTGAAGTAGAAGAAACCCAATATCATATATGTAGCTGTGTTAGCTGATTCATCAGTGCAATGGTGTGGTAGTATAGTAAAGATATGTATATGCCCCTCCCACATTATGTACACAGATTGATAGGACTGTGACATTCTCCTGAATTTGAGCTGTGCTTTGTTTAAATTGACTTGTATCCAATGTATTGATACTTTGTCATGCTGTCATGTACAAAATGATGCTTGCTATATACCTTTTCTGCAGCCCCATGTATTGACGGCTATTATTACATCTGATGAATTGATGAAACTCCTGCATGTAGTCTATACACACAGACTCTGCAGCCTTGTTATAGCTAAGCACACTTAATTTTGCAGTACCAACATATCTTATGACTCAAGTAATACTTATGCTTTTGCAGAAGTAGATATTTGGTGTCCTGTTCTGAAGCTAGCTTGAGTGTTATGTATGTCTAAAGCTGAAATGGGATAGAATGTGTAAATGATGTTCCCTCCAACCAGTACAAGAGCTAGCTTTCCAGGGCTATAGATTGCTTTGATATTGAGAGGGCTTTCAGCAGCCCAGAACAATGACAGCCAAAGTATCTACATAGCAAAACAAAATTAAATACCCACCTGCGGGCTGCTGGAGCAACAGCAATCTACTGCTTAAGGGCACGATGCTCGGGAGACGAAACCTGAGGAATGCAGAGTGCCTCGGAGAATGCCTGGCTGCAAGGCACAAGCATGCAGCCGCAGTGGCCATGTAGTACATTGTAGTTGTACTGGAATGTCAGGTAACATAGAAAGACAAAGTGGTACTTGCGGGCCTGTAGACATGATAATGCATTCATAGCAATAAATAATACATTTCCTTGCTTACCCAAAGTCAAGAGGGGTCATGTGTATATATGCCATTCTCAACACTAAATTCTGTTCCATAAAGCATCATCATGCCCAGTATAGCTATAATATGTTTGGGCATTTTTCATTGTTTACTGATGTCTTATTGAATGTAAGTTTGCTACAATTGAATTGTGTTATGTCAAGCAGTCAAGAGCTATGGCTCCTTCCCACTGGTCATTATATAACATATGTATACATCACAACTGCACTCTTGGATGGTGCTAAAAACGGATTCATAATGAATTGCCACCATTTTCCCAGCAACATTTAAGAAGAACTCTGTGACAGAGTGTAAGTCCTAAGTTTGAGCCCAATAGTCATGGCTAATTTTTACCTGTCGCCTCCTTTCCTTGAGCTGTGGAGTTTGATATCACAGCCACAACATTTAGGATATTAACATTGCTTCAAATTCACATGCAGAGAGGTCCCGCAGTAGGCCTGCTTTCGTCATTCAGCACATATGCCATGCATGCTATATGATTACAGCAAAAGTGCATACCACTACAGTGAATCCTTGGTTATCCAAACCTTGATTAACCTGATCCTCTCTATTATCCAGAACACCAATTTACTGTAAATGTTACAGGTGGCTTACATAATAATCACATCTGCTCTTGTGATAGACCATGTTTTAAAGTGGTCCGCAAAGGAAGAGAGTTGGTCCCTATAGCAGAGAACTTTACTAATTGCTAAGAAAGTGAATGATGTATGTATCAGAGTACATATTATTATATATAATAATAATTATAGCTAATTATGTGGACAATAATTATTATTTCTTATCCATACTTTTCACTCGGCAGGAAGAAATGTTCGTGGCATTTAACCAATGGGGCTCATACAACTGAGGATTCACTGTATGTAACTATACACTTGTTGGTGCTTGCAAATGGAAATATACAAGCTGAAATCATAGCCTTTCTACTGTTCCCTGGTGCTCACAATGCATAATCTTAGCAAGTAGTGGTGCTAGCAATGTAAAATTGTAATACCTATTTATTAAAATTGGCTAGTTGGAATTAAAATCGTAGCATCATGAATAATACAGGCTATAAGATGCACTCATTTTCTCTAGGATGCTAGTCCATAGTTAGCTACCTATTGTCAACTAGCACTGGTATGATCAATGCATACCATGCTATACAATAATGCGGACCAACTTGCATGGCTTCCTATGTACTTTATATTAACAGATTGATGTACTGATTGAGGATCAGGTCATCCTCAACAGCAGGTCACTGAACAGCTACAGTCTTACCTTCACTGTCATTGAACAAGATGGAGATCCCCAAGTGTATGCAGCCCAGGTTGACCTCACTGAAGGAGTGCACACCCTCTACCACAATGACACTGCAGCAACACTGGGAGTGATCATGTAAGAATTCACTCCAGCCAAATCCTATGGACATCCTGGAGGACTCCAGCTCGCTCAATTGCAAGGTGCATGCAGTGTTGCATTGGGCTGCACATTGCATGTATAATCTTTCATTTATTATATTGCATGTTTTATTTCTAGATCTCTCTACAGGGTGTGCATGCCCCAGCAGCCCTTCACAATCCAGTGCCACCACACCAGGTGAGTCCACCAGATAGGGATGTGACATGGAATTGAATGGTCTATAGTGACTCTGCATTATGTACCATTATGTGCATGCTTTTCAAAACTAGGGTTTAAATTAGATGGATTCAAAATTTGCACAGATTTATAATGCTGGATTCTGTATATTGCATATGTACTAATGTCTAAATAATCCCAGATGGATGGAATTTGATGATGGATGTTGAGCCACAAAACCGCAAACATTGAAAGTCTGAAAACTAAAGTGCACATGGTATCTCTTCTTTTTTCTGTAGGCCTCATAGCAGGAATCACTGCTGTTTGCTGTCTTTTCCTGTCGTTGCTTTTCAATGCTGCATCAGTTGTTGCAGCGTTCCTCATCACCAGGAAGTATTACAGCAAACAGATAACTCAAGCGGGTCCATCTCCTGGAGAGAATAGCAAGCACTCTGCCAGTGTTGAGCCAGACAGCCCAAAGTTGCAATCAAACCCAGCATATGAGCCTGTGTACTTATAGTGATTCAACCTGACATCACTGTGGAATTGGCTATGTCTCTGTATGTAGTTTTCTTTTATTACTATACCTGCATGGTATTAAACATATTTATACAGTAGAATTGTGCATATAAAGTGTTTGATCATGACATATATAATAGTGAGTATGCACCAAATAGCTATTTGCTCATGACGTGTGCTGCTGATATGTTCATGTAACCAGGGCAGGGCCTCACCCACCTCTGCTTCGTTCGCTCAACCACTGATAACACTCGATTTGATCAAGTGCGAGTCTCCATGCTATACACCTATGACACAATGATGGACCAGTCAGCGCAGGCCACCTTCTCCACTTGTCTTTTTTCGGAGTTATATATGCGTGCTGCTAAAATCTAGGCAAGCCATGTACCAGTGCTGGGTATTATAACATGCCTAACCACAGGGCAATGTTAACATGTTCCAGCCATAGTTGCAGGGCTGACTTTGTGTCCCATGGAGTCACAGGGCAAGCCACCCTGCTGCCCACAAAGACACATGCAGTCAAGTTCAAAAAAGGTTGGCCAGCTGGTGGCGCAACATTAGGAGTTGCCAGGAAACATAAGTAGCACTTACTATACAGGCCACAATGTACAATGTCTAGTACTATTCCATCTTCTGCACACCATAGCCCATACACACTATTAACTACAGTAGTGATGCATAATTATGTGGACCTAATTAGCTAAGCTAGTTGTTCCATTATTCAAATCCACCTCTATTCTCTCTATCCAGCTGTATGCTGCAAATCAGTAGGATCTGATACCAATCCCAAACATTGGCAGGACGTGCCCATGTTACCAAATGCAGCTTATAGTGAAGTGACCCAGTCTGCAACTGTTGGGGATGAGAAGAAAGAATGATGGTGGTGACAACCATGTTTATTAATCCGTACAAACAGAGCTAAATGTGCAACCCTGCTAAATGAGCTTTCTTGTAGTAGATGTCTTTGGTAGGTTGTTTATAGGACCACATATTAGTAGTGAACGCACCATATACATTTGACGTTCTTGCATGAAAAATTAGTAACCACGTGGGTAACTTGCACTTGGGCACTATATGTGAACTGTGTTCTGCCCAAATTGCATACCTGTTGGTGCATCCTGCTCCAACTTATGCCGTTCGACGCATGGTGTACGTAGGTGTAGCTATATGTGCATGCAAGTGTATGACAATGCAAACAAGATCAGCACTATACCCAGGCAGTGTCACCCAAATGTTGATGGATGGCCTGCGTTATACACTGGGTGACGCGACGCGGAGCGAGTGCGGCCGAAGGCCGTGCTTGCTCGTATATATTATACGTAAACTATGCACCTGACTACTTGTCGGAAGCGAGCAACACCCTTTCCCGGAAACAGGGGTGGCTAGCGAGTTGCTGAGGTAGACGCGTCCCTTATGACAAAATGAAGACACAGAATCCCTTCTGTTTGGCTCTGTTGTTCCTCCTCCTCCTCCCTCTCTGCCATGCTCAATGTCCACTGGATGTTTCAGAGGGAGAAATGGTAAACGCTCTCAACAGTGCTGGCCTTATACCTGAAGGTGATCCGTCTAAGTTCACCCTGCAAGGCCTCACCTACCTCTGCTTCGTTCGCTCAACCACTGATAACACACGGTTCGATCAAGTGCGAGTCTCCATGCTGTACACCTACGACACAGCGACGGACCAGTCAGCGCAGGCCACCTTCTCCAGGTGTCTTTTTTCGGAGTTCAGGTTCAACAGGGCAGACGTCGGCGCCGTCACGCAATACACCCACTACACCTCGAACATGACGAGAGAGGATTGCCAAGACTGTCTGGACGCCGACCCATTCGCCAGTCCTACCTTTTGCAGACGTGAGTGGTGACTGTTTTGCAGAGTGGATCCTCATGAGAGATGTGATGAGCACATTGCCCATTGGCATTGCCTTCTCTGCATGTCTTGTATACGCTAGCTGATAGTGTTAGTCCTGACTTTGCTCTATGCAGTGATTAGCCCCTGTGATGTAACCCCTTGTGCCAATGGTGGTACCTGCAGTCGTACTGGTCTGACTGACTTCTCATGTGCTTGTGATGGAAACTGGGGTGGAACAGTGTGTGATGGTGAGACACTTAGCTTTGTTACTGTTCATGCTACACATGCTAAATTACTACTGATGCTCACCTACCAACGTATACAGCACATCACACTCAACTTGTGGCTGTCAGTGTGCACAAAGAGCCTCGGACTTAGCAGTGATATGTAGACTCTTATGCACGTAACTTGCCCATGGTTGTGTATTTCATTAGTTTAACTTTCATATCAGATGCATGAGTGACTGGTTGTTTTCTGTAGTAGTTATAGTGGTTGTTGTAATTTTTAGTAAGAAATCTGATGAAATTCTGTAATGCCAAACTACAAATGTAAGGTGCAGGGAAATGCCATATAGAGTCATATTCCATGACATTGATGGAAGCAAAGCATTCAAGTGTGTCCATTTCCTACTTACGTATAAGGGTACCACATGCAATAATGAGTGACTGTGTATCAGTCAGTGGAAAACTGTACTATCATTCTCTTAGTGCACACGTCAGGCAATATGCTGCCTTCCTGTTGCCTGTCTGATTTCAAAGACAGCTCACCAGAATAGCAGTGTTATCGTAGAACTGTCCAAACTGTCTGTTGCTTAACTGTTCAAAGATTGTTAAAATTTTGATTAAATGTATTGGCTGTGCTACCCAGCACAAGTCTGAAGCAGATCAGTACAGTGGCCACCTTTACTCACATGTCTGATTGGCTAAAAGCTAGGTCATCCATTTAGCACAAAATACTAGAACACATTTGTTGGCTTCACCTGCTTTAGTGCACACTTGCAAGGTTCTGAAATGCATTCACTCCTGCTGTACTTGTGCATTTCACAACCTTAACCAGTATTGCATCATCCTGCTTTGCTTGCTTCCTGCTTTTTTTGTTTCAGCCTGTCCTCTTAGCTGTGACAATGGAGGGGCAGTCAATATAAGAACTTGTACTTGTAACTGTGTAGATGGATATAGTGGGACTACCTGTGCCAGTGAGTGCATTGCTATGTGTTCAACTACCTCAGTCCTGTTAACGTGATTATATAATGGAATGGTCTATAAATTTATTGTATTGATGATCCTGAGGCATGCTTATGCACATGCAGTGTGCACTGTGAATGGACAATTCCATTTATTGACTGAGTATATAGTTCATATCTGTCATGTCAGTAGCGCAGCTCATTTAGAGTAACCTCAATTGTGCTTCCCTTGCTCTGTTTTAGCCTGTAGTCGAACTTGCCTCAATAGAGGGACATTTGATATGGGAACCTGTACATGTGGTTGTGCAAACAGCTTTAGTGGGGATAACTGTGAAAGTGAGTTAGTTAGATCCAGAGATAATATTATGCCTTCTGATACATTTGTGAGCTGACTTGACAAAAGGGGCCACTTGTCACTATGTGTAAAGTGTCACTACGGACAAAAACACGCAACCGAGTGATGTTTTCAGTAAATTTGTTTTTTGTGTCTTTCGTACCTATGGTATCGTCCCAACACACTGGCCAAATTTGAAACCCGTAGTCCTTACCTGCGCTTCAAACTAGGAAGAATAGTTACGCTGTCACCATGGTTACGGATATAATAAGGGAAGGGTTATGGGCCGTTTTCTCATAATTGCACTGGGCATATTTTTGTGCTTTGAGTGAGTGTATCTTGGGAATGGGAGCAGCTATCAAAGGGCAGTAAAGTGCAATGAAAAGCTCATCTACTGTGCTTCCACCCAGTACCACTAACTCAAACTTGACAAATAGCGTCAAGTGGGCCCTTTTGTCAAATCTGCTCACATTTGGGTTGAGTACACATTATTCTATTCTCTTTGTACTTGCACAATACCCTTTATACTGTATATATGGTATGTATGTCATAAGTGTAGTGCACCCATGTGTATATAGAGTGCTGAGATGAAAGTATTATATTCCCCCTGGTTTTCAGCCTGTCCTCTTAGCTGTGCAAATGGAGGGACAGTCAATACAGGAACTTGTACATGTAACTGTGCAGACGGCTATAGTGGGACAACCTGTGGAAGTGAGTGTGCTACATTGATAGGGTGTTAAGGCTCTGTTGTAGTGGGTGTCAAAATGGAATGTACTGATGCCCATTAAGCTAGCATGTGTGATGTACATACAGTATGCTGTATGTATGTACTGTACATGTAGAATGAATAGCTTCAAACACCGTAGAAGCTATACTTACTTATTACATAATTATGATATGTAACTCAATTTGCTCGACTTAGCTTGTACTCAGACTTGCCTCAATGGAGGGGTACTGAATATGGGAACCTGTACCTGTAGCTGCGCAGACGGCTTTAGTGGGGATACCTGTGGAAGTAAGTTACAGAGATATGCATGATTTCTCCTGTGTATGGGTTGTGTATACTACATTATTCTGATAAGTACTAGAAATACTAAAAATTCTCTGCAAAAATAGTAAGGATTTAGGGATGGCACAAAAAGTACAGAAACAAGTAAAGGCTGTTACACAGTGGAGCATTAACCATAGTCCCTACATGCAAGACCGTCACACCTTATGGTCCTACATCCTTGAATTGTAGGGACCATGGGTAGCTACATCCAAGGTGGTGCCAACGTCAAATCCATCACAGACTACCCATTTGCTACCATCATGCAAGTTGTTGCAGGCATCCAAAGCATTGTCAATACTATAAATCAGAACCTAAAAAGATGAAGTATTGTTCTTACTGCAAAGGCTTTGCAAATCTGCGAATCGGTAACATTTCATTATAGAGTCTCGTTTTTGTGAAGTAGATGTTGCAGTGAAATTGTAGCACACGCTACAAGCTGCTCAGAAATTTTGTGCTGTATTTCTGCGATGGTGCATAGCTAGCCCAAACGTTTTACATGGACATATTCGCTAAAGGCTAGACCTAAGTAGCTACCCTGAAATATAAAGGTGTTTGGTTGAACGTGCGTGTTCCCTTTTCCCGCGTTCTGTTTTACTCTGCTTTACCTTAAATTGGGAAGTCAGCTCGCATTTAACAAAGAATGGTGCAAATCGCCTGGTAATCACAACCAAGCCCAGTATACAACGATTCCCAGCGTGCAAAATCTTTGGTACAAGACGTTGGTACTAAATACAGGGTTATCAGGAAATTTACGGGAATTGTCAGCTTAAGGTATACACTGGAAACTCACCTTTGCAAAAATCAGATCTTAATAGCTGATTTCCTGAGGTAGCACACACAATAAGGGAGGCTTGGTGCAAAAGAGCCAAGCAGCGTTCCAAACATTTATGGGGTTAGTTGAAATATTTCATTCATAAATGGAAGTATTTCGACCAAGGGATGATCTTCAAATCATCCCTAACATGTGTGACAAGTGCAACTCACAGTATCGCTAATGTTTCGTAGCTCAGAAGGAAATCCTAGAATTCGAAGGTGTGGTAGTGTCCGGTGTTACTCTAACTTATAGAAACTGAATGCACTCATCATTTTTAGAGCATTGCAGTGACTCAATTTCACCTATTGAAGTTCATTTATTACACTTAACTGAAAAACAATGGTACTTACATACTGCTTCAGTGAATATCTGTTATTAGGCCCAGTATGCACTTAGTAAAGGGGTATGACGAGAATGGACCCCCCTGAAATTGTTCCCCAGTCCAAATATTCTGAAATATTTGGACCCCCAGTTCCAAAATATTCGAAATACTCAAACCCCCGAGAACTATTCGGAAATATGCTGAAATGGTAGGACCTCCCTTGAAATAATTTGACCTCCTGTTCTGTATCTGCATTGCATGCGCTTGGGGGGGGGAGAGCCATTGCAATTAGCTATGCAAGACAATAGGGAGAGAATAAAACCTAAAGCCTATTACCACAATTGTGACAGGCGTGGGCTTGGCAAGACAAGTGACACAGTTACACAGTGAGGGGTAACATGATGGTAGCTAGTTATAGCATGGTTTAGCTATAAGACAAGAACAAAAGTTGTAGGAACTAATGCATAAAAATCTGAGTTTCATGGCTACAAGTGAAATACATACAGTGGACAAGCAGACTTGCAAGCAGCACGGTATATACCATCCTCTGCCAAATCGAAACTGGTGGATGTTAGGTCTGAATGACAGGCTGGGTAAAGGTTTTACTTTCACTCTCCCACTGAATGAAGACTTTTCCCTAATTCTCTATTGTTAGCACTGCAGCTCTCTTCCGAACTGCGTACTCTAAGACTAATAAACTAAGAGTGACAGTGAGTAGTCACATCTACCTGGCCTGCCATTCAGATGCACTATCAAGACTGGGAGATCGCGCGCACATTTAGTAGCGTACTCCAAGACACCATCTTCTTTGCTGCTGACTTCTTCATGACTATTTGTCTACCTGTTCATCTCTATCAATTTTTCCTGAAGATTCTCTTCTCTCTTTATTGGCTATTCATTTGATAGGTGAGATGCCCTTTCTTTCCATGTTAGCTGCCATCTTTATGTAGGAGTAAAGGGTGGAACTATTATGTCAAGGGTGGTCCAAATATTTTGAAATATGTGGACTGGGGGTACCATTCTTCAAGGGGGTCCATATTTAATGTGACAGGTCCACATATTTCAAAATAATTAGACTGGGGGAATGGTTTTAGTGGATCCAAATTTATCATGACAGCCACACAAAATAGACCCTGTAATTATTATAACATTGAGAGGTCAGTTCATTGCAGTAAGCCACTGCAACGGCCAGGCTGGGCTAGGTTGAACAACGGCTAAACACTAAATATTACCAACCTTCTACACCGTAGTGTTTGAGGAGGCTGGGGGGTGGGGGGGGTGGGGGGGTGGTAGAGCCCTATTGATGGCAACCAGTGATCACCTTCCCCCGCTAGTCATCCTACAAGGTGAAAGAACCACAGACAGCCGTTTTGCCCTGATTGGGGCTCATCAGTGTGGCGTACTGATGGAATGCAGGTGACTAGCTACTCTTGTATCCATCACCAGTGAAACACTTGTGGTTTCAACCAGAGTGAATATTAATGGGAAAAGGCTAAGTCATGAGCGTGACTTGTGCGAGATTGTTGAGAGGTCGGTTCATTGCAGTAAGCCACTGCAACAGCCAGGCCAGGCTAGGTTGAACAAGGGATAATCACTGGATATTACGCCTACCAGCCTACACCCACTAGAAATTTTGGGATCCAAATATTTTAAAATAATTGGACTGGGGTTCAAATGAATTATCTTGAAAGTTTTGGACTAGTGGAATGTTTCAGTGGGTCCAAATTTATCATGACAGCCACGTGTACCCTATTATTATTATGGCATTGTAGCTACAGTGTAAGTTGTTTGTATCTTTCCTTAACCTGAGGAAACTCTATAGCATTCATCATTGGTAAGACTGTTTAACTGATTTGGCTAATCACTTTGACTGTTGTAATAGATTACATACATTCCAGGACATCAAACTAGTTTGCGTCTTACGTATTGTTCTGAGCGCATTAGTGTCTATTGCTCCGCGCGTTAAGGACTCACTAGACTGTATCCTGTCTAGACTTCACGTCAAATAGCTGATGGGTGAAGTGGGACAATTATGTAGGCCTTTATGCCTACCTACCTATCTAACAAGAATAAAAGGTTGTTGGCTAAAACATTCCCCAAACAGCAGTGGATGCAAGGCTGGTTAATAAGGCACTGGAATAGATGTGAAACAGGGGTGCAAGTGGAATAGTAAGTGGGGTATTCCATCATCACATAGCTATTGTGACTGTATCTGCTAACCAATGCATATGCCTGGGGGGAGGGGGAAAGGGCCCTAGCTATTACTTCACTACCAGACCTTCCTCCTAGCATATGCATACCATAACAAGTATTTCGAGTTAAAAACTCGTGGGGCTGCCGCCCCAACTCGAAATACTTGCTCCCTTCGGTCGCAGCTCTGTCACTCACAATAGGTAAACATGACATTGTGTCATATCTCAGTAACTTCAGCACACACACACACACACACACACACACACACACACCACTATCACCAGACACATGAGACACACACACACGCACACACACACCACACACACACACCATACACACACCACACACCACATACACATACACACACCACACACACCACATACACACACCACATACACACACCACACACAACATACACACACCACACACGCACACACACCACACAGACCACACACACACACACCACACAGACCACTCACACACACACACACACCACACACACACACACACACACACACACACACACACACACACACACACACACACACACACACACACACACACACACACACACACACACACACACAAACCCACAACACATGCAGAGAAATCTCCAGCAAAGACAGACACATGACTGCTTATAGCACATGCATTTACAGTGAGTAATTACAGAAACATAATGTACCAAGGAACCCACAGTCGCCAGAGTAGCTAGTGGTCTGTGGTGGCAAAAGCTACGTACGTTTGCTACAGCGCAGTACGCGTGGGCCAGGTTCTGAAGAGCATTTAGAAGGGCAACCGTGCGAGTTAAGCTTTTCAACGCTAGAAACGGTTGAAGAACGTTAGCGTGTACATATCACGGCGCTCACCAGTTTCTACGTTACTCCTGTCATGTGTTCCAGGCGGCGGAGTGAAGTCCTCCGAGACGGCGCGGCCATTATCGAAGAAGGCGCGGGGCGAAGTCGATGACCTGTTGGGCGCTGTCTCGAAGCTGTGTCTTTGCCCGTCGGCCAGAAGTGCTGTAAGAGTCTGTTCCAGGATCAGAGGCTGAAGAAAACGTCCAAAGTTCGCTAAGACGTCGCTTAGAAGCCGGTTTTCAAAGTCCCTTGGCCTCGCACACGGTCCACTTCCGGCCGAATAAAATGGCCGACAATATAAATTCCCTATACCCAATACTTCGCCTAATACATTCAATATAAATGTAAGCATTGACGTACAACCGTAGGTTGGCGTATTATATATATATATCCGTAACATGAAGCCATATGAAAACGTCAATTTGAAAACAATATAGGGGCTGCCTGCGGCAGCCCCTAAAAATGGAGAGCCAGCTTCACCCTAATTTGCACTCATCAGTGTAGCATAAGTTTGTCCTGTGATGGTACTGTGACTCAGTGGAAGGTAGGGTTAGCGTACGGGGGCAATAATCAAAGAGTGCACCTTCAAATATGGCGCTCAGTGGGTGTAGGAGAGTACAGCAGAGTGACTGAGATGGTGTACATCAAAGCAGTTAATGAGAGGATAGCTACAGTTCCAGTGTCCATGTCAGTGATGGCAAGAGACATGGTCGGGTTCTATGTTCCTAATGGACAGCTGCGACTTCACACAGCACCTGATAGCTAGGTTTCTCTCCATATCCTCCTTCATTTTAGTACATACAATTATGTCATCTGCAAATAGTAGCATCTCAACCAGTGTAGTAGTGAGCTGTACACCACCTTGTAGCCTTTCCTTCACCTCTCTCATAATTCTATCCATGAATATATTAAACAACCATGGTGACAGCACGCAACCCTGCCTCACTCCCTGACTGCATGCAACCTCTAGATGATGCAAGTAATTACAATTAAAAAGACAAGGAAGTGACTGTCGTGGCCCATGCAACAAGTGATACAACAGCTATCAACCATCTTCCTGATGCTATCAATATCCCATCCATCTCAGAACTTGTCCACCAAGGCCAAACACCCTTTCCTAACAGCAAAATCAGTATCTCAAGATGTCATGATCACTGAGCTAGGAACTATACTCTCTGAAGAGTCCTTACTTAGGTGCCAGGAGTCTGTGTTTGAACCAAATGTGATAGGGTATTGGGTGTTTAGTAATCCTCCACCCGGCAATATCAGTTCAGAACAAATTGAAATTGCCAGTGTTTTGGCCAACTGCTCTGGCTCTCTTCTGGACAATAATAATAGTGAAGAGTCAATTTATAGGCATGCGTACAATTACAATTAAGTGCCTGGCTGGCTGCTGGTTAGCTACCCTAAAGAGGAGGCAGGACAAGACAAACCGCGGCCAGACCTGAGCACGTGACATCCAGTGATGTCTAACACCATTTAATTGTATGCATGCCTATAAATTGACAGTGCCTGTACTAGTCTCTTCACTATTCGCCCTGAACATGGCCAGAGCAGTTGGCTGAAACATTGGCAGTTTCAATTTGTTCATTAAAATTGGTATCAAGAGAAGTGTTTGTCCTAACATGCAAGAGCCAACTACACGAGAAGCACCCTCTCCAATGTCAGTTCTAATGCATAGTGTTTGTATATGCCGTCACAGCAAGGGTGTTTGCTCTTTGTTGTGCACATGTATACTGTGAGGATGTGCAGTATGCTTTAGTATAGCAGCTACTTGTGCATTTACTTTGTGCAGTACCAGATGTCACAAGCACATCAGTCATACCAATGACATCAACTGCTCCACTTTCTCTAGGAACATCAACCCGGCCTGGAAGTGGGTCTGCAGCTATCATTGGAGCAGTGGTGGCTGTGGTGCACGTGGTCATCCTCATTGCTGTGTTAGTCATTGTTGCTGCAGTACTGATTGGATGGAGAGTGAAAGGAGGGAAAAGAAAGCAGGTACTGGTAAGCAGAGCTTGTGTTTGAGGTATGCGTGTTGGCATAATTTTGTGTTCTATGTATGTGACAATTATAGAACACATTAGGCTGGCCTTATGCTAGACCTGATGCGGAGTGTATGGACGTTGAGAGTACTGTTGCCTTATCAGAGAGCTAGTACTTGTTTCCTGAACATTTCAAAGTTGATATGTGACCTCCATGTACCCACTAATATTATGCACAATGAATAAAGCATAAATTTCTCAACAAAGTAATACAGTACTATAGCGATATAATGATTCAGTTTAGATTCTTTACAATTATTTGTGCATCCTCTATGAATTGCCAATCCAGTTGTTATTTAATTTTGAATGACACTTCATGAGAAATTTTATTGATTGCCAGCTAAGATAAGTTGATGTTCACTTAATTCATAATGCACATTATGCACAAAGATGCAACACATCATGGCATCAGATGTACAAACATGGTTAGCTTGTACTGTTGCAAAGTTTTGGGGCTCACAAGTACTTGAACTGGTCAAGTAATAATGCATTGCTATATATGTACATGCACAATGTAAACAAGGTAGAGTATAGCAATGACTGTACTCTGGTGCAACTTGTGGCTTGCATTAGGAGTTGTAATTATTCAGAGCTATGGTTGAGCTATCCATGGACTGCTGGTAAGGTGTTGTCTTCAACCATTACATTCCGTTTGTGTAATCTTCTGCATTTTGGCTTCAACATCCTTTGAATTACTGCCATGCATGACATGAGCATACCTGTGCTATGGGGTGCCACCCTTGGCCATTTTTGCTAAATGTTGCTGTCTTTCTTGCAAGCATGTTGGTGGTCACAATCAGCATTATCCTCTTTTGATGATTGTGGGCTTGCCTTCATGTGGGTCAACAGTGTATCATTCTTACCACATATATACCTGCATATCTCGTGGCCTGTGAGTTCATACATACATGAGATTGTTGTACTGTCTTACCTATAGGCTATAGTCTTCATACAGCATCATGGCCAAATATGCCCAGCTTATCCTGTTCAGTAGGTCCATTTCACTGCATTGAACATTTCTGCAGAGTATAAGCAACATGTTTGAGCTGAAAAGGGCGATCTTGGTAGTGCAGGCAATCACATAACACATTTGACTCAATCAAGGTCTGTATTGTTAGTGGCAAGGCATTGATCAAAGTTCATCCTCTTGCTACCAATGCATGGCAATTGGACATATGCCCAAGTACTTGAACTGTTGGATGTGGCTGGCACTTTCTCCACATAGCCTCATGTACCATGTAGCACTTCTGCTTTGATAAGGGGATGACATGGACCAACCACTCAGTCTTTCAGTTCAACTCCATCCCTTCATTCATGATGAATGTCTAATAGGGTTGGCATGCTCTTCTGTGGGCTTGTTTGAAGCCAGTTACATGTTAAGTATGTGCATACCCCAGACTGTCTATATACAGAGCCATCCACATGGTCACCCCAGGCCTCTCCTTTCCATTTGTGACCAACCTACCTGTCAGGCCACTTGAAATATAATGCCAGACCAAGCTCCTTGGCATCAGCTAGAGACAACCTTTGGATTGAAGACTGCAATGTAGGCTGCCCTGCTTCAGCTGTACATACATCCACTGCTGCCTCAGTATGGCTAGGTGGTCTACCAGACTGCACCCTTTTACTGCACCAATTGCAATGTTCTATATATTCTCTGCTGCAATCTCAATGTGGAACAGGATTGGTACAAGGTACGTAAGGTAACAGCAGACTTCCCTCATCAATTGAGGAGACTAACCACCTCACCAAGAATCCAGCTATAGTTGGGGTGGAGTCTGTGTTCCAGCTTCCACCGTGATCATGTGCTATGAATTCTACCTGCTCGCCTTTCCTCATATCCACAAACTCTGATGTAATCTTCCCTAGTAAAGGTGGGGCTGGTGGGATGGCTCCACTCTAAACCTTGGGACACTCATCCCACCGAGGAAAGTACTCACCCTATTTGGGGATGTTGAATTGTTGCTGCTGGTGGAAGGCATGATTCTCAACCACTTCCATACTTTACAAGCCTTTCTTCATGAACCCCAGGAACATGCGGTGCTCATTTTTAAAGCTTGTTCAGCAGTTGCATCATGTTATCATCTGCAACCAACTGTCCCTCACGCAGGAGAAGGAAGGGTTTACAGTGTGTAGGGGCAAATCCTGCCACTCACCTCGCTTTGTAGGAAACTTTATTAGTGCCACCATCTAGATCTCCTGTTGTACAAGACCATTATTTGTGGAGTACTGTTATTACAAAGTTATAGAGTGCATTCTATGAGAATGCGCAGAAGAGCGTGGGAAGCAAACAGAGAGAGCAATTATAAAATTTTTATTATGCCTACTGGTACAGGCAACTCCACTTGTTTGAATGACTTCCTCATTTTAGGACATGTATGGCACATTTGTCCTGCTGTAGGTCATCCCCCTCCAGAGGCCAGTACTGTCATGAACATGCAGCACAACCCATCCTACTGTGCAGTCCAAGGAGGACTGATAATGGAGGCTAACTCTGCTTATGAGCAAACTAGTGGTAAGTGACACAACAATTCATCACAGTCATGTGGTAGGCAATGTATAGCACCAGATGACATTTAATGGCTATGCTACAACTCACAGTGCCCCAAATCAGTCAAAGCACAATTAAAGGGGAACTCGGCACACTAATTATTTCTAGACAAGGTTCTAACTCTACATTTCCGTACATCATAAACAGAACCTTTCACAAATGATTACTTGTCAACTTCACTGTCCTATGTATATGCTGTAGGTCTTTCAGAAGCAAACACAGTTGTGAATATGCAGGCCAACCCATCCTATACTCCAATGGAAGATGGAGTGACACTGGAGCCAAACCCATGCTACTCAGCCATGCAAACAGTCTCTGTCTATGAGCCAATCAATGACAAAGGAAAAGGTTGGTACACTACAATGTGTCTAGGCATTGATGAACTGGTAGTTTTTGCCTTGCAGACACTTCTGAATATGATTAGACATCCCTAGTAACATCCCTTAACAACTGTGCTACAACTCACAATGTTGAAAGCCAATCATGGTGCCATTAAAAAGAAATAATACTAGTCAAAGTTCAGTTTGTTCCTTCTCAGTCTACACATGATAATGCAATTTGTACCTCTTGCATTGTGATTGTTATTATTTGTCAATTTCATTAGCCTGTGCGCCCTTTTGTAGGTGTTCCTCCTTCAGAAGCAAACACAACTGTGACTATGCAGGACAACCCATCCTATTTGCCAATGGAAGATGAAGTGACAATGGAGCCAAACCCATGCTACTCAGCCATACAAGGAAACTCTGACTATATATGAGCCAATTGATGGTAAAGGATAACATTGGCAGACCATGATATAGGTATTGATGAATTGGGTCTGCTTCGTACTGGTGTGTCATGCAGACACTTAGCTATAATGGTTGGATATCCGTGCATATATTGTTTAACAGGTGTAATTACGTTCTTGCCTGAGGTTAAGCAACTTTGACAGCATACGCTCAGTGGATTCTGGAAGGTGACATGGGATGGAATGTGTGAATGATGTTCGCTCCAAACAGTACAAGAAGCTGCATGGGTGTACACTGTGTACTATTTGGTAGCATCATTTGCAAGAGATATAATATTATACAAACTGATGTTTTTGGAGGAAACATTTTTACACACCTATATTATACAAACTGATGGACATTTAACATTATAAGCACATTGCAATTGGCTATTCGCCTGGTGGACAATGCAGATCATCCATGACCATTGTCTGGTTCCAGTTGAGTGACACTGGCTGGATATACGTATAGTGCCAATATTGGATGGCATAGACCTCTGCCATCCACATACATACATGCACATAGCAATACTCACAAGTGTGTGTGTAATTGAAATGATTATCTTCAGCCAACAAATTTAAGGTAGTGCTACTGCCAAGCAGGGTTTCCATGACAATAGCTTGCTCCACAGTAGAGAGAAGACTTTCAACAGCCCAGAATGATGACAGCCTAAGTATCTACGTACCAAAACGAAAGTTCAGATACCCACCTGTGGGCAGCATTATATATGTGTACAATATGTTGTATCTTACTCATCTGTACTTTTCACTTATCTGAATGAGATTTCATGACAATAGACTACTGGGGTTGAGATAACTGAGGATTCACTAGTACTGTAGTGTCCTTGTTTGTGCCTGCAGTTGGAAATATGCAAGCAGAAATCTTCTGGGACCACTGTGCCTTTGGTCATCATTCAATTCTATGCTAGTACATGTTCTGTCAGTCACCCTTACTACCAGGTGGATAGATGTTTGTATGGTATAAATATTCTGAAGCACAAGTTAGTCACAAAAGATGCATTATACAGAGGGTGCATAGCTATGCAGTTGTTCACAGCAGTATAGGGCATATGGTGCACTGCACCTCAGTTGTAGACTGTACATAAGATTTTGCTTAGACTAACCTGTAGAATGAGTATGCAGTGTTGTATAGATAGCCAGTTTCCTGTGTGCTCTGTCATATGTGGCCTGAGACCTTATCTTGAATGTGGGGCATGACGTGCATGTGGTCTCAGATTCATTGTGGCTCAGAGCACCCTATGGACTAATATGGATGCATCCTGGTGGCTGGCCAGTTGTTTGCTCCTGTTTATGAGGGAATGAAGAGAACTCTGTGACAAGAAAGCAGCGTGACTGACACAAGTTAATGTGTGTCTGTATATGTTGCATGACAGTACTAGTTGTGTTTAGCTATGGGTATTAAACTATCACAGATTGGTGGTATGATTAATTGAAGTACTGCACACATGCAGTTCAGTAACGGTTATATTCAATACCTAAAACGTTATGTTATTATTTCTACACATAATACCAACTGAATGTGGTGCTCTCAATGTAAAAACTTAGCAAGTAGTGGTGCCAGCAACGTAAAATCTAATTAATGTATATGATATTAATACGGGCTGTTCAGAATTTAAAATTGTAGCAGCATGAATAATGCAAGCTACAAGATGCACTCATTAGCATAGTTAGCTAAATATGGAATAAATAAGATTCCAAACTAAATTAGCTACCTATTGTGAACTAGTGCTGGTATGATCAATGCATGATTATGACCAAGTTGCATGGCTTCCTATGTACCTTATATGAACAGTCAACAACAGGTCACTGAACAGCTAAAGTCTTACCTTCACTGTCATTGAACAAGATGGACCTCCTCAAGTGTATGCAGCCCAGGTTGACCTCACTGAAGGAGTGCACACCCTCTACCACAATGACACTGCAGCAACACTGGGAGTGATCATGTATGGATTCACTCCAGCCAAATCCTATGGACATCCTGGAGGACTCCAGCTCACTCAGTTGCAAGGTGCATGCAGTGTTGCATTGTGCTGCACATTACATGTATAATCTGTCATTTATTATATTGCATGTTTTATTTCTAGATCTCTCTACAGGGTGTGCATGCCCCAGCAGCCCTTCACAATCTAGTGCCACCACACCAGGTGCGTCCACCAGATAGGAAGGTGACATGAAATTGAATGGTCTATAGTGACCTGCATTATGTACCATTATGTGCATGCTTTTCACATCTAGGGTTTAAATTAGATGGATTCAAAATTTGCACAGATTTATAATGCTGGATTCTGTATATTGCGTATGTACTGATGTCTAAATATTCACAGATGGATGGAATTTGATGATGGATATTGAGCCACAAAACCGCAAATATTGAAAGTCTAAAAACTAAAGTGCACATGGTATCTCTTCTTTTTTCTGTAGGCTTCATAGCAGGAATCACTGCTGTTTGCTGTCTTTTCCTGTTGTTGCTCTTCAGTGCTGCATCAGTTGTTGCAACATTCCTCATGACCAGGAAGTATTACAGCAAACAGATAACTCAAGCGGGTCCATCTCCTGGAGAGAATAGCAAGCACTCCAGTGTTGAGCCAGATCTAGACAGCCCAAAGTTGCAATCAAACCCAGCATATGAGCCTGTGTACTTATAGTGATTCAACCTGACATCACTGTGGAATTGGCTGTGTCTCTATATATGTATGTAGCTTTCTTTTATTACTATACCTGCATGGTATTAAACGTATTTATACAGTATATATAATTGTGCATATAAAGTAAGGCTGAAACTGCACATTTGTAGTAAAATATGAAAGTACAATATAATCAGCATTCCTTGGGTTATATTCACTGTCAGTAGTACTAGTAGAGGTACATCTATTGTATAATTATTATACATGTCAAGAAGATAGATTTACACCTTTAGCTTATGTACTTCATCCATGGCTGAAGGAACCCTATCCTTTCACTAGGGGTCAACAGATCAATGGGTGACATGTACATTAGTTGGTCCTCAAATGAGGATGTGCTGACAGGAATAGCCATTCTGTTAATTATAGAGAGGGGAGCGGTTGCTTGTAGTTAGCAACAGCAGAGGCAATAGATTGAAAGCCAATCACTGGATATGAGCATCTGATCTATTGCCTCTGCAGGGGCTAGTTAACTGCAAGCTGCCTCTCAGCAATGTTGAAACTATATGTGTTTAACTTGTGGTGGATTCAGAAGCTGCCACACATATAACATCAGCCGTCGGTATGCCACACTGATGAGCCCTGATCAGGGCAAAACAGCTGTCTGTGGCCCTTCAATCATTGTTGGATGACTAGGGAAGGCGATCACTGGTTGCCAACTCAACAGAGTTTGCCACCACCCCAGCAACTGAGACACTGATACTGCTGTAGTTGGTATAGGTTTGGCACAGTACCCGGTGATCATACAGCAATCGATGTAAATTATACTTCACCCATCCAGGTGTTCATGGGACATGAAACTCTTATAATGCTTTATTCTACAGTGCACTGTATGTCCATATTGCTACTGCTTAAGGCAACATGCACCTCACTTATTGCATGCAATGAGTGCAATTAGAGGTATTTGGAACTTCCTATGAAAACACAGCACTCCATGGGCAAAATTTTAGCCTTGACAAGAACTCTCCTCGTGTAGCGCATATGAGGTTGTTTCACACTGGCGTGCTGGTGGTAGCAGCTAATCCAGCATGCATCTGGCAACTGCCCACTTGCACGCATAGCAGCTGGAATACGGAAATCCAAATGTGGCATGACAAGGGTGTTATGTTTAGCCTGCGTGCGTCACGTGAAGTACACCGTAATTCATATCACGGTAGAGGAAATGGCAGTGTGTTGGTGGCTGGCTGGCAGTATATTCCTCTTCGCGTGGAGACTGGAGACAATTCAGGCAAGAGGTAGCTAAATGTAGAACATGGTACAAAGGTACCTTAATTTGTCATCGCGATGTATAGCGACTTGCCCTCAAACATATAATTATACTATCGGGACATCACACAATGCCATCGAGTTTCGCGACAGGTAGCCTAAAGGCTAACGGGAACGGTGGTACGGGGCTAAAGCCAGGGCTTCGAAGGCGGGCTCTGCAGCTAGTAATACATGAATACATTCCAGGGCTTCAAACTACGTAGTTCACGTCTTGCAAATTGTCTTGAGAGCACTAGACCGTATAATATAGAATCTATCTAGACTCCACGTCGAAGAACTGATGGGCGAAGGGGGACAAATATCTAGGCCTATAGTTATGCCTGCACGGTGTCTAACGAGAATAGAAAGCACTGGAATAGATATGAAACAAGGGTACAGGTGAAATGTAAGTGGGGCATTCCATCATCACATAGCTATTATGACTGTGCCCAAGTGTATCTGTTCCCCTCGCCACAGGCTCGATCCATACAGCCAATTTCAGAATGGTTGTCCAAAAGGTAAATGGCAAATGGCTGACGTCATAGCAAATGGCAATACTGTACAATAGGGGTGACATAAAGGCAATCAGTTAAACTAATAGTGACGTAACGCCACTTGATCGTTCTGCCATTTGCCATTTTGGCCAACCGTTCTGAAATCGACTGTACAATGTGCATCACAGTCTGGGATTATGGTATGTAGTTTGGGGACAATGGCACCACTGTCACAGTTTATTCAATCACCCTAGCTGACTTTGTATCCCCTAGGGAAAACAAACTAGGATACTTTATCTCCTGAGTACTTCTTGACTCTTTTTGGTGTCTTCCACTTGAAGGGGTTATTGTGACATCCATCAAGCCTGCTGCGATCAGCAGTTGCTAAGAGTTGGACTGTTTCATCCTCCTCAGATGCTCACGCTGTAGCGTCAATGTACTTGCACATCGATGTCCACCAGTTTGCAACTGCTACTCAAACACTTCTGCTCGATGTAGTAGTGCTCTATGACATTCTCCTAGAATCCAGGGGAGTATACAAACATCCTGGCCATGGTACAAGGACAAAAACTTCACTGAAATTGTCAGTTAACAAAGTTGACATCATCGCTTAACAGTCTCTTCTGGTAGTGGTAAGCCTCGTCCTGTAGTATCGTGCTTTTTACTTGCTTCTATAGGCATTTCTGCATCATTTAGTCATCCTTTGGTTCCCTGGGGGATACTTTATATGAGAGATAAAATATGCTGTGACACCAGCATTGCAAATGTAGGCACATTGATATCTTCACTTTCACTTGCTAGGCATTAGGTCCATCTCAAGCACTGGTCATAGCAGCAGTTTTGAATGAAATTATTCTTTGCTACCACCTAGCTCAAACAGTAGGCGATGCAATTGGAGTGATGATGGGATAGCTCATAAAGTCATAGCTCATACTTTCTACTTGTCATACATCTTTCTTGAGAGAGCTAACCCTAATGCCTAGCAAGATGTGAGATACTCGTGCTTTGCAATGTCTCTTGGAAAACATAATTACACCATTCCCAGAATGCATAGAGCAAATTCATGCACATTGGGGTGGGTGGGTGGGGGTGGGGGGGGGGGAGCACTAACAAAATTTACCCAATGTACTCAGTGTACCCTAAAGACAGAGTTTTCCAACTTACTAAGAAACACATGCAGCACAGTAATGGACAATAAATTTTGTGCTACATGGTGGCCATCTTTTATATGGCCTTTGTTTGTGGGCTAATCATTTACAGCTACAGACAGGTCAGTATGCTGACACAGATCAATACCATAATTTGGAATGTTATAATTATAGAATAGTTAGGAATGTTGTTAAGTGTGGTAAATGGCTTATAGATGCACTTCACTTAAGCTTGCTTGTGGAATCAGAATTCATCTGAGAGCATCAAAATTTCCTGATGACCAGACCCCCAGTCTCCTCAGCTGTGTCCGTCACTCTATAGTCCTGACCAGTTTTTGCACTATGGCCCTGTGATGTTCATTGAATCGTGGCTGGATAGCACTAGCTGAACCGTGATCACCATGCAAACATATCCACACTCCATCGAAACTGCCCAAGACACAAAGATGGTGTCACTTGCAAAGACGGTACACTAGTTAGACTGCAGAGGGTCAAGCAGTGAGCTTGCCAACCTTGACCACCTTGAGGCGTTGAATGTAAAAGACTTGATACGACATTTCTGGTTTCAAAGTGAACAATGCATACCTTTGTTACTGCATGGGTTAATCATTTGCAGCTATAGATAGTCAGTATGCTGACACAGATCAATACCACACATAGTTAGGAATGTTGTTCAGTGTTGTAAATGACATAATTATAGTTACACTTCACTAAAGCTTGTTTGTGAATTATTGTCTTGTCAGGATCAACATGTGGAATAAACTTGCACAGTTGATTCACAGTAAAAAGAGTTAATTGCTGTGTGTTCCACCCTGCATTAGTATTAAGGATATAGTTTCATCACTGAGGCCACTATGCAGGCAGTGCATGTGTGCAGTTGATTGCAGCATTTTAGTACATGGACCTCACAAGCACTGATTGAAATTTATTTCCTCAGACAATTTCCATGACTTCAACTGTGTGCCAGATGACAGAGTTGATGATAGGTACCAGTACATAGCCCCCAACCTGACCTTCCCCTGTGATGGAGTTGTGACCAAGTGGAAGATTGGAACAGAGAATGAGAACAATGCTGTAGTATACCTCCAGATATGGCGACCTAATGGAACAGACTACAGCCGTGTAACTGAGACTGTTTATACCCACAGTGGTGGGGAAGCAATAGCAGCAGTCTCCACAGACATGACTGTATCAGCAGGGGATGTTGTTGGATTCTTTATGCAAGAAGGTGGTGATGGGCTTAGAGTGGCTTGGGCTCCAGTTCCTGACCACACCATCCTGCGAGGAAGGGAGAGTGCTGGAGGTGTCACTCCTGTAGCAACATTCAGTGACGTCTCTACAACTATTTTAAGTTCATCTCCTCTTGTGTCAGTCGAATTTAGTAAGTATGCCATTAATTGTGTGATTGCATGTTGAGCTGTTGACTGTAGGTCTTAATGCCAGTAGTATGTACATCTCATGTCTGATCATTATATCATGACTATGTATGTATGGTGGGTTAGGGGTTAATACATGTTACCCATGTACGAGTTGTTCAGTATGAGCTACAGAGATTGACTGCTGATTAAATTTAATGCTGCTTAATGATATTAATTTTGCTCAAGTTAAAGCTCATTCCTACTTTCCAGCTAGTTATATACAAGCCTTTCCTTTCCTGCGCAAAATACACCATGCTGGTATACCACAACATTCTACACCATCACTGGAGTTGGTCAACACAGCATGGTGGCCAATTAAAGCAGACAACCTGTCGTGCCGGACAAAATGTGAACGGTTCAAGTGGCACCGTTGAAATGGTGTCACTGCACAGGCTTGGTTGATGACAGTAGGATCACTGGGGTTTGTGCTACTTGCCTGCTACAGCATTGTCACAACAAGGCAAGGGGGCAAAGGTTATTAATTCACTACCAGATCTTCCCCCTAGCATATGCATACTATGAAGATGGAGAGCCAGCTTCACCCTAATTTGCACTAGCTCATCAGTGCAGCATAAGTTTGGTGATAAGGATGTCTGCCTCTTCTTCGTGCATCCACCGAAGTTAAAACAGTTATGGTTTCAGCAGAAGTGGCAAGAATTAGCGAGGAGCATTAGCCTAGAAGACAGCTGGAGTCAGGTTCGTTCATGGGAGACCTTTTTTAACAGTCATTTACTAGGGCTACTGTCCTACTGTCATATTTCGAGACTTGGCAGTGGCAAACCATTGCATGCAAATGTGTCACTTGCATGAACAAACCTGATGCCAGCCATCTACTGGCTATTGCTCCTTCCTAATTTGTGCCACTTCTATTGAAACCATAACTGTTCTAACTTTGGTGGATGCAAAACAGGAGTAGAGCTGAAATCCTCTTCATGAACAATATACATGCCACAATGATGAGCCCCAGTATATTGGGTGAAACAGCTGTCTGGCTCACCATCTCTATAGGATGCTAGGGGGAAGATCTAGCAGCCCCCAGCCTTGCTGTGACCTGATGACATTGGTGTAGCTGCCTGGTGACATAAACCCAATGATTTTATTGTCTTCATTATAAATTATTCCACATGTATAATTAACATGACTGAATACAGCAATATCATCTATATACAGTACAAGTTACAATATACTAGGGTGAAGTCGTACAAAGAATGCACCCAAAATGGGTATGGGGCAGCAGCGTGGGATGGCCTGGCAGAAATGTGCTTGCCATGATATTAAAGCTCTCATCATTTGGCACTTATCAAGTATTCATTTTTCCTGATTAGGCCTTTGTTTCTGTGGGAGGGGGGCTGAAAGACTGCATATAAATGCCCATAGGAGAATACTGAATGTACTGTGCATTCATACTGAGACATAGTGAAGCCTACTATTGAAAAAAAGTGCCACATACAGTCATGAACTGTAGCAGCCATGGCCAGGCGGTCCATCTGACTTGTGCCATGGGTATGATTGTGCAACGTGGCTCATGCGACCCACACTATAGACAGGCAAACAGAGAAATACTGTCTTCCTGTTTGAGTACCTGGAATGGCCTGGCGGTAAAAAGCACATTGCGATATTAAAGTGCACGGCATTTTCCGGCATACATTTCCTTAGTTTTTGCAGCAGGCCTTTGTTCTCGTGTACAGCGCTCTGAAAGTGCACATATAAATGTACATAGGAGAACACTGCAAGTACTGTGCATTTATATCGAGACACAGTCATTTGTAGCATTCCAAACAACACCAGTGCATACCGTCACAAACCGTGGCAGCCGTGCCCAGGTGGTCCAGCTGACCCATGGCATGGGTGCGATTGCTTAATGCGCCTCAAGATGGCTGCAATAAAGTGGGGTAATCTAATTATAGCACCAATCAGCACCAATTGGTGGGAATCAACACCTATGCAGTATTTAGAATAATTTGAATAGTATCTGCATGGCTAGCAGATCATAATCACATACACATGACAGTTTTGCTTACTCCATTTTGAATTTCCCTTACATACAGGACCACATGCTTCTTCATGTTCTACACCCAGCTCAAGTGGAAATGGTAGGTAGCTGCAGCTAGGTCTGGTTTGCAGTTTGTATGTATGTAGAAGCCACTGCATTTTGGAGAATGTGACTCCATGGAGACTTACACTGTAGCAATGTCTTTGCCTTGAGGGGACTCTCTTGAAATGTGCCAATACAGTTTGTAACCTGGCCATGGCTTACATATAAGAGCTCATATATGTATTATCTGTTTTATTTTGCCAAATGTATGGTTGGTGTTGCACTTTTGCCCCTCATCCTGCAGACTGTCTAGGTGCATTTGGTGACTTCAATTTTGTCTCTTGTGGTAAGGTAGTACCAGACAATACCCAGTACATCATACCTGAACTCAACTTCTCATGCAACGGTATTGTGACTGAGTGGAAGGTGGGACTGGATGAAACTGGCATTGATGAAGAAGTGAATCTTCAGATATGGCACTCAGTGGGTGCAGAAGAATACAGCAGAGTGACTGAAGTGGTGTATACTAAAACGGACAGAGATGAGAGGATAGCTACTGTTCCAGTGTCCATGTCAGTGATGGCAGGAGACATGGTTGGGTTCTATGTTCCTGATGGACAGCTGCGACTTCACACTGCACTTGATGTGGGCCTTACCATGTACACTACTAGGGGAAGTCCCACCTCATCACTAGCTGCACTTGAGTCCGTTGTGGGACCATCTCCATACATCTCAGTTGTGTTTGGTGAGTGATTTACAGCTAACATGTGAGCCTTACCATGTACTCTATTAGGGTAAGTCCCACCTCATCACTTATAATTGGGGCACTAAACTCTGTGGGACCATCTCCATTCATCTCAGTTGTGTTTGGAGAGTGATGTATAGAATAGCTAGTGGTTTAATGGCCAAAGGCTAAAGTCTTCACTAGTCTAATTATTATTAATGCCCGATATACCTGAACTATAGGTGTATATATCCAAACCATACTCCATGGTTAGGCATGTGTGATAATGATCTTCTTTGCACTTTGTGATATTCTTACTGATTCATCATGATATTTGATATTATTGTAATAGCAGCAACTGACAGTGAAATCACATTAATTATGACATGATACAAAACAAATAGCCAGCCAATTTCAATAGCTCTCAGATTGTGGCAATGACAAATGCTTTTTCAACTGATGGAAGGACACCTACTAATCTTTATGTAGTCCACTGAGTGAAAAGATTTGCAGATTTAATTAACATCCAATTATCCACCAATGACAGAGGAGGGTGGCCATGTATCACGTGACTGTGTCAGGGAAGCACGCGCGTAGTAAATTTATACACATACACACTATAAATATTCTGTACTGTAGGGCGACCCTTTTTTGCTTTCTTGCTCGAGCTTGCAGGTATCCGCATACTTTGCACACCATTCAAAAACGCTGCTGAAGCAGAATCTAAAATTGATTCTACCCCGCTAAGCCGGTAGACGGCGGAGAAAAAGGGAGCTTCTTCACGTGCAAGCGAAGATAGCAGGAAGCACGAAGAAGGTATGCAAAACTGGTCACCCCTTCTGCAAGAATGACACATAAGAAACTGCCAACTTACTCCTTTCTTGGTCACTTGCAGCCATCGTGCAACATACTGTGTAGTATTATTCTTACGCGGTGACGTCATAGATGGGTTGTGCAATCAGAATCATGGCCAACCTCCTCTGCACCAATGACTTCAGAAGGCACTCCAAACTTAACACAATTCTGCACAGAACAGGCACTGAATCCACCCCCCCTCCTCTCACACGCATGTGAGTGTCTCTGTAGTTGAGGGGAAATAAGCATTTGCAATTTGGGAGATAGTAAAGTACTGCATCCAACCTTTGGATGATGCAAGCAATTACAATTAGAAAGACAAGGAAGTGACCATCGTGGCCCATGCAAGTAGTGATACAACAACTATCAACCATCCTCCTGATGCTGTCAAAATCCCATCCATCTCAGAACGTCTCTACCAAGGCCAAACACCCTTTCCTAACAACAGTATCAGTATCTCAAGATGTCATGATCACTGGGCTAGGAACTATACTCTCTAAAGAGTCTGTGTTTGAATCAAATGTGATATATAGGGTATTGGGTGTTTAGTAATCCTCATCCCGGCAATGTCAGTTCGGAACAAATTGTAATTGCCAAAGTTTTGGCCAACTGCTCTGGCCTTCTTCAGGATGATTAGTGAAGAGACTAATACGGCCACTGTCAATTTATAGGCATGCATACAGTTACATTTAAGTGCCTGGCTGCTGGTTAGCTACTCTAAAAAGGAGGCAGGACAAGACAAACCGCAGCCAGACCTTGGCATGTGACATCCAGTGATGTCTAACGCCATTTGATGCATGCCTATAAATTCTATTAACTATTAGATTCACCCTGAACATGGCCAGAGCAGTTGGCTGAAACGTTGGCAATTTCAATTTGTTCACTAAAGTTCATATCAAGAGAAGCATTTGTCCTAACATGCAAGAGCCAACTGAGAAGCACCCTCTCTAATGTCAGTTCTATAGCATGGTGTTTGTATATGCCATCACAGCAAGGGTGTTTGCTCTTTGTCATGTATACTGTGAGGCTGTGCAGTATGCTTTAGTATAGCAGTTACTTGTATATTTACTTTGTGCAGTACCAGATGTCACTTCAGTCATATCATTGACATCAACTGCTCCACTTTCTCTGGGAACATCAACCCAGCTTCCTGAAGGTGCTCCCTCAGGAAGTGGATCTGAGGCTATAGTTGGAGCAGTGGTGGCTGTGGTGGTCATCCTCATTGTTGTGTCAGTCATTGTTGCTGCTGTACTGATTGCACGGAGAGTGAATAGGAGGGAAAAGAAAGCAGGTATAGGTGAGCAGAGCTTGTGTTTGAAGTATGTGTGTTAGTTAGCTTAGACTGTTCCAAAGTTTTGGGGCTCACAAGTACTTGATCATGAACTGGTCAAGTAATAATGCATTGCTATACATGTACATGCACAATGTAAACAAGGTAGACTATAGCAATGACTGTATACGTGCAACTTGTGGCTTGCATAAGAGTTGTAATCATTCAGAGCTACATGGTTGAGCTATCCATGGACTGCTGGAAAAGGTGGTGTCTTCAACCATTGCATTTCATTTGTGTAATCTTCTGCATTTTGGCTTCAACATCCTTTGAGTTACTGTCATGCATGACATGAGCATACCTATACTATGGGGTACTACCCATGACCATTTTTAATTAAATTTTGCTGTCTTTCTTGCCTCATGTTGGTGGTCACAATCAGCATTATTCTCTGTTGGTGACTATCGGCTTGGCTTCTTATGAGTCAACGGTGGATCATTCTTACCACACACATACCTGCATATCTCATGGCCTGTTGAGTTCATACATGGGATTGATGTGCTGTGTGCATTCTGGTTGTCAGTTGCTCACTACTGCATGATGGTGCTAGCTATAGGTTTTAGTCATCATACAGCAAACCACTGGATGTGATGGCCAAATATGCCCAGCTTATCCTGCTCAGTAGTTCCATTTCACTGCATTGAACATTACTGCAGAGTATAAGCAACATGTTTGAGTTGAAGGGGGTGATCTTGTAAGTGCAGGCACTCGCATCACACATTTGACTCCACCAAGTCCTATATTATTGTTAGAGGCAAGGCATTGATCAAAGTTCATCCTCTTGCTATACCAATGGATGGCAATTGGACATATGCCCAAGTACTTAAACTGTTGGATGTGGCTGACATTTCCTCCACATAAACTCAGGTACCATGTAGTACTTCTGCTTTGGTAGGGAATGACATGGACCAACCACTCAGTCTTTCAGTTCAACTCCATCCTTTCATTCATGACGAATTTCTAACAGGGTTGGCATACCTTTCTGTGCATGGGCTTGCATGGTCATATGTTATGTGCACACCTCAGACCATCTATATACAGAGCCATCCACATGGTCACCCTCCCCTTTCCACATGTGACCAACCCACATGTCAGGCCACCTGAAATATCATGCTAGACCAAGCTCCTTGGCATCAGCTAGAGACAACCTTTAGATTGATGACTGCAATGTAGGCTGCTCTGCTTCAGCTGTACATACATCCACTGCTGCCTCAGTGTATGGCTAGGTGGTCCACCAGACTGCACCCTTTCAGTACACCATTATTTGACTTTCTACTCTCTGCTGGGATGTCAGAGTGGCACAGGGTTGGTACAAAGCGACATAGGTAGCAGCAGGCATTTCTCATTATTTGAGAAGAGAACCACTTCTGCAAGAATCCTGCTAGTTGGGGCAGTGTCTGTGTTTCAACACTTTGACCCTAAAAAGGGATTGTATAGGAGTTAAGCCCCCCTCCCCCCTCCCTCTGGCTAGTAGGGCTTCCACTATCATGTGCTATGAATTCTACCTACTCTGTTCTCTTCATATCCTCAAACTGTGTTGAAATCTTCCCTAGTAAACATGGGGCTGGTGGGATGGCTTTGATCTAAACCTTGGGGTACTCATCCCACGGAAAGAAGTAGCCAGCCTTTTCTGGGCTGTTGAGTTGTTGCTGTAGGTGGGAAGCATGATTCTCAGCCACTTCCATGATTTACAAGCCTTAATTCCTTCCCAGTCATGAACCTCAGTGACATGTGGTGCTCATTTTTATAGAGTTCATTTAGCAGTTGCTTCATGTCATCAGTTGCAACCACCTGTCCCTCACGCAGAAGAGGGAAGGGTTTACAGTGTCTAGTCACATCCTGCCACTTCCCAGTGCCACCATCTCCTGTTGGGCAATACTATTATTTGTGGAGTGCTGTTATAGTTAGAGTGATCACTATGTGAGAATATGCAGAAGAACATGGGCAGCAAACAGGGAGAGCAGTTATATAATTATATTTAATTAGACCTACTGGTACAGGCAACTCCACTTGTTTCAACTGATAGTTCCCTCACTTTAGGACATGTATGGCACATTCGTCCTGCTGTAGGTCATCCCCCTCCAGAGGCCAGTACTGTCATGAACATGGAGCACAACCCACCCCACAGTGCAGTGCAAGGAGGACTGGTAATGGAGGCTAATCTTGCTTATGAACAACCTAGTGGTAAGTGACACAACAATTCCTCACAGTCATGTGGTAGCCAATGTATAGAAGATTTGAAGTTTTGATAGATTATGCTACAACTCCTAAATTGATCAAAGCATAATAGAAAGGAAAGATGTCAAGCATCATTTCATTTCTAGACAAAACTCTAATTGTACTTTTTTGTACACCTTAAACAGTACTTTCCACACCTGATTACTTGTCAACTTTGCTATCCTTGCATATATACCCTATCTATAATTTATGCTGTAGGCCATTCGGAAGTAAACACAAATGTGAATATGCAGGCTAACCCATCCTATACTCCAATGGAAGATGGAGTGACACTGGAGCCAAACCCATGCTACTCAGCCATGCAAACAGTCTCTGTCTATGAGCCAATCAATGACAAAGGAAAAGGTTGGTACACAGCGATGTGTCTAGGCATTGATGAATGGGTAACTTTTGTCATGCAGACACTTCTAAATAAATTGTGGTTGGACATTCCTAGTAACATCCCTTAATCACTGCTATAACTCACAATTAAAGCTGAAAATCAATCATGGTGGCATTAAAAGGAAAAACAACTAGTCAAAGTTCAGTTTGTATATTTCTGGCCAGTCATATAATTATGCTATTTGTACCTTCAACACATGATTACTAGTCAATTTCACTGGCCTGCATGCCCTACTGTTCCTCTTTCAGAAGTAAACACAGTTGTGACTATGCAGGACAACCCATCTTATTTGCCAATGGAAGATGGAGTGACACTGGAGCCAAACCCATGCTACTCAGCCATGCAAGCAAACACTGACAATGAGCTGATCAATGGTAAAGGAAAAGGTTGGTAGACCATGATATAGGCATTAATGAATTGCGTCTTGCTCTGCACTGGTATGTAGTTTATCATGCAGACACTAGCTGCAGCTGCAACCTAAGGGTACAGGGAATGCTACAGAAGTGAATGATCTATGTGCTATGTGTCAGTGTGTATATATGTTTAGAAGGTAAAACTGAGATGCTGTAGTTGTGCAATTATGTTTTGCATAAATGCAACCATTGAACAGTACAGAGGGAACATGTACATAATCATTGGTCTGCTTGTGACAATTTGTGTTTTGGTGAAGTTGAAGAAACCCAATCATATTATGTAGCTGCGTTAGCTGATTCATCAGTGTAATGGTGTGGTAGTATTGTATATAAAGATATGTATATGCCCCTCCCACATTATGCACACAGATTGATAGGATTGTGAACATTCTCCGTAATTTGAGCTTGTTTAAATTGATCTGTATCCAATGTATTTATACTTTGTTATGCTGTCATGTACAAAATGATGCTTGTTATATACCTTTTCTGCAGCCCCATGTATTGACGACTATTATTATATCTGATGAATTCATGAAACTCCTGCATGTAGTCTGTATACACAAACTCTGTAGCCTTGTTATAGCTAAGCGCAATTAATTTTGCAGTACCAACATGTCTTATGATCCATGAAATATTCTGCATGTTGTAGAAGTAGATATTTGGTGTCCTGCAGCTGTTCTGAAGCTAGCTTGAGTGTTAAGTATGTGCAAGCTGAAAAGGACTGAATGTGTAAATGATGTTCCCTCCAACCAGTACAAGAGGCTGCATGGGCTAAATGGCATACTATTTGATGGCATCATTTGTAAAAGAAACTTATGTTCATTAGCATTCTATAAGCACATTGCAATTGACTGCTCTCCAGGTGGACAATGCAGAGTATCCATGACCATTATCTGGTCCCAGTTGAGTGACACTGGCTGGATACAGGGCCAATATTGTTTGCACAGGCATACGTAAACCTCTGTCACCCACATACGCACATGCACATAGCTATACTCACAATGTGTGTGCAATGGAAATGATCAGATCTAGAAACTGTCATATTCAGCCAGCAAGGCATTATAATACGTACTTCTGCCAAGCAAGCTTTCTGGGGCTATAGATTGCTTCAAAGTGGTGAGAGGGCTTTCAGCAGCCCAGAACAATGACAGCCAAAGTATCTACATAAGAAAACAAGATTAAAATACCCACCTGCGGGCTGCTGGAGCAACTGTTACAGCAATCTACTGCTTAAGTGCACAATGCTCGGGAGACCCAACTTGAGGAATGCAGAGTGCATGGCCATGTAGTACATTGTAGTTGCACCGGAAAGCCAGGTAACAAAGAAAGACGAAGTGGTACTTGCGGGCCTGCAGTAGTGATAGTGCATTCATAGCAATATATAATACATTTAATTGCTTGCCCAAAGTCAGGAGGAGGTCATTTGTAATTCCCAACCGTTGGACGTACAGGAAGTCACAATTTTGTTACGTAAAGCATATGGTATGCCTAGTAATGCTATACAGATGTTTGGGCATTTTTCATTGTTGACTGCTGAATGTAAGTTTGCTACATATGAATTGTGTTATGTCAAGCAGTCTCCATACCAAGGCAAGAGCTATGGCTCCTTCCCACTGGTCGTTATACATAACTGCACACTTGGATGGTGCTAAGAAATGGATTCACAATGAATTGCCATCCTTTTTCCAACAACATTTAAGAAGAACTCTGTGATCGAGTGTAAGTCCCAAGTTTGAGCCCAATTGTCATGGCTAATGTTTCGCCTGTCACCTCCTTTCCTTGAGCTGAGGTGTTTGATATCACTACTTTAACATTAAGGATATCAGCATTGCGTCAAATTCACATGCAGAGAGGTTCCACAGTAGGCCTGCTTTCTTTATGTATTCTGCATATGCCATGCATGTTATATGATCACAGCAAAAGTACATACCAGTACAGTGAATCCTTGGTTGTCCAAACCTTGAGTAACCTAATCCTCTCTATTATCAGGAACATGAAATTACTGTAAATGTTATAGGTGGCTTGCATAATAATCATGTCTGTGCATGTGATAGTCCATGTTTTACAATGGTCAGCAAAGGAGGAGAGTTGACAGCAGAGAACCTACTAATTGCTAAGAAAGTGAATGCTGTATAATTATGTATGAGGGTGTACATGTACATACATATTATATATGTTTACAAAAACTTGTATTTTATTTACATTGTATCTGTATTTTTCACTTATCTGAATGAAATTTCAGGACAATAGACCGCTGGGGTTCAGATAACTGAGGATTCACTAGTACGGTAGTGTGCTTGTTTGTGCTTGCAATTGGAAATATGCAAGCTGAAACTATAGCCTTTCCACTGTGCCTCTGCCCATCATTCAATTCTATACCAGTACAATGTCAAGCTCTGTCAGTCACTAGGTAGACAGATGTTTGGATGCTATAAGGTTTTCGAAGGCACAAGTTAGTCACAGAAGGTGCATTGTACAGAGAGTGCATAATTTTACAGCTGTTCACAGCAGCATAATTTATAGTGCAACGCACCTCAGTTGTAGACTGTATGTAAGCTTTTGCTTAGACCTACCTGCAGAAGGAGTATGCAGTCTCGTGTAGATAGGCAACTTCCTGTGTGTGGTGCCATACGTGGCCTAAGACCTTATCTCGAATGCAGGTGTGCGGGAGTGCATGTGGTCTAGTTCAATTCATTGTGGCTCAGAGCACCCTATGGACTAATATGGATGCATCCTGGTGGCTGGCCAGTTGTTTGCTCCTGTTTATGAGGGAATGAAGAAGACTCTGTGACAAGAAAGCAGCATGACTGACACAAGTTAATATGTGCCTACATATGTTGTATGACAGTACTTAGCTACCAACTGAACATGGTGCTCACAATGAAAAAACTTAGCAAGTAGTGGCGCTGGCAATGTAAAATACAATTAATACCTATATTAATACTGGCTAGTTGGAATTACAATTGTAGCATCATGAATAATACAGGCTATAAGATGCACTCGTTAGCATAGTTAGCTACCTATTGTGAACTAGTGCTGGTATGATCAATGCATGCAATATTAATGTTATAATATTATGAGGACCAACTTGCATGGCTTCTTATGTATCAAATGTGTACAGATTTGAGGTTGAACCTTGTTACCAACTTACTCTATACAGCACTGTCAATGTACTAGCACATTATTTTAGCAAGGCATCATTTGCCATAAACATAGCTTTGGTAATATGCTGTAGTTGAATTCAATATACATACAGGAACAGCTCACTTCTTCACATCCAGTACATACGTAGGAAGCTGAATCATGATCAGCAACAGTAAGCATCCCATTGCACGAGAGCCACAATTTCCGTTTACATGAATATGGGCTGCACACATGGGTATGGTTATTGAACACATCACCATTCATGTGTGCAAAGTTACCATGTCAACAATACAGTAGGCAATGGGTAGCTATAGGAACCACCAGAAAGTACCTTCTTGTGGAGAACAGTCAGAACTGAAGCATTGAACTATACAGCAACCACAATGTATATGGAATTGAGTGAGAGCAACAGGCCTAGGGTTAGCATGTGCATTTCATTGTACCTTTCATCCTTCTTTGCACGTCCTATTGTAGAACAGAGTGATTAAGGCAAACTATACAGTCAATGCCTGCCCAAACCAATTGGCAACACTTAAACTGTAATATGCATGACTCCACGTGCCAAGCCTTCAAGGGTCACTTCACAGCGTACTGTGTGCAATGGACCAGGTGGTAAAGAGACCTCATTATAGTCACAGCATTACAGTATGTACGTAACTCTCAGTCTAATTGGATTCCTTGTATGCATGTGCAAAGTCAGAGGGCAACTTGAAATGAACATCACGCTGAGAGTAGCAGATGTTATGTTCACTCAAAGAATAAAAACATGCAAATGAGCAAGATCATCCTAAGTTAAGCACAGAGTATTAATACAAATTCATGGCTGCTGCAGAACAATCTGTGTACATGTTCAATGACTTGTCATTCTTGTAACTAAACAGTGTTTTGCTGGTTTTCTTTATTATTATATGGTTATTTCAACATGGATCTGTGTATTGTCACTAGAAATATGCAGGGGGGTGGGGATGTACACAGATACCATGTGTGTTGTTACACTAAGGAAAATTCGTTTTAATAATCACCGTTATTCAGGTTAGTTTTTAAGAGGGATCACTGTTCGGGGCCGGGATTGCTGCATGGTGTCTCTAGTCATACGTACCTTAAAATGGACTGCAGGTTATATTCTTGTACTAAGTCTTAGAATGTACCTAACAAGGGACTGATCATAATGGGAACAGGATGATACATTCTTCAAGGCTGACTGCATACCCATGCAGGGGCCTTCCTTCCTTTATGGTATCAATGGAATGAAAGAAAACTTGACATGTACACTATTCAGTAAAAGTTTCTTACATGTTCTGAAAACGTAAAGAATCCATTTAGATAGAATTGCTATAATTATGGACTTACCAATTCCCCCTTACCAATCTTTCATTTGCTACCCAGGATGGCTGTGGTGTGGCTGGTTGTGTGGATCCTGAAGGCAGCTCTGGCACAAGGAGGTAATTGGCAAGCTACTGTCATGGGTGTGCATATTTTGGAGATAGCCTTCTCTTTACTGAAAGATGCTGACAGGTAGATTATAAACTACCAATCAAACTACTTCAGTTATGAAACATCTTTTTGGATCCATTGGAGGGGAGTGGCACCCTATTAGCTCTATAACGTACTGAAATTAAAGTTGTATGCACAGAAAGTGTGTGTTTTCAGATAGTATATTACTGGTTAACTATGGTTGGACCCTTTTATCTATGGTTGGACTATGATTGTATCATCAGTGGCATTACAGTTCCTTCACTGTCTCCAAGTATCTTTGTTGTTACCCCATCAGGGAAAGTAGGTAGAAACACATATCTCAACTAGACCTTCTAAATAGAACGCATGTCCCATCCTGCAGCCTCACCCGACCTGCTGCTCACTGCTGCTATGGAATCGTTTACCCCAACTATCGGTGGCACCCGTTCCACTTTCAGTTCATCCCCTCAGTCAGTTGGTAAGTATGATGATGTGATTGTACAAATGTACCATGTATTATGCGGGGTATTGTGCAGCACATGGCTATATTATTTCTATTCACTGTGTGCCGCACATGCAACGCATACAAGTAGTTGTGTTACAACAAACTCTGCATGCGCTTGATTTGCATGGAAATTACGTTACACTTGCAAGTGTATTCATAGCCTGTTTTCTTAGCTTAATCACCCTGTGCAAGAGGATATAATGTTTTGCATTTTAGACTGATACATGTCAAGTCATAGGGTCTGAGGAACAGATTGAACCACAATAATATTACATACACTCAATGCCTTGCTGCATTAACACATGCACGCATGCCTATGATTCCATGAATAAGAAAGCTGCCACCGCCCTAAGACTCTAGCTGCCCACTCTCAGAATATTCAAACTATAACTGTTACAAATAGTGTATTTTCAGTCTACTGTATAGTCTCGTATAGCCATTCTCTTTCCACAGCTTCTACTTTGCACTAAACTCCTCTGTGGGGAGTCATAGTGCAATATATAGTGGAAGTGTAGGATAGATTTAGTCAGGTGAGATTAGGTACATCATAATATCATGTATGTTGGGGCTCATTCATTTTAAATTCCTACACATTCACAAAACAGCCCAATGCCCTTCCCAATAGAACCATGTGCTCCCACCTGTGCCAATGCCAGTGCTACTGCAGCTAGATCTGTTTCCAATAAGTATGGTAAGCTAACTGTCTGGTTCAGCTGTGCTTTTGCCTTTTGTATTAGAAATTCTAAGAATGTACTTACTAAGTAAGTGCAAATTGTTCTGAGCATAATTTGTGTGTACCTGTTATACATACCTATAAATTGGCATTTAGTTCATAGGTTTAACGAGATATGGTTATGAAGTGATGGCCTAGAATTATCACTGTATGTCAGTCAGTTTGCCAAATTGATAAATAGTAACAGTTATGGGGTTAACGTTGGACTGCATACTGTATCTTTGTACCTCTCCTTGCAGGTTGCCTGCGTACATTTGCTGACTTCACATTTGTCAATGGTAGCAGAGCAAACGATAGCACTCAATACATCATACCACAACTTAACTTCTCCTGTAATGGCACTGTGACTCAGTGGAAGGTAGGACTGCAGAGTGGTAGAAATTATCTACTGGATCTTTACCTTCAGACAGGGGCGTAGGAACACTTTCAAAACTAAGGGGGCCAAACATACAGAGCGGCAGGATATTATATTCATATTTAGGTCACGGGTCGATTGCGCAATCCGTAAAATGGCTTCCAGATGCAAGTCTCTAACCAGAAACTTAAACAACAGGTTTTGTTGAATGTAGCTTCGAACGAAAATGCTGTGGACTCACTCTGTATACTTTTGAGAGATGGCCTGAGTACTTGCTAGCCAAATTATAGATTACAGAAGTGAGACAAGACTAAAAATCTATGGGGGCCAGGTCCCCCTCTTTTGAAATCTGGGGGGGGCCATGGCCCCCCTGGCCCCCATGGTTCCTACGCCTATGCCTTCAGATATGGCGCTCAGCAGCCCCAGGACAATACACCTTGGTCAATGACACAACCTATACCAAAACAGCTAATGAGAGGATAGCTACCGTTCCAGTGTCCATGTCAGTGATGGCAGGAGACATGGTTGGGTTCTATGGCCTGTGGCGACTTCATTTTACATCTGATGCTAGCTTTACCATGTATTTGGCTACAGGTACTACCACCTCACTACTGCGTCCTCTTCGCTCTGTTGTGAGATTATCTCCATACATCTCAATTGTGTTCAGTAAGTCAATATTCAACTACTACCCAAAGTGCGCACATTCCTAAGTGTACATCACCAAGTCTATGCACACTAATGTATACCCAGTCTTCATACAGAGTTTCTAGTGAAAGAATTGTAGCCCCATGATTGTATGATAAATATTTTGTTTAGACCATTTTTTGTATAATAACACCGACCTGTGTATAATAATCATTGTGCTTTACACATCTGCTTGTGCTCTGAAACTTCAAAGTCAAGTGGAGACAGTAAGAGCCAGTTGGATTTCTAGAAATATGTGACTGTACAATCCAAACTCAACATGCGGGCTTACCATTTGACAGCAAAAGTTCAAGCCTTTACAGGATATTGTATAAACCTACAATACCTACCAAAACGTTCAAGCTATTACAGAATGCTATGATTATAAGCCTGCCATCTGGCAAATGGCTGCAATAAGAGCCATTTTGCCACGCCAGCTGTCACACGTAGCACAGTGTCATCAGTGGCTTAGTTGGTCCAATTTCTCAAAGAGACTTGTAACTGTCTCATTACAAGGAAAGTGGGTAGAAGTGTCCCAACTAGCACTGTGCATGGTACATTGTCCCATCCTGCAGCCTCATCTGACCAGCACCCTGTTGCTACAGAAACCTCTGTCCATCATTTAAGCACTGACGGTCTGCCAGCTCAGTTCCCTTCAGGAGGCGGTCCTTCTGCACAAGTGACTGCTGCAATCACAGAAGCAGTGGTTGTGTCTGCCGTGGCTGTCCTGGTGGTAGGATCAGTCATTGTTACTACTTTGTTGATTGCATTGCGATTAAGAAGAATTAGAGAGAAAAACTTCACAGGTTTGCTTTGCATGGTAGTGTAGATGTAGAACATGTATTGCATTTATGGAGTTAGTTCTATGCATGCACATTATAATATAGAACCACTAGTGCATCCTTTGCAGCTAGATTGCACAAGAGCTACCTGTATTGGTATAATGAACCGCTGCCTTAACAAAATTGATCACTTGAATTAAGTCCTTATCTGCACAGTGTAGTCATGTGTGGAATGGTGTCAGTCTATGATGAGGAGCATGTGTAAATGCACAGCTTCAATAATGTAGTCAAGACAACAATTGTAGAGTGTTAATGGTAATGAGGGTAAGAAACTGAGGGTGAGCAAAGATATGTAAACAATCATTTCAGCTAGATAGGTTTTAAGCTCCATAACTTTCAGAAACTATAGCTACTTCTTCCTTCATTAACATGTGTATGTACTTCTGTGGTACATTTTCTAACTACATACATAGATGCTTCTCCTCCTGAAGCTATGTACTGCCATGGCCATGCAAGACAACCCATCCTACAGTGCAGTGCAGGGAGGACTCATTGTGCAGCCAAACCCTATTTATGAGCAAATCAGTGGTGAGTGACACAATACATGCACAGGTCGTATAAATCATTACAGATTATGATGTATCTACCAAATATAGACTGTGCCTAAACTGGTGTTGAGCTTACTGCAAAAAAAAAGCATTGCTGCACCAAATCTGCTATAACAGCCTGAGGCCATGCACTAGTTGATGAGTGAAACTGCCCTATCCATTCATTATGCAGGTGTATGCAAACTCCAGCATGAGTTCTTGCTGCCCTAGCTTCTCATACATACTGTAGTTCTCCTACACATGTACATGTGTGAACACCTGTAGATTGTCACTATCCTGTGTACCCTACTGTATATAGATGTTTCTCCTCCTGAAGCAAGCACATTTCCGACCAAGAAGGAGAAACCTCCCTATAGTGCAGGGGAAGAAGGAGTGGCACTGGATCCAGACCCACACTACTCAGCCATGCAAGCAGACTTCGACTATGAGGCAATGGATGAATTGGTAAGGATTCAACATTGGCTGATCCGGATACGTACTCTTCACATACTGAGTATGACAATGACAAATGGCTCATGATGAGGCTCATGCTATGGCATTTAGACAGGAATAGGGTATTTTTCTTGAGCAAGATAATGTAGCGAAGTAAAGATAAATTAGTGAGAAGTTTCGATCACAATGGTTTTCAGCACTAAACTAACTGCATATTTATTGCCTGATGATGAACAAGTCAATGGGTTATTATATATACAGTGTTATTTTAGTGTATATCGCAAGTGTCACATCACTTGAAAGAGTCTCACTGTGCTATCAATATATAAACAGAAAGTAGTTAGATGTTACTACGATGGTGCATGGAATTGATTATACTTATATTCTTGCAATCTATGCTCCAATGTGTGAAGGAATTTGATCGACTGGATACCAGTGTTCATTGTAATATCACTGCAGTGCTTCTGGTGCATGCAGAAGCACTCACATTTCTCAAGTGTATAGCTATAGATACAATGGAGAGAGGACTTTTCCATTGTGAACTGCATCATTGTTGCATACAATGCATTTGTGCAAAAGCTGTTCAGTGTAATTTCAATCATTATGCCTTTTGATGTTTCTGCAGCCCCAAGTAGTGCATGGTGACTTCAATTACATGTGAGTGTTCAAAATCAAACTCAGCAAGAGCTCTGCACATGGTATGGTTTATACAGACTATTACTTTGAATATTCACATAATATGCGCCATTCTGAAATATTGACTGTAAGCAATTTTGATCTGATATCCATAAAGCAGCATTAATCTTTGCGTCCTACTTTGCAGCTAGCACTTCGCACCACTAATGCTAAAGCCAAACTTGAGTCAATTGCTCCATTCTATCTGTGAAATTCTATACATTGTTCGATATAAGCAATCACACAGTCAGCTGGCTTGAATTGTTTGTCACTGTGAGATGTATTGTGTGGTCTTGCACATTCCTCTTAAGTACACAATCAGTAGCAAAATTATTTTAGAGGTATACATCTCATGAGTGATGAGTAAATAGAATTGCACCCATATAAACAACCTCATCCATATATGAAGAGAGCTTGTTCGCTCATGATGGGATAGGTGGATGCATGATGCACGTAGTGTTTATGTTTGTTGCAGAAGTAGATATTTAGTGTCCTGTTCTGCAGCTAGTTTGAGTGGTAAATTTGTGTAAAGCTGAAATGGGATGGAATGTATAAATGATGTTCCCTCCAACCAGTACAAAAGGCTTCATGGGTGTACACTGCGTACTATTTGGTGGCATCAATAATTTTGTAAGAGACACTCAGACTGATGGATTTTGCCACTGTAAGCACATTGCAATTGGCTGCTTGCCAGGAAAACAACACAGATCATCCGTGATCATTGGCTGGTTCCAGTTGAGTGATACTGGCTGATCATAGTGCCAATAACATGATATTGTTTGCACTGGCATAGACTTCTGCCATCCACATGCATGCATGCACACACTCATAATTGTGCATGCAATGGAAATGACCAGATCTATAGCTAGGAAGTGTCATCTTCAGCCAGCAAGGTAGAGCCACAGTTAAGCAAGCTTTCCAGAGCAATAGCTTACTTTACAGTAGAGAGAGGGCTTTCAGCAGCCTAGATTGATGACAGCCAAAGCATCTACATAGCAAAACAACAATACCCACCTGTGGGCTGCTGGAGCAACAGCTACCAATGTAAGTGCACAAGATTTGGGAGAGTCAAACTGAGGAATGCAGAGTACCTCAGAAATGCCTTGCTGCAAGGCACATGCATGCAGCCGAGGCGGCCATGTAGTACATTGTAGTTACTGGAATGCCGAGTGGTACTTGCGGGCCTGCAGTAGTGATAATGCATTCATAGCAATAAATAATACATTTCATTGCTTGCCCAAAGTCAGGAGGAGGTCATATGTATATATGCCATTCTCAACAGTTAGATGTACAGGAAGTCACACTTAATTCTGTTACATTTAGCATCTGCATGGCATCCCTAGTATAGGTATAGCTAATAGATGTTTGGGCATCACTGTGACAAGAAAGCAGCATGACTGACACAAGTTAATATGTGCCTGCATGTGTTGCATGACAGTACTAGTTGTGTTTAGGTATGGGTATTAAACTATTACGGTTTGGAGGTTTGATTAATTAAAGTATATACTGCATGTGCATGCACTCATGCACGGTTCAGTAGGTAAAAGCTATACTAAAACATTATGTCATTGATTCTATATTTTGCATCGCTGACCGCTAGCTAAGAGCTAAGGGATAATATACAGCAAATTAAACTGAATCTGCTTCATGAGCTTCCAAGCTGAATACCATGATTATATACCATATCATTATTACCTGGATGAATAGCCTTATAGGGTACAATAGGGAGAATGTGTGGCATAGCGAGTGTATGGCCTGGCATGGTGGCATGGCCTTGTCAAACAAACTGAAGATGCAAGGTCCGTTCTGTTCGGCTGTCTATCTCCTCCTCTGGCTCAACCTCCCTTCCTGCCTTGCCCAATGCACACTGGAAGTGACGGATACACAGCTGTTTAGCGCTCTTACTCAGGCTGGTATTGTAAGGGAAGCGGATATAACCAAGTTCTTTTTGCAGGACCTCACATACCTCTGTTTCGTTCGCTCAGCTACCGATGAAACAAGATTCGATCAAGTGCGAGTTTCCTTTTTCTATACCTTCGACACAACGACGAACCAGTCCGCACAAGCCACCTTCTCCGTGTGTCTCGCTACGTTCAGGTTCTCTGGGGCAAACGTCGACTCTGTTACGCAATACACACACATAACGGCGAACGCAACTAGAGAGGATTGCCAAGACTGTGTGGACAGCAGCACTTTCGCCAGTCCTACCTTTTGCAGATGTGAGAGGCGGGATAATTTGGTGTATAAGTACAGCCCATTCTGCTCGGAGAACAATAAGTTATCCGATCGATGGGCCCCTCTTAAAGACCTTGGATGTATTGTGTGCCCGTGCTAATAGTACAATTGCCCTCACGCTTGTCTCTATGTAGTGGATAGCCCCTGTGATGCAGCCCCATGTGCCAATGGCGGAACCTGCAATCGCACTGGTCTGACTGACTTCTCTTGTGCCTGCATTGGAAACTGGGTTGGACCAAAATGTGACAGTAAGATGCTTCATGTTTGACTTCACCTATGTTTCAAATAGTATTGATCATGAGGCTGACCCATATTCCACAGTGCACTCATGCCTGGCATGATGTGGTTGTGAGTTCGTAGGGTCTTGACTTTCCAGACATGCCTAAATCATAGACTTCTATATACAAGTGCCGTGTCAATGGCTGAGTATTTCGATCATTGCTTCACTTTCATGATGGATGGCAGAGTGACTGACTTTCTATATGGAAAAAGTCATTGATGTGTGCTAGGAAATACCATTTTCAGTTGGTTTTGGTGCTCATACTGCGTGTGAATTTGTACCTTAATGCAGCAGTGTGCAATGCACGGCTATTGAAATGCTATTATAATTTGAATGCTTATAATATTTTACCAATTGAATGGATTTCTTAATACACATATAATCGAGGTATACTTAGTCTACAATGCATAGCATGGATTTCAATCAATGTAAGAATCTTATACGTAGTAACATCTGTGGGAGGATGCTGCAATGTTAGCCCATCAACCCACCTAGTTCCCCCTCTCAGGAGTTGGATCTGGAGCTATCATTGGAGCAGTGGTGGCTGTGGTGGTCATCCTCATTGTTGTGTCAGTCATTGTTGCTGCTGTACTGATTGTCTGGAGAGCGAGCAAGAAGGCTACAGGTGAGCACAGTGTTGGAGTGTCTGTCAGTTTGTAAACATGTTCTACTAATGTTCTATATAATTATGTGACATAAAGAGCACACATAGTTGGATTATGTGTACTTACGTATGTGCACACCCTAGGATGATCACTTGCTGGTACAAGTTTCATCATGCATGAGCTGATACATAGTAGGAATATTGACACCAACAGTAATATTGCCTTATTAGAGGGTCATGCACATCAAAACATTTGAAGCCAGCTAAGCATAACTACTGGTTTTGCATGGGATCATGTGTGTACAGTGAATGATGTAAATTACCAAGGAAAAAATAATTAAGATGGTCTATGTACCATGGTGACATGAATGAAGGACAACGTTTGGAACTACACATGGTAAGGAAAGAGAGGGGAAGGGAAAAATGGCAGTGAACCGGAACAGCACCAGCAACCTCCAGATCTTTAGCCAGCCGATTAGCAGCCGGGTCACTGGTCATTGTCAACAGCCACTGATCCATTCCCATTCCACCAGGTGGTCGTTGGTGCTGGTCCGGTTCACTGCCATTATTCCCTTCCCCCCCCCCCCCCCCCCCATTTCCTTACCATGTGTAGTTCTGAACATTGTCTTTCATTTGTGTTACCATGGTACATAGACCACCTTAATTAACATTTCCAATAAAATCACTGATTAGTCACTACCCGGAGTGGGAGTTTCAAAGGAGGCTCTGAATAGAGCCCGCCCACATCGGTATATAAGGAGAGGAGTGGATCAGTGGCTGTTGGTGGTGACTAAAGTGTCGGCTAAAGATCTGGAGGTTGTTGCTTGTCTGGTTCACTGCCATTTCCCCTCCCCCCCCCCCCATTTCCTTGCCATGTGCAGTACTGAACATTGTCTTTTAAGCAAATTAATGCATTCAGTAACAAGATACTCTCTAAATTTGTTTAAGATGCCACCATGCAATGTCTGTGCATGTTATAGCTTATCCGGATACTTTCCATTACTTCTGATTGATGTTTGGAGAGAAACTTACCTGACAGCCATGGTAATTTAATGCATGTAGACATTCTTCCTAGAATATAGCCCCCTTTTTACAATACTGCATACGGGCCTGCCCTAAGCTATACACACATCCACTGCTTGCCTCAGCCTGGCTATGTCGTCCACTAGAACACTCTCTGCTGGGGTCTCAATGTGGCGCAATCTGGTGTGCAACTTCCCTTTAACTACTAAAGGTAGATTGGTCAGTACAAGGTGATGTACATGTAACAGGTTTTCCTCATTTGAGGAAAGTGACCACCTCAGCTAATTACGATGATGTCTGTGTTATAACACTTTGATCATGAGCAGGAATGTAGGTAGTGAAACACCTTACCCACTCTAAATAGTAGTGACTCCACTGTGATTGTATAATTTCTGCCTGCTCTGTTTTCCTCACATCCACTAACTCTTTGATAATCTTCTCAAATGAAGGCGGGGCTGCTTAGATGACTCTGGTCTCAACCTTGGCCAGACCTCTCATCCCATTGATGAAACTTGCAGCCCTATACATTGTCTTATATTGGGATGCTGAGTTCTTGCTTTAGGTTCAAGGCATGACTCATATAACCGCTTCTATGACTGATGTTACCAGATTCATTTCAGTCATGAATCCCAGAAAGTAAAGTGATCATTTCTTAGGTTGGTTGAGCAGTTGCTTCATTTGATCAGGTCAACAATGCATAATTGTCCAGTGGAGGAGGCAAGGTTTATAGTGTCTACTGTCAGTCAAGTCCAGCTGCTCATGACTAGGGGCCTTGGCTTGTAGGAAACTTTTGTATTACCACCATCTGCCATTGGGTAAGACTATTTGGGCTGTACTAGAAACTTTGAGATTTTTTGGTGAACGAGAGCACTCATGGGATCCAGCCAGAGGCAGTTACATCATGTAAATGTGGACAACTAGTAGAGACAATTCTACGAATATGTTTCTACTACTAATTCCCTGATTTGAAGACTTCGTGGTCCTTTCCCCTGTTGTAGGTGTTTCCCCTCCAGAAGCTAGTACTGTCATGACCACGCAAGGCAACCCTTACTACAGTACAGTGCGACTGGTAATGGAGGCTAGCCCTGTGTATGAGCAAATCATTGGTGAGTGACACAGCTTCGTCGATTATTCTTCTCTGGCTTGTTATATACTGATGGCGTTCCATGATACGTACGATGGAGATAGAACACTGCTGCTTTTGTAAGCATCCTGCACTGAACAAGAAGCAATACCAGAGGGTTTTATCACAGCTATAGCGATACGCCATAACTTAGAGCTCTCCTTGACAGGCGACTGAGCCTGGAAGACGCTTTCTCACGAAGCAGTACCATTTGTAAAGACTGTCGCACACTGTAGCAACCACTCGACAGGCAATTGCTTCGATCCTTGCGCCTTCTTCGACGTCGGGTTGAACTTGGCCCACAACAAAGAGGTGTTATGAAACACCTAGTCCGGCGTTCCCATGGGTATTACACAACAGCAGTAGAGCTAACTCTAGTCTAGTCTGGCGCGCTAGCCCCTACTTTCGGCCCCCGATTGCGCGTGGGCAGGGAACTTCCCTGCCGACGCGCAATCGGGGGCCGGAAGTAGGGGCTAGCGCGCCAGACTAACTCTAGTCTCGTTCCCAGCCCCCCGAAAGGTGGTCTGGCACATTTGCTCCATATTTTGATTAATTGAAAACTTTCGGTATGTCGCATCACATGCATTCACAGATTGGCAAGCGCCCTAGGGCGGTATCAAAATATCGAGCAAATATGCCAGACTACCTTTCGGGCCATTGCAAAATGGCGGTTGGAAGTGGGCTGGGGACGAGACTAGCTAACTCCTAGACCCTTTCTCAGGCGCTTGCACAATACCCGAATGGGTCTGGCCCCACGAGACTATGCTATGTACAGCTCACAATCTTCAATTGCAACCTGCATATGTCTGCTCTTCTCATCTATGTATGTATCTTCTACACAGTCATGATTACTTGTTGACGTCACTATATAGCGTCTGCCCTACTGTAGCTGTTTTTCTTTCAGAGGCAAACGCAGTTATGAGTATGCAAAGCAGCCCCTCCTACACTTCAATGGAAGAAGGAGTGACAATGGAACCAAGCCCATGCTACTCAGTCATGCAAGCCAACTCTGACTATGAGTCTATGCATGGTGAAGAAACAGGTTAGTATAATATGAGGATGTTTGCATGTACTTCATAGGTGATGGAGTCTTGCACCATAATGTTAGTTCTGACTGCGAGGCACAGACACCTAAGCATGGTTAGATACATCTCTGCAGTGGTGTGGTGGAAAAGCTATGCCCACCCACAAAATGCAGGTAGTTATGATTGAGAACATTGCTGTGCTTTCTTCAGTATGAATATATCACCAATATCAATGTGTTGATGCAAACTATATCGTTTGCATAATTATGCTAGTAACTGTTTCCTTTTCTGCAGCCCCATGTAGTGGTGAATATGATTTCGTGTAGTGAATTCATGAAAACTTCTGCAAGTGGTTAACACATACTAGTTACTTAATAACCTTTAGTTTGAATTATCAGCAAATACCTACAGTAAAGGGAGAGGATCAAAGAATATAGTTATAAGAAGGCAAAACGCAAAAGAAAGAATGACTATGCATGCAACTTCCATGAATGTACATATCCATTGAGATGTAAAGCTTCTTGCCAATTTTGTGCCCTGTCAATGAGTAGTGGTAAATTTCTGTTGTACGTGTATTGCAGCATGCTGCCATGCTGTCTGGACTTTGTATGACAATTAGTGTATGTATCTGTAGCTAGTGTAGTCTGGTCTGCCATACTCATGTGCATTAACCTTGAATGCAGCTAAAAGAGAATTGAGCAATGTAGTGATTTTGAACGAGATAGTGTTGTCCCCAGTGACGGAATGGTGTACCCACCATATGCTCTATTTAACATAATGCCCCTATTGTCATATTTATTTTAGCTATTTCATTAGTATGGCTGGAAGAGGAATGTAAGGGCCACTGCACATACCTCGCAATTCCTCAAACTGTTCACAGATAGGCTTATGCATCCCAGGAAGCACCCTTTTGTTCTGAAGGAGCTCAATGTAGTGCAGTCATATTGAGAATTAGGTCCCCTATGTACGTATTGGGCTCTTCGAGAGAGAATTCTGTCTGCTTGGTAGCATGTTATTGCAATTTCTGAATCCTCATAAGCAATGTAATCGAATAATGTCAAGAAGACAGAACTGCTTCCATGCAAACTTGATTCATATTAAAAGAGCCTGTCTTTGCATAAATTTTAAAGGGACAGATGGATGGATGAATGATGGCTGGTTCTCTTAATGAGGACGTGCTGACCGGAATAGCCATTAGGTAAATTTATATTTCTGAATCACCCATGCAGACTATCATGAGAGATAAATTCTTGTATAATATAATGTGTTGTCCACTCTGTATCACAAGGTTGTACTGCATGCCCTTCTTGCTGATGCTTGGCAACTTGAGCCTCACTTAGTGCATGCAATTAATTTTAGTCCACTTATTAGAAGTACTAGAGTTGCAGCTAGCCTTGTCAGACTCAATAGTACAGTACAGTAAAAATTATATAGTCAGAGTATCTTCATGTGGACTTAATCTTGGATATAGCTAAATGGAAATTGAATTTTCCACAAAAGGGGCCTGAAGGGAGTTGAAGTAGCTACTACCTAACTAAGTAGCACCTCAACACTTTGGCACACCTCTTCTGTGGAGCTTGCTCTGCATTCCCAATAATAAGTCTCTTGCAGGCTCATAGGAAGCATTCTATAGGTGGTCAGGCCATGACAAAACAATATTACAGTATATGCTGTCTTAAATTTGAATGAGTGACACAGACCATAAAGTACCTTAACAATTAAAAGTACCGGTCAGATCTAAATATCTGGCCAGGGCAGCCTGGGTAACTCCACCAGGCATGTCTAGTACTTGGATCCAAACTTGCATGACTAAGACTAATGAGTAACTGTTACTGTGTGAACTCTTGCACATGCAGCATGACTGCATGTATATTGCTGGAGAGATCAATGCTGAGAACGTCTGCCCATTATGGGTATAACCAATGGACACATCACCATTCATGTGTACTAAATTACCAACAATACAGTAGGCAATAGGTAGCTATAGGAAACCACCAGGAAGTATACTTTCAGTCAGAACTGAAGCATTGAACTATACAGCAGCCACAGTGTATATGAAATTGAGTGGGAGCAACAGGCCTAGGGTTAGCATGTGCATTTCAAGGCCTATTATAAAACAGAAGGCAAGCTACAGTCAATGCCTGCCCAAAACCAACAGTAACACATGAACTATGGCACCAATTGTTGTGCCCTCAATAGCCACTTCACAAGCACAGTGTGTGCAGTTGTAGTGAAGAGGTCTCATTAGTCTCAGTACTACCTCTCAATGCATTTGGATTCCCTGCAACCCCAAGTAGTGTTTACTTGAGTTTCAGCAGATGAAGGCCTACGTGGCCAAAATGTCCCAATTTAGTTGATTTAGAGTTGATTGATTGATTAGCTTGTACGTTCATTGCTTAAGATTCTGAAGTTCCACATTTGCTATGACATATATGGTGGATGTGTTGCCTCAGTTACACCCTAACCATAACTCTAACCCTAACACTTATTGGATCAGCTTTTTGGAGGTTGCTGCCTCACTGCATGATCAGGCCTAAAGGTAGATTTTAAATTAGATTACAAACTTTGGTACTATAAAGTGTACTTGGAAAGTAGTCAATCCTATGTATGGGAACATGATGACTGTATGTTCATGTTGTGTATGTATAAATGGACCTTTGAATTTCTTCCTAATGGGTGTCAATGGGAAAGAGGAAACTTGACATGTGCACAATTCAGCAACCTTAACTTCACTTTCATGTCCTGAATACATGCATAAACTATTCACTTATATAGTCAGTAAACTAGTGGTTTGGCTGTCTGAATGACCCAATATTACAGGAACAGGTCATATACACGGTATATTGCGCAGGTTGGAGGTATGCACATAACATATACACAAGATGGCTGTGGTGTGGCTGGTCATGTGGATCCTTGGCCTGAAAGCAACTTTGGCACAAGAAGGTAATTGGCTAGCTAGAACTTTGTCATAATGGGTGTACAATATTGGTGATCATTAATGTCTTCCTGAAAAACACTGACAAGTAGATATAGACTACAAACTGTGGCTAGACTAACTAGACTACAAACTATAATTATTAATAATTATTGAACAACTTCATTTATTGAAACGTTAACATCTACCTGGTTGAAGGAGAATAGCATGCGATTAGCTAGCCTATGTGTATGTAGTTCTAGTTGGCGGTGAAGGAATCTTCCAGTTAACTATGGTTGGATGCCACTGTCTATGGTTAAATTGTGAAAGGGACTGCAACTAGCCATTTATGGTGTCTTAGGTAGAATGCACTAGTTCAAGAAATGCACCACAGATGAGCATTCTTTAAGTCTTGGCCTCATCACTGGTTGCTTCACGTTCCTGGGAAGTATACCTAATTGCTAACACAGGATCAGAAATACTTAGTTATAGGACTAGTCTTTAGCAACTATAGATATGTACATGTACAGTGTTATGCTGACAGAAAAGCACCATCACATATAGTTAGAGATTGTTCCGAATGATTGATGGTTTAGTTACATTATATTCAAGCTAGTATGACATTCTTTGTCCATCTCACGATTGAGCAGCATGTGGCATGTGGATATACAGTTGATTCACAGTGAAATGATTACACCATTGAAGAAGCTTGTATGGCTAGGTTGCATCACTGGTAGTTCTCAGGGAAGTCACTAACTAAAGATTTGATTTCTTTACCAAATGTTTTGGCTGCTGACTGCAACCCCCTGAACAGAGAATTAGGCCCACTTCCCCACAGCTACAAGACCCTCATTAATCATTCATAATTTACACCCCACAACCACCAATTACAAACACTCATATCAATCACATTTTAATTTTATTCATCATTATCTGTCACATCATCAGCTGTCACATCATTAGTTGTCACCTTCACCTATTTAACCACCACACACTCCATTATCACTGAAGAAGGCAGCAGTCAGCTGCCAAAACGTTTGGTAAAGAAATCAAATCTTTGGCTAGTGACTTCCATGAGAATTACCATTGATTACACCATGCTTCACTCTGCCTTTAATTGAATACAGACATTTTATCATTGCATGAGACTGCTATACAAGCAGTGTGCAAGTGATTGCCTCATTTTGCAGTGTACCTAACATGCAATGATTGAAACTACATGTGTGCTCTTCCTCAGAGAATGTCTACTATACCATAGCGCATACATTACTGTTTACTACTAAAAATACCTAGGCAACCATTCACGAGAGTAAGAAAGCGAATTAACATTCCAAATGGACATTCGGGAAAAGCTGGATCTGCAAAATTTTGGGCTTACCCAGAAATAGCTCTGCCTCATCTATTTTCATGCAATTATGTCATTTACATAAAGAACCAAGTGTTCCTTCCTGTTCGACTATTATCTCAAGTGGAATGGTAGGTTGCTGCAACTTGCAACTGGTTGGAGCTGTAATTGCTATTGATAGAAAGGTATTGAGTAATACGCAAGATATGCAATTCCATGGGAATTTACTCTGTAGTAGAGTCTTTGTCTTGATGAGGCTCAGTTTTATAGACCCAAATTTATGACTGGTTTGCACCTTTGCTCCTTGTCCTGCAGACTGTCTAAAGGCATTTGGTGACTTTAATTCTGTTGATGGCAGCAGAGCCCCAGACAATACCCAGTACATCATACCACAGCTCAACTTTTCCTGTGATGGTACTGTGACTCAGTGGAAGATAGGAATGCAGAATGCAGGTCCCAAGCAAGAAGTGCACCTTCAGATATGGTCCTCAGTGGGTGCAAAAGAGTACAGCAGAGTGACTGAGATAGTGTACACCAAAACAGTGAGAGAAGAGAGGATAGCTACTGTTCCAGTGTCCATGTCCATAGTGGCAGGAGATATGGTTGGGTTCTATGTCCCTGAAGGAGAGTTAGAACTCCACACAGTTCCTGATATGGGCCTTACCATGTACTCTACTCTGGGAACCACCACCTCATCAATATCTGCACTTGGCTCTGTTGTGGGACCATCTCCATACATCACAGTTATGTTTGGTGAGTAATAACTACAATAATAATACCATTCACTAGTGCTTGTAAGCAGGCCATCATGCAAAATTCATGATAATATTCTCCCAGTTCTTTTTACAGAATAATTTTAATCTGATTTCCAGGACTACATTTAAATGGCATACAAGCCCAATGTAGACCTGATCACTGTTTAAAACTTTCGGATATTCCAAGAACGTCTACTATACTGTAGTGATTGTGTTATATAGTTATTTCCTTTACTGCAAACGAATGCATATGCATGATTATTTGTTTATAACTGGCACCGGTGCAGTATGTATATGTGATAACTGACCAGTTCATGCACATGCAAACACGATGCAACACGATTCAAGGACGCTCACCGCGTGGCAGGAGAACTCAATGAACAACAAGTTACACACAGGATCATGAGGCATGCACACGTGCACCCTACATCACATGATGCATTAAATAATAACACATACAAGCAAGTCACTACATCCCTCCCCTTCTAGTTTAAACCAGTCCAAACTAGTTAATCAGTGTCAAACCCCCAACGGTTGGGTGGTCTACGTTGACGTGTAGAACGACGCTCTGGACGTTGACTTGACGCTGGTTCCGGGTCAGTGTCACTGTTCTCTGCAACTGTCGATGGCAGAGGATCAGGAGCAGTTGCACTGTCATTAGTACTGTCAGTCACTGGTGCAAACGGAAAAGAATCATCTACCCCAGGAACTTCTGCTGAGGCTGTACGTTCTCGCAGGTGATCGACATGTCTACGCACTGTGATGCCATTTCCCAATCTCACTGAATAGGAAACCGGACCACGAACCTGAACAACCACTCCAGGGAGCCACACCTGTCCCGGACGGAAATTGCGGGCATAAACAAGATCTTCTTCGAGGAACACACGCTCTTTGGCATGGCGATCGTGGTTTCCCTTCTGCTGCTCCTGGTGACTAGATACCCTAGACCGGATGTCTGGGTGCAGCAGATCCAATGGAGATCTGAGTGGTCTTCCCAATAAAAGCTCTGCTGGCGACACTCCTGTTACAGACTGGGGTGTCAGGCGGTACATGAAAAGGAACCGTGCGAGACGCGTTTCCAATGAACCATCTGTAAGCTTCTTCATTCCCTCCTTAAAGGTTTGCACGGATCGTTCTGCTAACCCATTAGAGGCTGGATGGTACGGAGATGATGTCACATGGCGAATAGCATTACGCTTACAGAATTCCTCAAACTCGGTGCTGGTGAATGTGGTTCCATTGTCAGTCACGAGAACCTCTGGTAAACCCAACATGGCGAAAGTACTACGCATCTTCTCGATGGTGACTTGCGAAGTAGCTGAGTTGGTCATGTGGATGTCTAACCACTTGGTATGCGCGTCTACCAAGATCAGGAACATTCTGCCCATGAAAGGTCCAGCGTAATCAGCATGGACTCTTGACCAAGGTCGTTGTGGCCATTCCCAAGGGTGTAAAGGAGCAGGTTGAGGGTTGTGGCGTGTGGACTGGCAGGCTGTGCAGGATTTCACCATCTTCTCTATCTCTGCATCCAGACCTGGCCACCACACGTGCTGACGGGCAAGGCTCTTCATCCTTGATACCCCAGGGTGGGCTTCATGTAGCTCTAACATGACCTTCTCTCGGACTTGGGGAGGAACAACAACTCTACCACCCCACAACAGGCAACCATCATGTAGGCTGAGCTCCTCTCTCCTTCTCCAATAGGGCTTCAACTCCTCCAGCTCCTGGTCCATCTGGTTTGGCCAACCATACTGTACGAAGCGTTTCACTTGGGCCAGAACTGGGTGACGGTCTGTCATTTGCTGGATTTGTGCTACGGAGACTGGCCCCATGGAAAGATGTTCCATGAGCTGGATGGTCTCTGGTGGAGTAGGAACTTGGGATGGTGTCGTTGGCAAGGGCAACCGACTGAGGGCATCTGCGTTGCAGTGCTTCTCCCCTGCCTTGTACGCTATTTTGTAGTCGTACGCCCCAAGCAACAGTGCCCAACGCTGCAACCTGGCTGAAGCCATTGCAGGAGTGGCTTTGGATGGGCTCAAGAGATGCATCAATGGTCGATGATCTGACACAATGGTGAAGGAACGTCCATAGATGTACTGATGGAAGTGTTTAACACCAAAAATGATGGCCAGCGCCTCCTTGTCCAATTGTGAGTACTGTTTCTCCGCAGAAGCGAGTGTTCTAGAGGCGAACGCGATGGGCCTCTCAGATCCGTCATCCATTAGATGAGAAAGAACAGCTCCGACCCCGTATGGTGAAGCATCACATGCCAACAACAGTGGCTTGTTCCCATCAAAGTGGACGAGGAGGTTGGGAGAATCTATGAGTTCCTTTACCTGGTCTAAGGCTGCCTGCTGCTCACGTCCCCACTTCCATGGCATTCCCTGTTGCAAGAGTTGATGAAGAGGGGTGAGGATGGTAGCCACATCAGGCAGGAACTTCCTGTAGTAGTTGACCAGACCAAGCAGGGATCTTAACTCGGTCAGGTTCTGGGGAGCAGGAGCATTGACAATGGCAGCCACCTTGCTGGCTGATGGCTCCAAGCCATCCGAGCTGATTCCGTGTCCCAGATACTCGACCCTTGGTAGCAGAAAGGCGCACTTCTCCTTCTTCAGCTTCATCCCGGAGGTCTCCAGTCGTTGCAAGACTGCACTGAGGTTGCAAAAATGTTCCTCATCAGATGTACCAGTGACCAGGATGTCGTCCAGGTAGGTACACACGCCAGGCAAACCTTGCAGCAATGTCTCCATTAGCCGCTGGAAGATAGCAGGGGCGGAGGCAACCCCAAAGGGCAAACGCTGGTAACGGAACAGGCCTCTGTGTGTGTTCACTGTGACGTACTGCTGAGATGTTTCCTCCAGGCGCACCTGAAGGTACGCATGAGATAAATCCAGCTTAGTGAAGGATTTCCCTCCGGCCAGAGATGCAAGGAGGTCTTCGATGCGTGGCAATGGATACACCTCCAGTTTCGCTGCTTTGTTCACTGTCAGCTTGTAGTCGCCGCAAATTCTGACTGTTCCGTCCCTCTTGACTACTGGCACAATTGGTGCAGCCCAATCAGAGAACTGGACTGGTGTGATGACTCCCTGCTTCTCCAACCTGTCTAGCTCTGCTTCAACCTTCTGCCGCAATGCGAAAGGTACAGAACGAGCTTTGTAAAAGGCTGGCTGGGCTTGTGCATCGACAAAGAGCTTGGCTTCTACTCCCTTGAGCATCTCAAGGCCTGGCTCGAACACCTTCTCATGCTGCCGCAAAATGGATTCCAACGTATGCTGCACAGTAATGGAAAGGATCTCCTTCCAGTCAAGGCGCAATTTTGTGAGCCAGTCACGACCCAGGAGACTTGGACCACTCCCTGCAACCACAAGAAGTGGCAGGCGAGCTTCTTGATCATTGGTTCCAGCAGTGACCAATATGGATCCAAGCACTGCGATCTCTTCTCCGGTGTAGGTACGAAGCTTGACTGCACTCTCTTGGAGGGCGGGGGCAGCACTGGCATTCCACAGAGACTTGAACGTGGCTTCACTGATCAAGGAGAGAGACGCACCTGTGTCGACTTCCATGTCTAACACCTTCCCATCTAGGGTCACAGCAGTCTTCAGTGGCGTGGATGGAGCATCCTGGTCCACCACTGGGTACAGGGTGTACTCCTCAGGTGGAGAAGCTTCCTCCACTCTATGGGTCGGCAGACCCCGGCTCTTCCCTGGTGGGTTATCCTGCTTGGGCTTGCTCCGGCACATCCTCACGATATGCCCAACCTTGTTGCAACCCCTGCACCGCTCGGTCTTGAAACGGCAGTTTGCAGCAGTGTGCTTTCCACCACAGCGGTAGCAAGGTGGATGGGGTTTGGAAGGAGTGGGGGCGAAGTTGGCTCGGTGTCCTTGCAGCTTATGAACTGAGGTGGAGCTGGCTGTATCAGGCTGCAGATCCTTCAGATCTCTGGTAGCCAACTCCATAGCTTGAGCGATCTCCAAGGCCTTCGCAAAGGTCAAGGAACTTTCAGCAAGCAAACGGTGCTGAACACGCGAATCCGCGATTCCCCACACTAAACGATCCCTCAACATCTCATCTAGAGCACCCCCGAACTCACAAAACTCTGACAACTTCTTCAGCTCCGCTACGTAGGCAGCCACCGTTTCTCCCGACTGCCGCGTCCGCGAGTTGAACTTGAAGCGCTGGACCACCGCTGATGGTCGTGGGTTGTGGTACTTGTTGACTTTCTCCACGAGGTCTTCGAACGAAAATTCGGTGGGCTTCTGCGGTGCCACCAAACTGCGGATGAGTACGTAAGTGGACGGACCACACACGCTCAGAAGAATCGCTCTCTTCTTGTCTCCAGCAGCCACGTCGTTGGCCGCGAAATAGTACTCTAACCGCTCGGCATACGCGGACCACTCTTCCACTTCCTGCCGAAATTCCCCGATGCTACCGTGCTTTGCCATCGCTACTGGATCCCAGCTTCGTCGCCAAATGTGATAACTGACCAGTTCATGCACATGCAAACACGATGCAACACGATTCAAGGACGCTCACCGCGTGGCAGGAGAACTCAATGAACAACAAGTTACACACAGGATCATGAGGCATGCACACGTGCACCCTACATCACATGATGCATTAAATAATAACACATACAAGCAAGTCACTACAGTATATATCAACCACAACTGGGTGTTTTTCCAAGTTAGACCTGCAAGATAGTGGAAAACATAATTATCATTACATTAGTTTTTGTGAAATTCTTACTAAATTCTTATGACATTTTGTATACTTTTGCATTAGCAGCAAATGACTGTGAAACCACAATTAGTTGATGCAAAATAAATTTGTAAGCAAAAATCCAGTAGCCCTAGCCTCCACTCGTGTCCCAGGCAAATGGTTTCTTCAAACAAAGGAAGGGGTCCTAACTAATCTCTCTGTATTCTACTGGGTGGCCCTAAGTCCAAAACCTCCCCACACTCACAGACCAGAGGGAATCCCTTCCACTATACCTAATGATTCTCTTGCTATTTCTGCTTATCCACTTAAGTCATTTAGTTCTCCTCAATCTTTGTTCAAATTGATGTATCATAACATCAAGTGTGCATGCAAGGTATATGCATGCATTTTACTGTACAGTATGCCCTAGTAAATGTTACTTGTTTACTTACTTTGTGCAGTGCCAGATGTCACAAGCACCTCACGATCAGTATCATCAAACTCTGCTGTAGTCTCATCAAATTCTGCTGTACTATCATCAGTGGCTGTAGCCACAATTACGAGCGTCTTCCCGAGTACTGTGGCACTGCCCCACTCTCCATCCTCATCAGAACAGCACCCTATTGCTGTGGTGTCATCCACCCCACAGAGTAGCATTCCAGCAGCTGTAGGTGGAAGCAGCAATGTTGGTGCATCAACCCAGCTTCCTCCAAGAACTGGTGGAGGCGGCCCTTCAGGAAGTGGGTCTTGGGCTATCATTGGAGCAGTGGTGGCTGTGGTGGTCATCCTCATTGTTGTGTCAGTCATTGCTGCTGCAGTACTGATTGCATGGAGAGTGAGTAAGAGGGAAAAGAAATCAGTTATGCTTACAGGTTAGCTCATTATTTGAGTGAATGTATATATAATCTGTTTACAAACGTGTTGTATTGATTATTGTTCTATGCAATACTGAGAACACATTTAGCTTGGGATAGCTTGGAAACACTTAGCTGGTTTAAAATTTTCATATGTGAATTCTAGGGTGACTCATTGCTGGTAGAAGTTGTGTCATGAATGAGCTGATAGCGAAAGCAAGAGTAAGAGACTAGGACCTCACCCACTAATGTGCACAGTGAATGAAATATATGATCTTGACAAATATTACATTCAGTAATGAGACACTGTCAAAATTTGTTTCAGATTCCATACAATTAACTGTGCACATGCTGTATACAGCCAATCCAGATACTCAGAATTTATTTTCATAGATATTTCATGAGAAACTTACATTAACTTTCTTGACTGGGTAGGTAAAGACATATCCAGCCATGCATTCCCCTTGATTTGTATGATAATTCTGTATCATAGATCCCATCAAAAGACTGTTAATTTCAATCAGGGTTCAATTTACTGGGGGGGGGGGGGGGGCATTTCCCCCAAACACTCCAGCTCCCCCCCCCCAAATTTACCCAGTTGCAATTTAATATTTCCATGAATAACGTTCTCACCTGGCTGCCCATATCGCTTACACTAAATCTATGGGTAGAGGAATTTATTACATATCATTCACACAAGTGCTGACAAGATGAGGGCATAAAAATGGTTCCAGAAATGTCATTTTGCCTCTCAGATCATGTCAGAATCAATCTCAGAGAATAAAAAATCCTAAATTTCCTTGGGTGACATGCCCCCAGACCTCTCTACCTCTCATGCTCTCCTTATATTAAAACAGTTTCCCCCCCCCCCCCAAAATTTGCTACCTAGATAGAACCCTGATTTCAATGCACTGTTGTGCAAAGATAGATTACGTTCTGTAGAGTGAGCACAGTCTAGAAAATGCAGAAAATATGGGTGGCAAACAGAAAAAGCAGTTATATAATTTTAATGAAGCCTACTGGTGCAGGCAACTCCATATGACTTTATTCCTAATCATGATTTGAGGACTTACAACTATACATACTATCTTTCCACTGTGGGTTATCCCTCTCCAGAAGCCAGTACTGTCAAGAGCATGCAGCACTACCAACCTTATAATGCAGTGCAAGGAGGGTTTGAAATAGAGAGTAGCCCTGTTTATGAGCAAGCCAGTGGCGAGCAACACAACCAATTCATCATGGTCATGTGGCAACTTAGTAGCATTAATTTTAATCAAAGTTCTGAATCAATCTACACATTCAGATCATCGACATCTTATATGTTAATATGCATACCTTCTACAAAAGATTTCCTGTCAATTTCACTAGCCTGTGTTCCCTACTGTAGGTGTTCCTCTTTCAGAAATGAATACAGTTGCGACTATGCAGGACAAACCTTCCTATACTCCAATGGAAGATGGAGTGACACTGGAGCCAAACCCATGCTACTCAGCCATGCAAACAGTCTCTGTCTATGAGCCAATCAATGACAAAGGAAAAGGTTAGCTAACCAGGATGTGTAGGCAAGGATGAACTGGTAACTGTGTTCTGCAGACACCCTTGCATAAGTTGCTATAGGTCTAAAAACAAAATGATCATAATTGTATACCTGAGGTTAAGCAATTTAATGTGATAGATTTTGTATCATTGAGCTACTATATGTTTCTGAAGATGAGAATATAGCTGATAGAGACTCATCACTTGTACCTGCTTCATCCTGACTGCATGAGGGCTAGATCATTGGAAACAGTGAAGTGTTTTGTATGCCCATGTATGGACAGGAAATGGGAGACAATCAGTTCTATTTCAAGGAGCTATGCAAGGGAACAGCATCAGCATTGAACTGGTATCTCTTGCTGCAGGTGCAAGGCATTATTTTCGCCAGTTCCATGGGTGATATTACCAGCCTAGGGCTTTCAATCCAGTCATGTCATCCCTGTGAACAGGAGATGCTAGCCCACTTTTTAAGTTCATTCAGCAGTTGCTTCATGTGGTCAGTTGCAACCACCCCTAACGTAATTGCTCACAGGAGAAGGCAAAGTTTACATTGTCTAGGGTCATATCCGACCACTCCTTTGCCTTGTGCAATAGTATAGTAGTGCCATCATCTCCCATTGAAAACACTTATATTTTGAATGTACTGTTCTGTGGAGTGAGCACAAGGTGAGAAGAACATGGTGAGGAGAAACAAACTAAAAGGAATCTGTTATACAATAATTATTACAATCTTATAGCTCGTACACATAATCAGCTGCCACTTTCACTAGCCTGTGTTCCCTACTGTAGGTGTTCCTCCTTCAGAAGTAAACACAGTTGTAAACACAGTTGTGACAATGCAGGACAACCCATCTTATTTGCCAATGGAAGATGGAGTGACACTGGAGCCAAACCCATGCTACTCACCCTTGCAAACAGTCTCTGTTAATGAGCCAATCAGTGGTGAAGGAAATGGTTAGTAAGATAGCGTGTGTTGGCATTGATGAATTGGCATACAACTTGTCATTGTCAGACAATTATAATTAAATGTGGTCAGACAGCCCTGTATACCAGTTTAACAAGTCTAAAACCACTATAACGCCTGCGAGTGGGTTATGATATATATGTATATTCATTCTCCTGCAAGTGCTAGTACTGTTGATAGAGACTCATTTCTTGCAATGTAGTCCTTCATCTGACTGGATGCCATACCATTTGAGACACTTACCTTCAGTTTTGTTTGCCTGCAGCCATTTTATTTTTGAGGGAACAGTTATGTAGTGAATGCTCTGCTTTGTGCCACTTGTTGTTTTGATGAGGTGGAGGAAATCCAACCACATTCTTGTGTTTGCTGTTTGAGTGCAGTGGTGTGCTGGCAAAGCTATACCCACACACATTGCACAGGTAGACTGGAGTGAGGGCGTTTCCTGTGAGCTGTGCTTTCTTTATTAGTTGATTTGTATCCTATGTGTTGATGCCATCTGTCTTGTACGTACAACGTCATAATGATGCTTGTTTCCTTTTTCCAGCCCTTTGTAGTGGTGACTATTATTACATCTAATCAAGACATGAAAGATCCTGCATGTGGCCTGTGCCAGCTTTGCTGTCTACAATTTTATATATAATTTGCATTGTAAACGATTATTATGACTATGAATGTTACAACAGTATAGACATAATATTATAGTGTCCTATTCTGAAGCTATGTAGCTTCAGCACTGAAATGTGTGAAGTCAAAATAGAATGGAAAATTACATGCATTTCATATAATTTAATATGGCAATAACACTTTTACCCTCTTTATCTACTATGCACATTTCATTGTTAAATTGCTCCACGGCACATTTGCCCTTTACAGTGCACATGCTCACCATGGTGCATATAAATTCATTATCAACACATTTGAAAGCTTGTATGCCTTTTAATAATTACCTTATATATAAAACCAGACAAACACATGCACATCACAATACAAAAGGCTGCATAGTAGAGAAAGTGAGAGTGGCAGATGTCCAGTATATTCCAAGAAAAGTAATATGTGTGGCAATGAGCAAAATCTAACGATATTCATGCAGTTTTATAAAGTTATCCAATTGCTATCTGATTGGTATAGAGATCTGGCTATGCACAGACGGCCATGACCGGTGCACATATGGTGCATGTGGTTGCACTAAGAAAAAGCCTTGTTATAATTGCCGTGATCACCGTTACACATGATATATAGTCTGGTATTTAATTAGTCCTTACTGGGATCAGCTTATGGAGATTGCTGTCTCACCGCATGGCTATGCAGGACTTTCAAGGTACGTAGAGTGTATGTGGGTTGTAGGTTTAAAAACTGTGGTATTTAGCTTGCAGTTAATTGCAATTGGAAAGTAAATATGGGGCAATTTTTGGTTTGTGGTGTCACTACTATAATACAATTATATGGCTCAGTGTGTGGTTTATCATACATACATGGGAATTAGCGTGTAGTGTTACAAGCAAATTTTAGGTTTTGCAATACCATCATATGTTTGTACAACTTGCTACTATACTTCCATGGTTAGATCAACAACAAACAATAACTATTACCAGATATCACTCACAATTTCCATATAAGACATGTACATTGGAATTGAATACATGGTTCGCAATAATTATACCATGTAGGACAAGAGTTACTGTCAAATAACAAAAACAAAGAAACACAACAATATTAAATTATTTTAGTACAGTAAGCCAATTTTCAGTACTATACATGACATCAGAAAATCTTTATTATACCATTTCCATAATCGAAGATAAGCAGTTATTCCTTCCAATCCACCAGTATCCTTCAGAGATGCTAAAACTCTTTTGGTTTGCCACCACTTCTGCCTAACTTATGCAAGTACTCATCATCAGATGTGGTACTCCTCACTGCATGCAAACAGGCAGCCATCCCCTGTCTCAAAGATTCCTTCCAACCTCAATAGTTTGCCATCACTGTATATATCACATCCTATCTCTCACTTCTCTTTGCCATCATTGGTATTCAAGACAATGATGCATTCGTCAGTGGCAATGAGCAGCTTGCCATCACTGCTGGTGGATATCTGAAAAGAAGCCAATTGCATGGGATCAAACATATAGTTATCCTCATCCTCGCCCACTTCATGGTTGCAACAGATGGTCACCCACTCTGACTGTCTCATTGCCAGCTTCGCAATGACTGCATGGGTCATTGGATGAAACAAAAAGTTCACCATCAGGACTGCAAGCAACCTCAGTTGCTCCGTTGACCAGTGTATCAAGGTGGGGAAGCACCTTTCCGTTCATATTAAATGAAGTAAGACATTCTGCTCAGCATGGGCAATGAGAATGTTGTTATATAAATGTCAAAAGCCATTTGGTTTAACACAGGACAGTTCAGTGGACACTTGAGGACATTACATCTCCCGTGATTGTAAATGAACAACTTCTGATCTTTGTCCTTCAGAACTGCCATGAGGCCATACGTAGAAGCCACCAAACCTGACACAGACCCATGTCCAGTGCTACGGGCACATCAATGGCGACCACCTAAAGGGAGAACCTTGAGGTACAATGAGCAATGCATGTACTGTATATGCAGCATAATTATACTGTCCACACATCATGACTGGCGACATACATCAATTGGAAATGGGGAAATGGGGGGGGGGGGGGGGGGAATGTTGAGCAGATGAGCAGAATACATTGAGAAACTTTAAAATTATACAAGGTATTTTCGGACAAGGAGGTGTTTCCAACAATCTACACACGTCTGATCTGTCAAAAGTCCCCTCCCCCCCCCACACACACATTGCAAATTTTACAAAGTAGTAAAGAGGCTTTAAATATTTAATGTAGCACATATCAAGATAGAGATGTAGCTACATAGCTGTCATGTTTGCAGTCTCAAGGAGAGGTTTATGAAAGGGAGCGAGAACGGTATTGTACCCTAAAAAGCAGCCCTGTGACAGCACTGCCTTGCAGTATAGCAGTGCAAAGAAAGCACCACTAAGTCACAACAGAGACAGCCACTTAACGCTGCTGCAGCATAGCATAGCTATCTATGGTAGGTATCAGAAGAAGAGCACTTGCTCTTCTAAAGAGCTACCCTTCAGATTGCTCTTTTGTGGTCGCCACCAATGGAAAGGGGTCTGAGGATCGTCAAATCCACTCAGGTGTTCCCTAACAGAGAATATGGTCACCACTACTTTTTGACCTGTATATTCAAAGACTGTCTGATGAAGTCTGGCATGCAGCAATGCTGTGTATGAAGTGAGGACTTCTCAGCTGGCTCAGGCATCAGAAAGGACTAGGGTAACATCATGGTTCTCTAATGCTGTGTTATGCTGATGATGTTACCCTTGTAATGGGAATACCAACAGGTGAAAGAGAGACAAGTGCTGCATTGCTAAATTCGACCATTGAGAGGATTCTAAAGTTTGGTAAGAAATGGCTCCTCAAATTTGAAGCAAAGAAGACAAAGCAATCATCATCAGCAAAACGAGGGATGTAGTGAACGTGCCCCTGATGATGGAAGGAAAAGAGATCTGTGAGAATGAGACACTGGATGTTCTTGGTTTTATCTTGGATGGCAAAGAAACATGGTAAGCCCATATCAACAGAATCGCAACTGAGGCAAAGCAAAGACAAGGAGCCATAAGATGAGCGAGAAGGTACCTTGACGATAGTGGCCTCTACACAGCTTACACAGCATTTGTCCACCTGAAGCTAGAGTATGGCAACATTGTGTACTGGAGTGCAGCAAAGACCAATCTAGACAAATTGAACAGAGTCCATGCAAGACCAGGTAGACAACATGTTCGATCAACTCCCCGTCAGTTCACTGGAGCAGAGAAGGAAGTGGCTGCAGTAATTATAAGTCTGTAGCAGGCTCATGGGAAGCATTTTATAGGTAGCTATAGGCTATGGCAAAACAATATTTGCAGTATGCTGTCTTTGAAGGAGTCACACAGGCCTGAAATTACCTTAATAACAATTAAAAGTACTAATCAGATCTAAATATCTGGTCAGGCCATGGCTAGGGCAGCCCGGGTAACTCCACCAGGCATGTCTTGTACTTGGATCCAAACTTGCATGACTAAGACTATTAAGTAACTGTTACTGTGCGAACTCTTGCACATGCAGCATGACTGCATGTGTACTGCTGCAGGTGGATCCTACGTATGGGAGCATGATGACTGTATGTTCTCTTTGTGCATAAATTGGATTTAGAATTCCTTCCTAATGGGTGTCAATGGAATCAAGGAAAACTTAACACGTGCACAATTCAGCAATTTAGTTTTCTTTAATGTCTTGAATACATGCATAGACTATTCACTTAACAAACTAATGGCATGGATGCCTGAATGGTCTAAGTTAAACATTCTATTTGCTACACAGGATGGCTGTGGTGTGGCTGGTTGTGTGGATCCTGAAGGCAGCTCTGGCACAAGGAGGTAATATTTAGCCAGTGAGAACATTCATAATGGGAGCATAACAATAGGTATTGACTAGGTCTCTATCTTTTCTGAAAATACAGACAAGCAGAATGCAAACTACCGATTAGATCATTTATTTGTGAAACCGACCGAAGTGACATGTCCCCTCAAGAGGGGACAGATGCATGGATGACAGTTAGTTCTCAAATCAGAGTATGTTGAAAGGACGAGTGTTAATTGACATATATGCCATTTACTCTACCTATCTAGTCAATTATGAGAGGTAAACTCTTGTGAAGTGCCAGTCTAGCACTTCCTGACTAAAAGCAGCATATAGTAATCATTATTAATAACCAAAATGTATAATTGGCAAGGAGCTCTAGCCGGCTACGTAGCATTTGAAGCCGTTCCTACTTGTGCAATGGTATCCTCTCAGAGAAGCCAGTCAAGCATAGTAGCAAAAACTCAAAGTGGCTGGTGAGTGGGATGTGTGCGGACTAAGCCATACATTGCCTACCTGTGTCAAGTAAAGGAAGTAAACTAGCTACCTGGCAGAAGATGGCAGTATGTTGGTGGCTGGCTGGCTGCATATTCCTTTTTGCCTGGAGAATGGAGACAATTCTGGCACTGGGAGGTACGTATTATAGCAGAAGGTACCAATACGTATTCTTATATTCTCTTCACTTTCCTTACCCAAGACTGTGACAAGACAAGTGATGTGGACGACACTCTCGTTTGTCCTTTCCATAAAAACCTTAACACTAATGATAATATATGGACAAGGCCATTTTCGGACTTTAAAGTCTTAGATTCGAACTGTCTCTGTAACAACCTAGCTTCTGGCCGAGATTATTCTCCCTAGGCAGCTTAGCTTCGGGCTGTCTATAACGACTTATCCTTGCAATTGGCATCTTATTTTTGCCCGTCTGCCAATTTAGGGTTAGGGCTAATTGGGGTCGTGTTTTGAGTTCAATTTGACTCCGTGGCCGTACCCTATAGCTACATGACCCTCGAGAGCTTGGAGAGTTCTACGAACGGCTGATTCCCATCCACTACGTAAGTCTGTAAATCAGTCACCCATTCAGTCACCATAGTGATAATTAAATTTTACGGTCAGCAAGTGCTTGTGAACAGCAACATGCCGTGCATCACCGATGGATCCAAGGTTCGTTATTCAGCTATTTTGTGGGCCAGTTGATGCATGCATGTGGGAGGAAAATCAATTGCAAGGTAGCTACGTTTACACATTAATGCTATATAGTTGTCCTTCTGCATGATTCTGCATCTAAGGTGAATAGCATACTGCGGGTCCGTTGGAATTATTTGAGATGGAAATCCTCTGTACGACCTGTTAAGGGAGCACCATGTGTCATCTACATACATACATACGTACGTATCTCTCCAACATGCATGTCAGGGGCATAGGAAGGGCCTTAGAAAATATGCATGCTTCATTTTAAATTGATCACATAACAACTGAAACTGGGGAATACAAGCTTTACCTGCAGCAGGTCCATAGCACAGCCTCTGAAGCACGCGCAGCCATGCAGAGAGTTAAAGTAGCATGAACGCATGTGAACTTACATGCCTACCTTAGCCTATGTGTTTCTTCTGCTATGAATTATTCATGTGAATTCAGTCTGACATTTTGGATGTATGCTTTTGTTGTGTTCTGCAGAATGCTTAGGTGCCTTTGCTGACTTTCAATCTGTTGGAGGAACTAGAATAAATTTAGACGGAGTCCAATATATCATACCACAACTCAACTTCTCCTGTGATGGTACTGTGACTCAGTGGAAGGTGGGACTGGAGAATGGTGGCACAAATAGACAAGTACTTCTTCAGATATGGCGCTCAGTGGGTGTAGGAGACTACATCAGAGTGACTGAAGTGCTGTACACCAAAACAGGAGGAAAAGAGAGTATAGGTACTGTTTCAGTGTCCATGTCTGTGAAATCAGGCGATATCGTGGGGTTCCACGGACAACTTCACACTTTGCCTGATGTGGGCCTTACCATTTATAGTAGCGAGATAGACCCCACCTCATCCCTCAGTGGTCTAGACACTGCTGTGGGACCGTCTCCATACATCACAGTTGTGTTTGGTGAGTAAAACGTATAGTAGATATTAGTTGCTATTCATTACTAATTCCTTTTTGCCTAAGGAAACGATAACAATAAAGTGTTTATACAAGAGTGGTTGATGTAGGGATGGCATAGAGAGCTCGAGTGAGCCTACCAATATTAATCTGGTGGTGGCATTTCATTTTCCTTTACCATAAAATATAGGCCAGTACAGAATGATGGCATGTTTTAACATATATACTGTATATTAAGGACAAACTGTTCACTATAGCACATACACTGTACTGCATGGTACATTAATGGAAGAGAGTAAACCTTGAGTTCAACACCATGCAGCTGATGGCAATTATCTTTCCACACATGTTCTCATGAGTTGGATTTACATTAGATTACTCGTGCTTGTATAATTGCTATTTGATCCTGCAACCTCTGTTGTAGCTTCATCAGAGGTAGAAGCCAGGACTGTCTCACCTAGTACAGTGGCATTATCACACCTTTCATCCTCATCAGAACAGCTCCCTATTGCTGTGAAGTCATCCACCCCACAGAGTAGCAGTTCAGTAGCTGTAGGTGGAAGCAGCAATATTGGTCCATCAACCCAGCTTCCTCCAAGAACTGGTGGAGGTACTCCCTCAGGAAGTGGGTCTTGGGCTATCATTGGAGCAGTGGTGGCTGTGGTGGTCATCCTCATTGTTGTGTCAGTCATTGTTGCTGCTGTACTGATTGCATGGAGAGTGAGAAGGAGGGGCCAGAAGACAATTACAGGTAATTAAATGTGTATGATTGAATGCATGACACACTTTGTGTTTTGGTGTATGCACAGAGTAGGAGAAAAAATGCAATACTGGTTGTGGTTATGTGGTTATGTCATGCACAAACTAAGGTGAGTAAACCAAGAACACTATTGCATTGGGCGAGTGTGCCGATAAAAGACATGAAGTCTTTTAAAGTTGCTCACATGACCTATTGCTGCAGCTGATGAGGACATTCACAGAAGTTATTATATGCCATGTTTGTTGACTCTGGCTATAATTTATATGCTATTTAAATAGCAAATGTGTATCAATTTGCTCCATGTTACATACACTCTAAACTATTATGATATGTGAATCTGCAGTTGTGCTAAATCTCTCTAAAAGTATGCAGAAGAATAATCATGGGAGGCTAAGAACCAGAGAAAATAATGTGTATGTACTGTAACTACATAGACATAGAGGCACTTGATGAAGTTCTAATAACTGTGCTACAATCCTCACAATGCCTCAAATCAATTGAAATATCATGAAAGTGCTGAAAGCTCATCTTATACATAATGATTTCCTGCTGATTTATATATCCTGTGCCCTACTGTATTATATAGGTTACTGTTTTTCAGAAGCCAAAACAGTTGTGACTATGCAGGACAACCCATCCTATATTCCAATAGAAGATGGAGTGACAATGGAGCCAAACCCACCCTACTCACCCTTGCTAGCAAAATTTGACTGTGAGTACATCACGTGTGAGGACACAGGTTAGTAGGCAGGGTGTGTGTACTTATCACTGAGTGTAGGCCTTGCATCAGACCACATGATCAGATGTCCTTGTTTAACACCATTCAGTTACAGTGCTACAGTAGAGCCAGTCTAAGATGGTCACTATATTAGGCAGCCACCTCTCTAACTCAGTCAGCCTCCCAGGCCCAAATGGCATGCATTAAAGCAATGCAGTCTACTTCTGTAGAGCAGCCACTTATCTAAAAAGGTCAGTTATAACTGGCCCACAGGTATGATGTCTTAAACAGGTTCACTGTATGACTGTTACTCCTAAAGGTGTTAGTGTAGTGGTATCTCTTGCAACTGCTTCATCCTGGATGAGTGCTATGATTCCATTTGAAACAAAGACCTGCTGATTTGTATGCTTGTGCTGCAACCATTTATAACTAAATGAAGGAAACAGGGACTTAAATGTTCTACATGTGCCTCTTCTTGGTTTTGCTTGGTGGAAAGATCCAATCATAAAACACTTGTGTTTGTTGTTTCATCAGTGCAGTGGTGAGGTGGCAAAGCTATGCTTCACCCATGCAAATTGCACAGATTGATTGACGTAAGAGTGTAATCCCGTGAGCTGTGATTTCTCTAGTTTTTGAAATTGTGTTGAGGTAAGCTATCCGGTACATATTAATGCTTAATTGTTATACCTTTCTGCAGCCCAATTTAGTGGAGACTATTATTACATCTAAGGAACTCATGAAAGCTCCTGTATGTGGTCTAACAGAGTCATTACATCATGCTTATTCATTTTAGATCATCAGCTGCAATTGTGATTCATCATGAAATACCCATTGCAATGGATATGTATGATAATAATAGTTTTCCTACAATTATATTATATATTATTAAAAATATATCATAATTGTAATCCTTGTCATCATGACCTACAGAGATGGGGGGAAACTATGGCTATAAGAAGATCAATTTATTGCAAATGAATGACCATGCGCTTTCACATGTGTGCACATAATTATGTATCAATCAAAAGATGTCTGTACAGGCAGATGGAGCACTTGGTTTCCCTTGCATCTGCAAACAATGATGATGATAGCTAGTGGTCGAATGACATGCTAGCTAAAGCTAATTGTCTAAGGAAATTTTGAGAATATAAAGTAATGTTAGCTATCACACAGTCAGAAGTAGACACAGTGGGGCACCATGAATAATGGGAAACCTGTTCTCAGCCCTATATATGAAGGCGGATTGGCACCATTCTTGCACAGTTAAAATGGGCACGTGAAACAAACATTGTGGGCCAACCTAGAGATTCCTGAGGAGGGTATCAGCTGAAAATGCGATGTGTACTCAGTCCGAAAAAATATGCTGGGACCGAGCAACTTGTCTTGTTCTCGATTGGCTTCCCAGAACTTTCGATCGGGGTGAACCGGGTTTGCGCTCATAACGCAAGTGTTGAAGACACTTTCCAACGTAGATTGTAGATCTTGCAATTGCATGTTCACTGTACACATGGTTCGTTTCTATAACAAGCCTGACATTCCAGTGCATTTTCCCATGCATTGCAGAGTAGTGTGAAGGTGTCTATTTGATCAAGATCCTTTCATAATAACGTGTTGGTAGCAGCAATGTCGAGTCCATTTCTGCTACCAGCACTCCCAGAAATTCAAAGCTCATCCAGCTTTCACCCGCTGCCGCTGGAATGCCGAGTGTCGGAGAACTACGCCAAGCATAGCCTGCGTGGCAACAAGTGAAAAGTGAAAACTACCCGGCTGAAGAGATGGCCGTGTGTTGGTGGCTGGCTGGGTGTATTTACCTCTTCGCATGGAGATTGGAGACAATTCTGGCACAAGGAGGTAATGCATCAATGCTGTAAGCTGTATGCTTACGTTCGTTCTCCAATGACCGTAGGCCGACATGACATCATAACCATGTGCCCCTTCGGTAAGCCCTCGGCTTGACCAAGTGCGCACGTTCCCAAAGCCATGCGCTCATTTGCGATACTCTGTGGTATAACGTGATGTCCCTGTGAAAGTTTGTTGGCGAAGTGAAACTGTTTCCGTACGCGCGCGGTTAGCAGACAAAATTTGAGCCTCTACCGAATCAAAATTTGACCACGACTCTTTCATTGCCCTCTCTTCATGCAGCTGTAGGCTATTAAGGCAGGGTGACACTTCAGTGAACCCTACGGAAAAGCGTGTTGTGCTGGGCAAATTTGTTGGTCATCCGTTTGCAGCCACATGAGAATGAACGGGACAACTCTAATGCCCATTCTTACTGAAGACTATAGCCCGCTCGCATCCACATCCTCAATGCCAGAGAACAATGGAAAATCGCTAACTTAAAAGAATGACCAAATGAATTTCCGGGAATGTATGACCTAAGCACGTGCACTGTGATTTTAATATTCCTATGAACAAGCTAAGGGATTCCGTCATTATATGGACAGCTGCTTTTGCATGAAGTGTTATGTGTGTATTAGTATTGTATGTGTATTAGTGCTCATGCTCGAAGTGTTAGCTACTAGCTTTCATGGTTCACGTCAGTTTCAGTATTCCCCCAAGTAGCCCCTCTTATCATTAATTTTAACTTAAACATTTTAGAAGGGGGGCGATTGCTTGCAGTTAGCCACTGCAGAGGCAATAGATTGAATGGTAATCTCTGGATATTGCGCCAAACCTACCAACTACACCAGTATTGCTGTCTCAGTTGGTGGAGGAGGGTGTGGCGTACTGATGGTTGATGCTAAACATTTTATGTTGTATAGCTTTTCTCGCTTGATTAAAATTTATACCGGAATTTGTTGGACTCGATTATGTGATAATTGTGACTGTTAGCTGCTTCAGAAACGTTGTACAATCATGATATAAGCTATTATCACGTGATATTGTGACATGTGCACAGTTATAATCTTGTGATTCATTCTCAATTTAGACAGGTGTTTTTGTTGTGAAATATAGAATGCTTAGGTGACTTTGCTGACTTCCAATCTGTTGGAGGAAATAGAGTAACATCAGAAACCCAGTACATCATACCACAACTCAACTTCTCCTGTAATGGTACTGTAACTCAGTGGAAGGTGGGACTGGAGGAAGGAGGCAACAATCAAAGAGTGCATCTTCAGATATGGCGCTCAGTAGGTCCAAGAGAGTATAGTAGAGTGACTGAAGTGGTGTATCACAAAACAGTCATGACTGAGAGGATGGCTGCTGTTCCAGTGTCAATGTCTGTGATGGCAGGTGACATGGTCGGGTTCCATGTTCCTGAGGAACAGCTGCAACTTCACACTTCACCAAATGCAGGCTTTACCATTTATAGGAGGGAGCAGGAAGAGCCCATCTCATCCCTCTGCTGTCTACCCTCTGTTGTGGGACCATCTCCGTACATCACAGTTGTGTTTGGTGAGTGCTTTTCAGCTATTGTATATATATACACTATATTCATTTGCATCTGCTCAAGTGTTACTGTTCATTATGAAAAAACGTGAAATGCATTTCTTCAGCTTGCACTATCATATGGTAATTTAGCACCCAGTCAAAAGGACTACACTAAATTGGAACAGGAAATAGTGAAGATAATACTAACCAAATTCCTCATGTTACATGTCCAAGTAATATGGACAGTATGTGATGATCAATAGTGGACCTATATATGGTGCAGAAACCACATCAAGTGAAGTGAGGGCTTCCATTGTCAGCTAATGATAAGATGTCTGCATGGCTATAAAAATAAGTGCGCATGCTAGCCTTTTCGTACCGTGGAAGATCAGAACCTTAAGAGAACTAACCTTAATTTCCTTGACTGCAACCAGTATAGTGTAAAATGTTTAATGTGGAAAGGTATGAATTTGCCAATTAAACTTTGGGAAATAGAATGTGCAATATGAAATATAGCCAGATAATATGATATAATAGGTTACATGGTATAACAGGAGTTTAATTCTGGCTCGCAGTACATACTTATGCAGTACTGTTATTGGAAACTCTTTCTTCATAATCCCTATGAGTTAGTTGGCGTTCTCTGCAGTTGCTTTGCCTGAATTGATAACAAACAGACAAATGCACAGTTAAACAAACTTCTAAATTTAGTACAGTACAGTACAGTACAGTACAGTACAGTACTAGTACAGTACAGTACAGTACAGTACAGTACAGTACAGTACAGTACAGTACAGTACAGTACAGTACAGTACAGTACAGTACAGTACAGTACAGTACAGTACTAGTACAGTACAGTACAGTACTAGTACAGTACAGTCATAGGTTGGTCATTGCATAGCCTGTTCAGTGAAAGCATTGCAGGTCAGGGGACCTTTTTCAAGTATCAGTATGTTTCACAAGCATCTCACAAGTACTATACTATGGCACTATTTCCCTATGCTGCTATGTATAATATATGTGATTCATAGAGATAAACAACGGATGGCTTTCAGCCTTTAGACATGGTTGTGGTGCTATGGTCATTAGGATATATTTGGTGCGGGTATATGTTGTCCTACTCCAGGTTTTAATTTCATAGTATACATGTACAAATTTCTCATACAATTATAATTACATAATTATTATCATAATAAATATGTTATGGCTGTTCATGCACATACACAAGATTGTAAATCTAAAGGAAATGATAGCCTGGAGACAAGGTTGTAAAGTCACTGTTTTGGAGCCTTCCTCTTTCTTCCATTAGTATAATACTATTGTATACCTTACTTTTGCAGAGCCTGCTGTCACAAGCACCTCAGTCTCATCAATGATATCAGCTTCTTCAACAATGTCTGCTGCTGCTTCAACAGTGGTGGAATCTATGAATGTCTCACCTAGTACAGTACCGTTGCCCACATTTGTATCCTCATCACAGAAGTTCCTAGTTGCTGGAGAGTCATCTAATACTTGGAGTAGCAATCAAGTAACTGTTGGTGGAAGCAGCAATGTTGGTCCATCAACCCAACTTCCTCCAGTAAACAGTGCAGGTGTGCCTGTAGTGAGTATTTTGGGGGCTGTCATTGGAGCACTGGCTTTGATGGTCATCCTCATTGCATCAGTCATTGTTACTGCAGTACTGATTGCATTGAAAGTGAGCAAGAAGGGAGGGGCATGCATACACTTGACAGGTAAGCTCAGTGCTTGAGTATTATGCATATGCCTGCCTGAAGAAATGTTCAATTTAACATGTAGAATACTACTAATGTGTACAGTTAGGGAACAAAGAAAATATTTGTCAAGGTGCGGTAGAGTTGCCCTTTTACCATCTAGAGGTTTGCTGATGAAACAATTAATCATTATTTATAGTGCGAGGCTAGAAAATGGAACAAAATGCTCGAGATATACAGCCCCAAATAGCTACAAACATAGATACTCGAACAATCCTTTACCAATAATGACGGAAATAAGAGAATCACGTCATTAATACTCAGGGTGGCTTTTAGCCTGTATACTCCTGCTCCAGGCTCAAATGTTCTCATTCAGAATGTCATGTATGATATATATATTTGACAATTTGACAGTTTTAATAGCTAGGGGTGCTTTCACTGGATGACTGGCTGTTCTGGAGACTTGAAACTCTTGCAAACCCAACAAAATGGCATCTTGATGTATCTTTCAAGTCATCGGCAAAATGCTGCATCCCCAGTATCCAAACACAGGAGATTGCTAGCAAGTAGATCAAGTTCAGGGGTGCCCCAGTGACCCACATGTTTAAACTTGAAATACTCATTTCCATCCTCTGTGCTAGTCTCCATTGCACCTGATCATGCATGATTTCATTCATTTCTGCCAATTGCTTGTCATAGCTGTGTCACATATTATGCTGCATAGCTAATGGCGTGGTAGTGATTGAAGATCAGAGACTCAACTAATTGTTCAACTAATTGTTTACTGATTATTTTTGTGTCACATCTACCCTGCTGTAGGTGTTTCACTTCCTGAAGTCAGTACAGTCATGAACATGCAAGACATCCCACACTACAGTGTCTACGTAGTGCATAGAGGATTGGTAATGGAGGCTAACCCTGCTTATATGCAAACCGATGGTGATTGAAGCAATAAGTCAATATATTGCATGCATGTCATCATTTGTAACAACATAGTACTTTATGAAATTTTAATAACAGTGCCACAATTGTATAATCATAGTACCATGAAATGGAAAACTGACAAAAGCTATGGTGTTTAGTATATAAGGAGCACCCGGAGTGCAAGGTGGGGGGTCGATGGTGTACTTTTAGAGCAAGCAAGGGAGATTGTATACCTAGGGATAAGGCTGAGTGAGAATGGCGTGATGGAAAGTAAACTGGGGCAGAGGATCGGTATAGCAGCTGTATGCAGTAAGAGCACTATTACTTACTGACTGCAATACCTCATGTGCCTACATACTATGTCTGTCTCCTTCAGAAGTTGTGACCATGCAAGACAACCCATCCTATACTACAGAAGATAGAGTAACAATGGAGCCAAACCCATGTTATGTAACCATGCAAGCAATCTCCGTCTATGAGCCAATCAATGGCGAAATGTAAAATATAAAGGTTGGTTTTATCACAATAGGTCTTTATGAGCCATGGTGTATGTATAGACATATTAGCGTTATGCATTTTAGTACTGTCACCGACAGACATCCTTTCTTAGTTTGTTTAACAGGTCTAATGGTGAATATTACCTTTGTTTCTTCAAATTGATTAGACCACCAGTGCACGTTGCAGAGGTTAACCACCACAACTGTGCAAGTGGAGTGTTTGCACTAGTTAGTAGAATGTAAAATATCCTAGCACAGGTTGCTGAAGGTCAAGGGGACCAGGCACCAGCATCAATTGATGCAAGGAGGAGCAGCTATGATTCAGGGACAACAGATTGCATTGTGACACAGCTATGAATCTTCTCATACATGTTCAAGTTGCATGTTGCTGCTGCATCCTGCTCCAATGTGCACTGATCAGTGCTTTTGCCCTGTTCTCCTGACCTTCAGCAACCTGCTGTGGTGGTATGCTTTATTCCATCAGCTACAGCAAAAGAACTCTATATAACTTTTTTGTTAGTAGAGTGCCTATACATATATAGATTAACTTTTGCATTCACGTCCCATGCATTAAAAGTCCTTATAATATAATGTACTACCGTGCCAGGCACAATCCACCTGGGTCTCCCAAGAACCATATGAATTTAGTATAATTATACATTATAATATGTGCATTGCTGCAACTTGAAGTATTATATATAATTACACCCAATTAACATGTTGCTAAAACTTTTGCTTCTTACCCTTTCTGCAGCCCCAAATAGTAGTGATCATAATTATATGATTGTATCTGAGGAATTCAAGCTCAGGAAACTCTGCTACTGCTCTGCATACTGTATGTGGTCTTGTTGTTTCATTCTTATATTAATTCTCCTTCATTAGTTATGGTTCATTTATTCATTCGTTCATTATGAGTAGCAACACTAGATGTTTGAGTCCTGCTCTACAGCTAGGGTGGGCACTCTGCACGAGATAGAATACTGCATGCATTATCGAAGAAAATGACTATCCAATGCTACAGCTGCATGCACAAGTCATACATTAAAGGTAGTAAAAAGGTACTATTAACTGGAGACTGCTTTCTACTATAAATTATAGTTAAATTTTGACAGACTGATATATTATTTGAGGGTATGTGCACCATGATAGGCTTGGATATACCACAGTCCCGTAGCAATTATTGCTAGCACTATAGTGATGATTGCTAGCACTAGTGGATTAAAACCTGTGCCTTAAAAAGTGCACATTGACAGTGGTCTCTTTAGATTCCCTGTGCCTTCATGGCCTGGTGAGCATGCACCATCCTGGGCATCAGCAACCCTGAATCTAAACTAGGTAAACTATCTAATCTATTATGTATGACCTTTCACTCATTCATCTGAGGATGAACTGCAGTGAAACTAACCAGAGCAGTCCAGATGAGGCTATACACACTGAGCTGTGCAGTATATAGAAAGAAATGGCAGCCCTCCCAGTGAATGTATAATTATTAAATTCTATAATACTGTTCTGATAGCTTACTAAGTGTCACTTACAATATCTATACGCACAAATTGGACAGTACAAAGGCTACATATTATAATGAAGAGAAGAAGCAGGAGATCAGAGACACACTGAACGCAAGCTTCTGCAGAACTACAGAGCTATTTCTGCTGGTCCGGGAGTTAAGGGAGTGTGAATTAGCATTGCAAGAGCAATTATGGTTAATAAAGTTGATGATTGATGTTCAAAGTGTTGGCCAAATGTGAATTAACACTTTTGCATGAACAGATGCAGCACATAACATAGTTTATTAGCTTTCTAGCCAGGAAGTTTAGAAGGGTCACCTCAAAATGAATTATGACCATAGCTAGAAGTGGAGGATTATAGTCATGTACATTACTCACACTTTCTCACACTATTCACTGACGTGCATGCTTTAAGCACTATAGGAAGCTGTACTGAAGGAGCTCAATTGTAATGTCATGCAATCAATTTCATCATCACTTTGAGATTGTATTAAGTCTCCATCTTGGGTTTTTCTGTCTGCCTGGAGGTATGACAACCTCATCATGATTAAGATGCACACACTCCGTTAATTGACTTGATGGATTTAATTACCAATTACTACCTATGACCAATACTCCAGTAGAACTGAAATGTTATATGCACACTATAAACTCTGTACTGAAACATTAATTGGGAAGCAAATAGAAGAACAAATATTATATAAGCTGGCAGGGGTACATGGCTGAAGGACATGCTAAGCAATTTTTAGCAATATAGGAATTATGCAGATACATTTACTATAATATGCCAGAAGATGCTTTCCTGGTTTCCAAACATTTTACGACAAGATGCAGAATTATTATTGCATCACTCGCTTACTGCAGTAAACACTAAATTGGAGGTCACCCCAAAAGCAGTCTCTTTCCTTGTACACACTGACTACTGCATGACTGGTCATCCATGAGGAGTAATTCTAGAGACATTTATGAATCCAATTCATCAAGGCATCCCACTATAAAGCTATTGTCTAGCTACATGATGTCTATGGCTATTGTCTAACAATTGAGTAGGTAAAGAAAGAGAGAAAAGAAGTGGTGGAAAAAAAGAAGACAATATGACGAACGTGTCCGCGAAGTTGAACGTGGGAGCTTCACACCTCTGGTCTTTTCCACCTCCGGTGGCATGGGAAGACAAGCCACAGTCTTCTTCAAACGCCTTGCCTCCCTGCTCGCCAGGAAAAGAGACCAGCCCTACAGCCACGTAATTGAGTGGATCAGATGCCGCCTGGGGTTCTCTCTTCTTCGATCCTCCATCACCTGCCTGAGGGGCACAAGATCTATTGCTGGATTCGTCCCCAGCCCCACCTATCCCGAAGCCTTGGATCTCACAATCAGTGAGGGCCAGGTCCCATTATCATGAGCAACGTTAACGTAACTCACTTTGACATTGTGCTTGATTTTATCCTTGATTTAGCTAATCACATACACTCTTTAACAATATATTTACAATTAACGATATATTTGACTCGACTATTGTTGTACTCTAAGCATGTAAGGCAGTGCGCATGTGTGCCTTTGTATTTATTATTTCATTGCATGAGATTGTGCATTGAGTAGGTACTATACCACTACCTTTTTAGGTGTTGAGGGTCATGGTTGGGATGCACTTTGTCAGCGCGGGGCAGAGGGTCTTCTCAATTTTTTATATTTATTATATTGTTTTCAAATTGACATTTTCATATGGCTTCATGTTACGGATATATACAGTGCAAGTTGCAAAATACAAGGGTATTGAAGCCATAAAATAATGTAATATAATATAATATAATATAATATAATATAATATAATATAATATATTGTTTTGGGACTTTGGGCACCCTGTGGCACAGACCATTGGTAAGATGTCAAACTTAAGGGAAGTTTAACGATTTTAAATATGACAGAATTTTTAATTAGGTCTTTGTTTACGTGCAAGGTGGCACCAAATTGCAAATATAAAATCCCATATCATTGCTATAGCACATTTATACTGATACTACTACTTATAATAATTTAATATGAAAATCCGGCAAATGCTCACGAAACTTCGTAGGCAAGTACAAGTGGTCGATGAGGCTGTGCACTCAGCAGGGATTAGTAATTAAAGACTCTGCTGTTCAATTAGAAGGCCGACAATCTCGATTTGGCTTCGATAATGGCGCGCCCGCCTCGGAGGACTTCACTCCACCGCCTGGAACACATGACAGGAGCAACGTAGAAACTGGTGAACGCCGTGATATGTACACGCTAACATTCTTCAACCGTTTGTAGCGTTGAAAGGCTTAACTCGCACGGTTGCCCTTCTAAATGCTCTTCAGAACCTGGCCCACGCGTACTGCGCTGTAGCAAAAGTACGTAACTTTTGCTATCACAGACCACTAGCTACTCTGGCGCCTATGCGTTCCTTGGTAGTACATTATGTTTCTGTAATTACTCACTGTAAATGCATGTGATATAAGCAGTCATGTGTCTGCCTTTGCTTGAGATTTCTCTGTGCATGTGTGTGTGTGTGTGTGTGTGTGTGTGTGTGTGTGTGTGTGTGTGTGTGTGTGTGTGTGTGTGACAGAGCTGCGACCGAAGGGAGCAAGTATTTCGAGTTGGGGCGGCAGCCCCACGAGTTTTTAACTCGAAATGCTTGTTTATGTAATAGAGCAGTATTTCACGAATTGGACATGACGGATATACATAGTACACAGTTGTACATCATATTGCATGATTACACAGTGAGAATAGTAGAGGTACTAGAAAAGCACGGATATAATAGAACTGCACCCTTCTGAACTTTTATCTTTACCTGTGGACATGCAGCCTGCTTGTATATGTCCTCTCAGGAGGGGACAGACGGGTGAATGGCAGTTGTATGGTTCTCAAATGAAGGCCTGTTGCCAGAAATGGACAAGTGGACAAAATTGAAAACTACGAGCTGCGTAGGAAGCCGAGCTGCACGTCCTTTTGGCTGCTACCTGATCACGCGCAGGCTTATTCATGCAATCAGAGTTTCCGGACCTTTTATCAAATTATGTTGCATAATTATGAATTCGTTTCGTCTGGCACGATATATGGTACTATTGTGTCGCCATTGCAGAGAAGCCCATTTAGCCCATTTAATCCCGCATCTTCTAGAATGCGGATGTCGAATGTGGTCATGGATTTACGAGCCTATACATGGCCTATACGTACATAAGCAAGTGTCCGTTGAAAGAAATGTACTCGTACATCTCGTGAAGGTAAACCATAGCTGAACACAGAAGAGATGGCGGTGTGTTGGTGGCTGTCTGGCTGTATTTTCCTCTTCATGTGGAAATTGGAGACAATTCTGGCACAGAGAGGTAATAGCAGAACAGATATGAGAGATATTTTTACCATCGCCACTGGTTGTTTGACTGTTTCCTGATTTAATAAAAACTGATTTGGCTAACCGTAGTAATTACGACCAGAGTGCCTTTCGTTTAATTTTTGGTGGTTGGTCATCATCATAATCCTTAACTCAAAATATATAGCCATCACAATTCATGATTCTCTCAGGCCGCCACAAGTTATGAAAGAAAGAAATTTGGAGGGGTTTCCTTGCTACGGAACAATTATAACTCAGAGATGCGTGCACGTTATATTGAACTAGCTGAATGCCCGCCCTTCGGGCAGGTTCTCAACCTATCGCAAGCCCGCGAGTCGGTCCCTCGTCAGTTCTGAACTATCTGCACAGGCAGCAACGGAGGCTGGCTGCTATAACGGTGGTAGAATTTAATTCGAACGTTTGCCGACAACGAATATGATCTCCCCTAACAGAAAGTCCTAGTCTAAGAGAACGATAATTACAAATAATTAAAAATGGCGTCTCGGCCCGCGGAAGGAGGAAGCGCTCTCTTCGGCTGCAAAGCAGCTAGGTGAACGGCACCCCTCTAAGCTCACGTACCCCCACTCCCTTAACTGGCATGGCGCGTATCAACTCCACCAATGACCGGCAGTAGAAGGGTCATAACATTTTTAACAAGTTTATAAATGGCGTGTCGGCCCGCAGAGAACGGGCGAAGGAGTCGCGCCCTTCGGCCGCAAGGCAGCTAGGTGAACAGCACCCCTCTAAGAACACACCCGCCCAATCCCTCAACTGGCATGGAGCGTCTTGAGTCGATTACCTGCAAGTCGCCGAATTTATGAGGGAACAATCGAACACACAAACTGAGATCCGCCGTGCATTATAGTAAGACGGTAATAGGCTCAACTGTCACTACATGTCATGATGCATAGTGGATCTGCATAGATAGAGAGTCTGTCTAATTGTCAACAATAGATGTATACACATGCGTACAAAGGGATGCATCATGCATGGCCTATTATTTAGGTAGTACATATACGTAGTTTCTCTATACAATTAACCGTTTTCATGGTAAATTAACTCATCCACAATATTAATTGAAAACCCTAAGATAGGCCCGGAGGAAGCACTTTGGCGTTGGCGATAGCAGGAGAATGTCAGTGCCACACACTGAATAGCTGTAGATTATATATTAGATCTATCTACTATCAATCCTTTATTATTTAGTGACTGCTGTCACTGAGTGTGTTGTTACTATAACTGTGCTATAATCCCTTCCTGAGTACAGAGCTATATTCTGTTATACTCATGATGCCATGTATAATAGCCAGTTTGTACATTGCTGACATGCAAGCATGCCAGGGATCAAGTTTGAATGATGTTACAAGAGTTCCAGTCTGTTATTGGATGAATGGTATGGACTAAGTTAAAATTAATTAGAAGCAATAAATGATGATTCATGAATTGTGAATAGATCAATGCAATGGTTTTCAGCATGCTCTATTTGCTTAAATAAGATACTTAGATATCCTCTCTCTTAGAATGTGTGGTGTGTTAATGCACTATCAGGACATCACTATAGTTGTGGAAAAACATTTATTGTTTATATATGCTGTCTAAGGCACTTCCTAGTGTAATGTGCACAGTGTGTGGTTTCAGTCCGGACATTGAAAGCATTTCATGAACAAATGAAGCACATTTTATGGTTTCTATTGCTTCCAGTGCCAAGTCATGAGCGTTTGCCTTTTATGGAGCCTTGCTGAAACCATGCAGCTTACTGTTGTAATGGCACAAGTAGCATTTTATTGTTGACTCAGACATAGCAACACCTGTTTATGTGAGATTGTATAGTTTCTGATGTGGCCTGCCCAGACATGCCATCAGGCAAGTGGCATATACCTGCTCATGTGCATGCTACTTTAACATGCAGTGACTGAGGGTACTGCACTTGTGGCCGCATTTAATTAACCAGGCAAAAGCAAAGAGCACAAGTTCGGTATAGGAGAATTCTATGTCACAAGAGTATGTCATTCTGTTATAGTTGAAGCCACATAGAATGCATTTGGAGTAGCCTATCCAGCTAGATTTTCTTAATTAGTATAGTTGGCACAGAAATTGCTAGTCAAAGATTTGATTGCACAAAACACTTTGGTGGCTGACTGCTGCTTTCTGCAGTGATTTATCATGGTGAGTGGTCGTATTCATGAGAACCATGATCCATAGAATGCAATGTTGCAGAATGCAGGAGCTAAGATTTCTGGAAAACTATAGTGATCACTACCAAATCACAATGAAAGTAGATAGCATCTCTATAATTTATGTGCAAAGGAGGATTTTAAAGAATAGTGACTGTAGTGACCAGTGATGAAACGGTGATTGCTTGGTGAATCTCATTTTTGTTTCTTCTTTCTGTCATGTCATAACTCGGTAACAGAAACGGTGCACCTAGCTCAAGTGGTAAACCAGTGCACTTCTGTTGCGATGTTTCTTCTGCATTTAGATAACAAGAGCATGTCTAATTTGTCATGAAATTTTCTTACTGAAACAAGCCAATAAAATTGGTCATTTCACATCATTGCATATGTATTTAGATTGGTGCTAACATTCGAGTATAGTGTGCTTGATAGCAGTACAAACTGATGTAGAGTTGCAGTCTAATAGGTGTATTGATTATATATATTAGATGACCCTGGCCTATCATTGGTGTGTACACCTGTCACTGTGTGTCATGAGATCTGGTCCATCCTAGCCTCATTCCCAGGTCATCCGCCTAGTACCATAGCTTGCATTTGAGTATTCACCCAGAAATGTGTATTCAAGACTGAGTCACGTCTGATAGCAGCTTGTTTGCTAGATGCTTGCTAAGTTTATTAAGTCTCAACCAGTGGATATTCACTACTTTGTTCACCTAAAATGTAAGGTACCAGATGAATTGGAGTAGGTTCCTGGAGTGTCAACATCCACAATTCCAACAGACTAAGCCACCAATGTGCCCTTCATGAGCCATGGCCATGGATTTCAATAGAGATTGCTCTAGCCCTAACTGTGTCACTATTCATCTATGGAACAAGTATTTCGAGTTAAAAAACTCGTGGGGCGCCAGGGCGCCCCTGAACCTCGAACTACTTGCTAGCAATTTTCCCATGTACGTTCAGTAAATCAGATAGTTGGGGGTACAGTATTGTTGTTGGCCTGAAAGATACATCAAGACACACTAGGCAAGAGTTTCAAGTCTCCAGAGCAGCCAGTCATATCCAGTGAAAGCATCCCTACCAAACTGTCAAATGTTTGCCTACTGCTTTTTGATCTATATGACATTCTAAATGAGCAGTTGTTACTTTGTGCCTGGAGGAGGAGTGTGCTGGCTAAAAGGCTACCCTATGATGACTATATGAGCGAATCATGGCTATAATTATGTGTCGTGACACGCTGGTCCTCCATTATTGGCCTACGGGTCACTAGACTTCTGTTGTATTTAGGGCTGTACCTCGCAGAAAAACAGTTACGTAAGCTTCCTACCACAATAATATTACTTAAACATGTTTTAGAAACACTTTGCGTTCTTTGGATACACGGCGAAATCTAAAGAGAATGGTTTTGAGCCTAGCAAACAGAAAGCGTCGAGCGCGCGGCCATTTTACAATGTCCGTCAGTGATAATTGGAGCTGTATCTCGCAGAAGAGACGTTCCTTAGGCTTTTTATTAGTATCACTCTATTAACACATGTTTATGACCACATTTCGTTCGATTCAAACACGACGAAACGTCATTAGAGATGATTTAAAGCTTTGTAAAGAACGACGTGAGCGCCGCCATTTGCAAAATGACAGAAATATATAATATAATATTTTATTTTATATTATATATATACGAACATGAAGCCATACAAAGACCTAAATCTGAAAACAATATAGCCAAAAACGCAAGCCCGTAATATTGAATTACTGACACATTTCCAACTCAAAACTATGTGGCTATACAGCACTGAGTAATACTTTCAGCTTTAAGTACAGTATAAAATTATACACAACTGAACTTGCCATGCATACTTTAGATTGTGATTGCATTATGTAGCTATGATGTGCTCATTCATGAGAGCTCTATGAGTCAAATGTATCTGTGATGAAGTAAACTATAGTGAGTCACAACTTACATAGATGGACAAGGAGAGAATGTACCACCCAGCTGGCATCAAATCTGAACTATACCCTAACGCAGATTTCCAGCAACGGAGCCAAACTGACCTAGTACTGACAGTTTGCTTCATGCACCATATATACCAGCTGTGCATGGATTTGAGTCTTTGGGCAGTAAATTCTACATAGACACATCTGACTCATAGAGCTCTCTTAAATGCTTGCAATGAGCAGCTCACCTGCCAGGTTGGTGGAACCTTGCCAAGTTCCAATGCTGGCTGTGCAGCAGGTTTTCTTGCTTGGGTTGCAACTTATGGTAAGCTTTCATTTGATGCATTGCCTGTACAATCAAGTAATTATTTGATCATTCTGACATTATGGGTATGCTTTTATTATATGTCATGCAGAATGCTTAGGTGCCTTTGCTGACTTTCAGTCTGTTGTAGGAGGATGTGTAGAATCGGAAGTCCAGTATATTGTACCAGAACTCTGCTTCTCCTGTAATGCAATGAAACAATCAATTAAATTGATACTGATGCTGTGGGTATGTTTTGTTGTATTGCGCAGAATGCTTAGGTGCCTTCGCTGACTTTCAGTCTGTTGGAGGGGACAGAGTAGAATCAGAGTTCCAGTATATTATACCACAACTCAGCTTCTCCTGTGATGGTACTGTGACTCAGTGGAAGGTGGGAGTGGAGGATGGAGGCAATAATCGAGAAGTGAACCTTCAGATATGGCGCTCAGTGGGTGAAGGAGTGTACAGCAGAGTGACTGAGGAGGTGTACACTAAAACAGTAAGAAGTGAAAGGATAGCTACTGTTCAAGTGTCCATGTCAGTTATGGCAGGAGACATGGTTGGGTTCAATGGACAATTGCAACTTCACACTTTACCTGATGTGGGCCTTACCATTTACAGTAGCGAGGTATCTCCCACCTCATCCCTCAGTGGTCTATCCCCTGCTGTGGGACCATCTCCATACATCACAGTTGTGATTGGTGAGTAGTACTGTATGTAGCTACTATTAACTATTATAATCATTTGCACATGCTCCAGTGTTCATATGTAATGTAATCTTCATTCCATGACTTAGCAACCAATCAGGACGCTTCTGCAATTGGTATACCATTCTGCCTGTAATCACATGCAGTCTGTTCTGGCATAAATTTGGTCATTCTCAGGTGGAATTAGGTTACAGGGAATTTTTAGCTCCAATAACTAAGGATAGGTCTGATATTATTTTCAAACCCCCTTCTGACTGTGGGTATCCAAAGCTCCTTCTGACTTCACCAAGCCCTTCATCAGTCCTTGGTGCACCATAAGGATAACATATACCACTACGAGAGCGGGTGGGTGGGGTCTATCGGATTCTGTGTCATGACCACCCAAAGGTGTACATTGGACAGACAAGGAGGACACTGGAACATTGCCTGAAGGAGCATAGGACGGCCTTGGTGTCCGGGAACATCGCACAGTCAGCAGTAGTGAAACATGCTTCAAACGAAACACATGTCATTGATTGGGAGAATGCAGAAGTTGTGGACTGTCATCCACACTACCGTTAGAAATGTGACTTGGAAGCTTGGCATATCTGGACTGAGCCCACAAACTGAACAGGGATGGAGGACTGCTACCATCAGTGCATAATCCACTGATCCAGCAAATGCGTAAGCCACATTGAGAGACTCCTTCCTAGACACTGTTGTTTCACTGCTTCCCCTCCCACCACACTACTCACTCACTTAATTTTATACAGTTTCATTTTTATTGCAGAACTGACTCCTATTATTCTTGCTAACTACCAACTCCTATTATTCTTGTATGAATTATGTCGCCATCACCATCTATCACTCTTTTAACACTGCTGGACATGTATTAAAGTCACCCTGAATGTCACTAATAGCGTAAGCGCAGCGACTGGATTAATTTCAATTAACTTCAACTCAAACGTCAATCAACTTAAACTAATATCCAGGACGTTTCGGTTTGAGGACCTTTCTCAGCTGGTTTTCTGGCTTTCTTACCAGTTGAGAAAGGTCCTCGGACCAAAACGTCCTGGATATTAATTGAAGTTGAGTTGAAGTTTGAGTTGAAGTTAATTGAAATTGATCCAGTCGCTGCGCTTATGCTCAGAAACTCTTCTCCTACCATCATTATTTGTTTCTGTTCATGTATATTTCTCAAGCTACAAAAAATTTGTTTTCTTTGTTCAGAGCCAGCTACAAGCAACATGCCACCAAACCATGACTCCAGTACAGTAACTCCTCAACCACCTAATAGTGGCCAGGTACCAGAGAGTGGAGGTACCCCACCTGCAGCTATCATTGGAGCAGTGGTGGCTGTGGTGGTCATCCTCATTGTTGTGTTAGTCATCATTACTGCAGTGCTGATTGCATGGAAAGTGAGAAAGCGGGGAAAGAATGCTTTTACAGGTAAACAAAGTCTTTGAGTTATATGTCTAGGTTATAAGGGTGATGAGATGAGGATTGGGGCTTTAATTAAATGATACTATGGCACACTTATCTTTTACACCCTGAGCTTACCTGTGTCAAGCAAACAGCTCTTTCAGGCATCCATAGTACCCATTCAATAGCCCAGGTCTCCTATAAAAACAAATAATAACTGATTCCAGGGTCAATAGTCTCAATACATCATTTTTAATAATAAATACTTCATTTACACTTTAGGATCAAAGCATACTATGCATGTCATAATATAGTTACTGTTAGAGCACACTTTGCTAGTCTCTTGTGCCACACCTGTTATTGCATGATCGCGCATGGAGAAGTTGTATATGCAGCTGGAAGCAAGATTAACTCTTTGCTGACTTTAAGTAATATGTTAATGTGCACATTGGATGATGCAGTACTGGTCACAGTTGATGCTGTAGAGGTTCATTGTTGTGTGGTTATGATGCAAGGGAAGTTTGTGAGCTTCAAGCACAGTATTAACTTCAAAAGGGTACAGGGCGATTTGATCTATGGATCTTCATCTGCTATACTAGACGGTTGTGTCGTGATGAACTAAAGATAGATGCACAGGTGGTGGGCAATACAATAACTGATTTGCTGCACTTCATAGAGGTGGCTGCAGACCCAAACTGTAACTCCGAACACAAGATTATTTCCCTCCCTAACTAGGGATCATATAAAACCAAGCATGCATATAAAACCAGTCGTGACATCATAACACGTGACACAATTTATGTGGTGGCCCAGAACATGCATGATGCAGCATGCAAACACTACAGTACAGTGCACCAATATAAGAACTATAGCACAAGGTAAGCACATGCACACAAGGTAAGCACATGCATGCACACATCTGTTCTCATGCAACAGTTCCATACAGGTTTCATCTACTTATTCCCTGAGGACTTTTACATCACATCTGTCCTGCTGTAGGTGCTCTTCATCCAGAAGCTGGTACCACTGTGAACATGCAGGACAACCCGTCATACATTGCAATGCAAAGTGGAGTGGTAATGGAAGATAACCCTGCTTGTGAGCAAACCTGTGGTGAGCAACATAATGAATTGAATTCATCACTGTCATGCATGTGCTATACTATGCAGCACTTGATTACGTTCTAGTAACTGTGCTACAACAGTCAAGACACTTCAGCTTCAAAATGCTATATATACGTACAGAAACTGACAAACAATATGTATTCTATTTCATTTGTGGTCAACTTGACCACCTCTATATTTCTGCTCAATCATCTTGCATGAGTACCTTCTACTCATGATATTTAGTAGATTTCACTATCCTAAATATGGCCCTACTGTAGGGATGCCTAATTTGGAAGCAAATGCAGTTGTGGATATGCAGAGCAACCCATCCTATACTCCAATGAAAGATGAAGTGACACTGGAGCCAAACCCATGCTACTCACCCTTGCAAGCAAACTTTGACCGTGAGTCCATCACGAATGAGGACCCAGGTTAGTAGGCAGGATGTGTGTACTTATCACTGAGTGTAGGCCTTGCATCAGACCACCTAAGCTTGGTTAGATGTCCCTGTTTAACAGCATGCACTCAGATATAGTGCCACAGTGAAATCAGTCTAAAATGCATGGTCATTGTAATTGGCAGCCACCTCTCTAACTCAGTCAACCTCCCCAGCCCAAATGGCATGCACTAAAGCATTGCAATCTACCTCTGTAGAGCAGCCACATCTCTATAAAGGTCGGTTATAACTGGCCCACAGGCAGTTTTCCTGAACAGGTTTCATGTACTGTACGACTGTTACTCCTAAAGTTGTTAGTGTTGTGATATCTCTTGCAACTGCCTCATCCTGGATGAGTGTTATACCATTTGAAACAAAGACATGCTGGTTTGTATGCTCGTGCTGTAACCATTTAAAACTAAAGGAAGGAAACAGAAACTTACGAATATTCTACATGACATTGTGCCCCTTCTTGGTTTTGTTTGGTGGAAAGACCCAATCATAAAACACTGGTGTTTGCTGTTCCTACAGTGCAGTAGTGCAGTGGCAATGCTGTGCTTCACCCGGCATGCACATTGCACAGATTGATTGGAGGAAGAATGTAATCCTGTTAGCTGTGATTTCTTTACAGTTTGAATTAGCATGCAAATGCGTTGACGTAAGCTGTCTGATACATACTGTTACCTTTCTGCAGCCCAACTTAGTGAAGACTATAATTATATCTAATAAACTCATGATAGCTCCTGTATGTGGTCTACAAAGACTCATTACTGCAACATCATACTTATTTATTTTAGATCATCAGCAATTGTGATTGATTCATTATGAAATATACCCATTGCAATGGGTATGCATGATAATGTGTTTTAACAGTTTTTCTACAGGATTGTATTATAATTGTACTCCTTGTCATCATGACCTACAGAGATGGGGGCAACTATGGCTATAAGAAAAACAATCTATTGCAAACGAATGACCATGCACTTTCACATCAATGCACATATAGAATGGGTACATCAGATCTCCCCTAAAGCTATTGGAGTGTCTACAGGTAGATGGATTGCTTAGTTTCCCTTGCATCTGCAAATAATGACAGGGGCATAGGAACCATATAACCAGGGTGGGCTTGAGCTCCTTTGGATTGAAATGAGGAGGGGCTCAGCCCCCCTTAGAAAATTAGCCGTACAGCATATATTTGACTCAATTATTGCAGAGCCTACGCTAACCACTTAACAGATGCATTTGGTATCAATGGGTAATGATAAGATTGATTGAACCGGGCTACCCACAGCTTGATCGTCAGACCTTGAAGTTGATTCAGCCTCCCTAACTTGAACCATCTTCCTACACTATACTGAATGATGATAATAGCTAGTGATTGAATGGCATAATAATATTATATTAGTGCTAGATAAAGCTAAAAGTTGAAGGAAATATCATTTGCAGTCTCAGTCTGAGAGAATATAAAGGTAATAAAATAATCACACAGTCAGAAGATTGTGGTCAGGTAGAGTTCAGTCCAGAGCAATACGTAACACAGGGTGCTCCATAAAAGCTGCTAACAACACCTGGCAGGCCGGGTGAGATTAATGAAGTAGCTACTACTGCAGATGTTTGAATGAGCTGCCAGTGCACATGTATATTCCATGCATTAGACTTGCATTGGCATTGTGAGACTGCCCCATATCCTTAGTAATGTATGAATACATTGTAAAATGAATTATGGCCTCAGATGTACGTGAAAACATTAATAGCTTGGACTGCTCCAACGTTAAGTGCTCAATGTACTGTTTGAGCTGGTCAGGCAATTTGTGAATGAATTAGTATACAGTGCATTGCCTTGTATGAACATGTACAGTATGAACTGTGCTATAGCTATCTATTCGAGGAACTGACAGCCCTGCTCAGTGATGGTTAGCTGGTGATGCATGTTCATGGCATGAATCTAAACCACTTCCTTGGATGATGTTGTACACTTCCTGGGAGCCCAAGGTACTCATTTCTTATAGTTTCAATCAGCAGTAGTTTCAGTTGTATCCATCACATAACTGTCTAGAGTGACCTGATTTGTTATTCTCACACATGCAACCTCATTGGCAAATCAACTCTAGTGAAGCTGAGGCTAGTGTAATGGCTCCGATGCCAAGCATGAGGTGCTAATTCCACAGAAGGAACTGATGGTCCTTGCTCAAGGATGTTGAATTGTTCTACAGTTGCATAGACTAAAATAAGTGTGAATCTCAAACACTTCCTTCATTGGCTAATGATGCTTGAAGGCTTCCTTTGCAGTCCTGAACGCCATGCACTAATGTGAGGCACTTGTTACTTAGGTTCTGCCAGCAGTGGCTTCATTCAGCTGCAGCCATATATACCTCACATTGTTGACCAGAGTTGAAGAGATGGTTTACAAAGGTATTCCATGCAACCATTCCCACTATAGGCCCCAATTGCCTTGCTGGCAGCCGGCAGGGGTACATGGCTGAAGGACATGCTAAGCAAATTTTAGCAACATAGGAATTATGCAGATACATTTACTATAATATGCCAGAAGATGCTTTCCTGATTTCCAAACACTTTACAACAAGATGCAGAATTATTATTGCATCACTCACTTACTGCAGTAGACGCTAAATTGGAGGTCACCCCAAAAGCAGCCTCTTTCTTTGTATGCACTGACTACTGCATGACTGGTCATCCATGAGGAGTAATTCTAGAGATATTTATGAATCCAATTCATCAAGGCATCCTACAATAAAGCTATTGTCTAGCTACATGATGTCTATGGCTATTGTCTAACAATTGAGTAGGTACTATACCACTACCTTTTTAGGTGCTGAGAGTCATGCTTGGGATGCACTTTATCAGCGCAGGGCAGAGGGTCTTCTCAAGTTTTTTTTTATATAACAGAGCAGAATTTCTCAGATCAGACATGAGGGATATACATAGTTATATAGTTGTACATCATATCGCATGAATACACAGTGAGAATAGTAGAGGTACATCTGTAAGACCAGCACGGATATATAGAGCATATATATATATATATATATATATAAGCATTGGCAGGTGTATTCAGTATTCGGTAGATTTGGGTGGCAGGACTAGAGTGGTGGTGTGGTCAGGGAGCTGTCAGAGGCGGAAGTGAAATGTTTGTTGCTGAGTGTGGCTTGGAGAAATGTAAAGGACGAATGGAGGAAGGAAGTGCACGAAAAGCCAAAGTTGTCCATGATGAAGTTGATTGGGGAGTGTGAGGTGGAGTCGAGTTGTGCATTGTTGAAGTCAAAGGCTGAAGGAGGATGATGTTAAAGTTGAGGGGTGGAACAGCCGCTTTCCAGATTGAAATGGGAAGATGGTATGGGATGAAGAGAGAGAAGAGGGTATGCAAAGAATGCAACAGTGGGGAGGTGGAGGATGTATGCCATTAGCTTTTGCAATGCTCTGCATGGGACCATCTCAGGCAACCTCTGCTGGAAGCCATGGAGGGATCAAGAGAGGACTTTCCCGCAAAAGCATTGGAGAGAGAGCAGCCCTTGAATTGTCACTATCGTATACTGTCTATCATTAGCTCTATGTGGTCAGCTAAATTCTATTAATTAATGCCTATATTATACATGCTATCAAGCAATCTGTCACGCCCTTTATTAACATTGACCAGTTTTTCTGATCATTGTACTCATCTGTGTCTCTGCATCTCCCATGGTGCATTCATGATGTGTGCAGTGCTACATTGGACCATGATGTGTCCTAGTGCCTACTGGCATGGTGCACTCTAATAATGAATTGAATTGAATTGAATATAGAATTGCACCCTTATGAACTTTTATCTCTACCTGTGAACAATAAAGTCATGCAGCCTGTACGTGTCCTCTCAGGAGGGGACAGACAGATGAATGGCACTTGTATGGTTCTCAAATGAAGGCATGTCGCCAGAAATGGACAAGTGGACAAATGAAACTACGAGCTCTGTAGGAAGCCGCGCTGCACGTCCTTTTGGCTGCTACCTGATCACGCGCAGGCTTATATATTCATGCAATCAGAGTTTCCGGACCTTCTATCAAATTATGTAGCATATGAATTTGTTTCGTCTGACACGATATGGTACTATTGTGTCGCCATTGCAAGGAAGCCCATTTGACCCATTTAATCCCGCATCTTCTATAGAATGGGGATGTCGAATGTGGTCATGGATTTACGAGCCTATACATGGCCTATACGTACATAAGCACGTGTCTGTTGAAAGAAATGTACGCGTACACCTCGTGAAGGTAAACCATAGCTGAACACAGAAGAGATGGCGGTGTGTTGGTGGCTATCTGGCTGTATTTTCCTCTTCATGTGGAAATTGGAGACTATTCTGGCACAAATAGGTAATAGCAGAACAGATATGACAGATATTTTTACCATCGTCACTGGTTGTTTGACTGTTTCCTGATATAATACAAACTGATTTGGCTAACCGTAGTAGTTACGACTAGAGTCACCGACTTCCTTTGAAATTTGCCTTTCGTTTTTGGTGGTTGGTCATCATCATAATCCTTAATTCAAAGTATCCATCATAATTCACGATACTCTCAGGCTGCCACAAGTTATGAAAGAAAGATATTTGGAGGGGTTTCCTTGCTACGGAACAATGGTAACTTAGAGATGCGCGTGCATGTTATATTGAACTAGCTGAATGCCCGCCCTTCGGGCAGCGGTTCTCAACCCTTGCCAGTTTTGAACTATCTGCACATTCAACAACGGAGGCTGGCTGCTATAACGACGGTAGAGTTTAATTCGAACTTTGCCGACAACGAATAAGATCTCCCCTAACCGAAAGTCCTAGAGACCGATAATTGAAAATGGCGTCTCGGCTCGCGGAAAGAAGGAAGCGCTCTAGTGGAAGGGTTGATAATTTTAGAAATGGGTGTCGGTCCGCGGAGAATGGACGAAGGTATCGCGCTTTCGGCCGCAAGGCAGCTAGGGGAACACCACCCCTCTGAGAACATGCCCGCCCAGTCCCTCAACTGGCATTGAGCGTCTCAGGTCGATTCCCTGTAAGGCGTAGATTTTACGAGGGAACAAACAAACACACAAACTGAGATCCGGTGCATTGTAGTAAGATGCTCGGTCCAGTACTAGCTACGTAGGTACTATTTGGCACACCTGTCACTACATGTCATGGTGCATACTGGATCTGGCATAGATAGATAGTCTGTCTAATTGTCAGCAATAGATGTCTTCATGCGTACAAAGGGATGCATCATGCATTGCCTATTATTTAGGTACGTATGCGTACAGTTCTCTATACATTTAATCTCTCGGTGATTCTGTATAAGTATAGCCACCAAATGAAGTCCTGTGGCTATACCTATGTCCAAGAACTGCGATTTCTAGGCTTCTAAGAGCATAATGCTAAGAGCTACCGACACTTAAGTTTAGGTACCTGCAACTGCCTGCATGAAAGGATGATATAATGTATAAATGATATTCAGCTTTCAGCCAAAATAGTTGCCTTCATTGCTTTAATTATGGAGTTTCTACATACACACATGAAGGATTTTTATATGGATTAATTTAATTGCTTTATACTGCAATAGGAGGTTTCCTAATAAAATATAGAATTAATGTCACAGTGATATTTCTGACTACATGAATTACTTCAGAAACTATTGTATATCATGAAATAACAACAGCCATGTGATAGTGTGATATGCACTTGTCATAGCTGCTGCATGATATCTTGTGACTCGGTTATTCTGAAATCATGGTCATGTTCTAATGTATATAACATATATACTTGCTGTGTCATGCAGAATGTCTAGGTACCTTTGATGACTTTCAATCTGTTGGAGGAGGTGTACTATTGGAGAATACCCAGTACATCATACCACAACTCAACTTTTTCTGCAATGGTACTGTGACTCAGTGGAAGGTGGGACTGCAGGGTGGTGGCATTAATCGAGAAGTGAACCTTCAGATATGGCGCTCAGTGGGTGTAGGAGAGTACAGCAGAGTGACTGAAGAGGGGTACACCAAAAGAACAGAAATGGAGGAAACTGCTACTGTTCCAGTGTCCATGTCAGTGATGGCAGGAGACATGGTTGGGTTCAATGGACAGCTGCAACTTCAAGCTTCACCCAATGTGGGCCTTACCATTTACAGTAGTAGGATACTTCCCACCTCATTGCTTAACAGCCTATCCTCTGCTGTGGGACCATCTCCATACATCACAGTTGTGTTTGGTGAGATGATGCTACTAATTTATGTTCACTTGAAGCTGAATGAATGAATCACAATAGCACAAAGTACAGATTCCAGGCACACATGCACACTGTCTGTGATATTAACTCTAATTTATGAAATTGCACATAAGACAACAAGGCAATTATCTAAGAGTGTCCAATTGTTCAACATTCACATAGACCACTGAGCCTCATTGGCAAGGAGATCCAGTGGCTGCATGGCTGTGGAGATTCAACTCCCTGGAGGGGTTGTCCCACGCAGGCACATTACAACAGAATCAATCAATGAAAATCTTGCAATGGATGAAGCCAAGTGTATTGCTGTACGGTTGTGAGACCTTGCTGACGATGAGGCTGGCTAGTCTTCAGTAGGTGACTGTAGCTGAAGGACCCCAGCCTCCACTCATAGAGAAGAGGGGGGGGGGGGGGGGGGTGAATGAGTCGTGTTCAACCTCAAGTATCCGTCTCATGCTGTCTTAGCATGTTGCTGCTGACATTAAGCACTTGCATGTTGAAGAAGGTGCTGCTTCTGCTGCAGTCCCAGAATTCCTGGGCCTTAATGTCCAATCTTGCCTCGTCCTCTACATTTGTGCTTTTTAAGGGAAACCTCTCCCCAGTCAACAGTTGGAGGGATGGCTCAATAGCAACATTAGGGCAGACCTCAGTGAGGTTAGGGTTAGGGTTAACCCTAAGAGTTGAGCACTGATATCCCTAAGGCGGCCGTTCGGATAGACGAGAGGGCACTTTTTGAGCAGCTCATGGCATGGTCAACGGTAAAAACTGCCCACAGGAGAGGTGGGATGGACATCTTGGAGGCTGCCAACTGTATTGGATGGATAAGACATCCCTGAATATCTATTGCCTACTATTCATTTGCATATGCTCAAGTGTTCATGATCAAATAATTTTTGCTAGCAATACATAATTATGTCATGATATTTATCACCAAGCCGTGTTGACTATTCTAAATTGTAATTATATATAAAGCATCCAAGATATAACCAAGTCACATTTGTTAGATGTCCTAGTAGATTGGACAGTAAGTGATGATCAACAAGGAGCACACAAAGTCCTACATTGCTATGCCAAACAGTCACCTCGATCAAGACACATCCGCAAAGTAGCCATGTTGTAGAAGTACATGTAATGCAAGATTTACAGAAAGTGGTAAAAATTATTGCTTAAATATGTTGCTCATCTCCCTATACTGTCATAGTATAATGTCATTGCTCTGGGAGTTTCTAAAGAAAGAATGCATAGCATTCGATCCCGTGCCCTAAACTCTCGTATCTTTTATGTAGGCATTGTGGTGCTAGTCTTTCAGATGCTTTAGTGCAGATCTCATTGCAAAATTCTGCTCTTATTTAATTGTGTACATTATGTATTATTTAGTTTATGAATATGATACAACCATTACCCAAGAATGTAAGTATTGTGCATGTAAACCTGGAGAAATTGTGAGCCTAGAAACAAGACTATATATAAGATCACATCCTTCATCTTCATCCTTTTATATAGTTACTATATTGCTTTTGCAGAGCCTGCTGTCACAAGCACCTCAGATTCATCAGTGAAATCAACTACACTACTTCCTGCAAGCACCTCTGTTGGCGCTTCATCACATGTAAGAAGAAACCATGACTGCATCTCTCACCTAGCACACTGGCGTTGCTTCACCTTTCATCCTCATTTGAAGGTATAATTTTATGCAGATCCCTGTTGCTCTACCCCACAGAGAAGCAGTCAAGTATCTGTTGGTGGAAGCAGCAATGTTAGTCCATCAACCCAGCTTCCTCCAGTAACTGGTGTAAGTGTTCTCTCTGGAAATGGATCTGGGGCTATCATTGGAGCAGTTGTGGCTGTGGTGGTCATCCTCATTATGTCAGTCATCATTACAGCAGTGCTGATTGGATGGAGAGTGAGCAAGAAAGGAGGGAAGTGCTTGACAGGTAAGCACAGTGTTTCTCTTTCAGAAGAAGTGACTATGCAGGACAACCCCTCTTATATCATGGTGGATGAAGGAGTGACAATGGAGCCAAACCCATGTTATGCAACCAATCAGGCAAACTCTGACTATGAAGTTATCAAGGGTGAGTGAACAGATTATATATAGACCAGAATGGTGTACATATCTGAATGTACAGTGTACAAGCATTCTGGCCTGTCTAAGTTGTTTTTAACAATAGTGGGTAATACATGTAAAATTCCTCATTGATCAACAGCATGGACTTAGCATGTAACTATAGTTATTGCTATAAGTGTCACTGTTAGTGCATGTGCAATTGATGGAGACTCATCTTTCGCACCTGCTTCACCCTAACTGAGTGCTATCCCAATGGCAGACAGATACCTGTTGGTTTGTATGGCATTAAACCCTTGATGTAATTAGCTGTTTGATTATGTGACAGAAATGGATATTTAATGAATGCTCAGCTGATGTGCTTCTTGTTCTAATGAGGTAGAAGACATTCCAATCATATACTAGCGTTTGCTGCTTCCATGCAGTGGTGTGCTGGCAAAGCCATGCCCACCAACACTGCACAGGTAGACTGGAGTGAGAACATTCTCCTGTGAGCTGTGCTATCTTCAGTTTGATCTTGTAACCAATGTGTTGATGCAACTTGACTTGTACATGATTATATGTTTGTAATCCATTCTGCAGCCTCATGTAGTGGCGACTATGAATATTTGTAACAAGATTGAGCTCACGAAAGCATCAAAGATCTGCAAGTGGTCTACATAGATTACAGGGGTATTCATTTTATTTGTATACTTATTCCACATCCATTTTCATTATTATAATTGTTACCCATTAATGTTACAGCAACATTATGTATAGCTAACTGCTCAGTATTTGCATACTGTCCCACCTAGAATCTAGTATTTAAGGTAAACTAATGTTCTGAGCTAAGCTACGATTAAAAACTAGTTGGATTTTGTATAATATTACAAATTATAATTATGATCATTTCACCTTTTTAAACTTACATATTATTATATTCATGATACATACTGTACTGTACATGTGCCCTAACACAATGTGATCATGGGTCTTGCTTTTGATTTAGCCAAAGGGCTACTTTCGAAGCACCCAGACAACAGTACAAGGCATATCAATAAACAAAGGGTGGATAATATATATAGATTCAGTGGCTGCTTGTATATAGGGCCAGGAATACGTCACTGAATAGCTAAAGGTCATGCATGATTGATTAACAGAGGAAACATGCAGGCAATTGCAATTTCAAGTGACATGATAGGCTTGTATTTGGACTGAGATTGCAGATACAAGTATAATGGGCAACATGCACTAGAGGGAATCAGGTATGATGTATAGAACAGTGGCAAACATTTGGCAGCGGTAGAGAAAGCATTCATTCATGCCATTTCTCTCGTGTGTGATGATGAAATAAACTGAGTCACTCCAGATTTTACCTATACCTATCTCAGAACGTGAATGTCTTCTTCTTATAATGATACTATAGACATACCCTAGGTAGAGAATATCTTGAATATGTCACATGTTTGTCAGTGCGTGTGTGCATGACGCTTGTTTCCTGCACACTTCCAGCCGTGCAGGTTCCAAGAATAATTGCACACCTAATCATGAGCAAGAGTCAAATATAATATTTCCGCTAAACTTCCTGAAACTTCAACATCCGTACAGGCACATTTTATTTGCCTTAAACGCGAGCTTTGTCCCGATAGAAGGCAACCGTGTTGAGAGAACGCGTGAGGCTGCAGCAGTTCACGCGCGGTCCCGCCCACAGTCTGATATATAAATCTGCGGTGGCGCGAACGAACCAACAGTGTGGAGACGAAGGCTGAACAAATGGCTTCGTGTTGGTGGTTGACTGGGTTATTTCTCCTCATTTTGAATTTTGAGACGACTCAGACACTGGAAGGTAAAAGCCATGTGTGGAAGCTTCGCTGTTTAATAGCTACTTGGCTAACTAGTGTACTACAGCACAATAGAACGTCCATATACTGCATTCTTGGTGTCTATGCTCCTTCCATTCACAGTATTACTGGACTTGAAGCAGCATAATATTCTTTTAGCATACCACGAGTTGCCAGAAATTGAATGTAGCTAGCATTTGTTGCTTTCGAAAGTCCGACCTGAGGCGTTTGGCATTAGTCAAGTGAGAGCTCCATTACAAATTATAGCTACTTATACGAATATTTACTTGTGATTAACCCTATACTGATGCGAAAGACGCGTAGCAGTGGATAACAAGACTTCAATACCATAGGAATAGCTGTATGTTGCACGTTGTCAAACAGCTTAGCGCAGGCTCAGTGATACTGTAAAGCCATGGGACGAATAAGTAATGATTCACAAGTATTTTTTTTTCTGTGTCTATTGGTCTCTTGTATGAGTATCATTCCAGTTGATCTGTGATGCAGTAGCCAAGGGAGGGATGAGTTACTGAGTAGAAGTATACACTGTAATTCACTTTGTGAAAGGACTGTGTAAGTGATGCATTGATTGATTCAGCATGGCTCACAGGTCCCTTTAGATGCCACTGACTGTTTGTCTGGTATATATAAAATTATGCTTCTGCTCTTGCCAAGAATGAAACAATTGTTTGCCACAATGGCTATTAGCACCTTGATTCAATGTCAGAAGCTCCATGCAAGGGCATTCCCGGCCTGTGTTTACTGAAGTGCGCACATTGTCAAGTACAATGACACGGTAATCACATTTGCAGTGTACCTTACATGTGCATTCAGTCATATGGTCTTAGAATGCCTGCAGACAGGACATCTTATCAATAAGGCTGTATATAATTGGGCATTATTGAGTTTGCTATTGACAGTCCTTCCTGAAGCCGCATGTAGTTTGCTGTTGTGTCAGATGTGCAGAACGGAATTGGAATATGGTATGGCTTGTGCTGTTTTGTACAAGTGTGGAAGAGCATAATTAGTCATGTCATCCCATCCAACAGCTGCTGGCTTACATTTAATTGGTTCAAACAAGCTCGTGCATTCTACACAGTGTACACACTTCCCATATACATTGTAAAGCTTATATGCTCCGAAGAGTGCATGTATCTCTGTGTTTGGTATTCTGGGTCAGGCTCTGGATGGTAAACTCTATTTTGTGCAAACTGTCACTGCATGCTGTTGAGCCAAATCAACAGTAACTTTGCTGCAAATCGCATTGGATACCTTACATCACAAATAGCAGTATGTGCAATCCTTACTCCTATGTGGACAGCAAGATCTGTTGCAGTGCCAGTGTTAACTGGAATTATTATGGAATGACTAGTATAGGAGGTTGAGATAATCTGTAACTGTCATTCAATGGCCCCTCCCCCCAAGCCCCACATTGGTACTATTTAATTGTAGTAAGCCAGACTGAGTTGGCATAAAACATTTATCTTCAATCTAGTTGATTAGAAAATGATTGGTTCTAAATGCATTGCAATGCAATGAGGAGTGAACGAACATATGAACTATCATGGCAATTTTCTCATGCAGGCAATTTCCATGACTTCAACTGTGTACCAAATGACAGAGCAGTTGATGGCTACCAGTACATAGCCCCCAACCTGACCTTCCCCTGTGATGGAGTTGTGACCGAGTGGAAGATTGGAACAGAGAATAAGAAAAATGAGGTGGTGTACCTCCAAATATGGCAACGTGATGGAGCAAGCTATAGCCGTGTATCTGAATACAAGTATTGCCATACTGGTAGTGGAGAAGTAGCAGAAGTTGCCACAGATATGACTGTATCAGTAGGGAATGTTGTTGGGTTCTTTATACCAAGACCAGGTCGCGAAGGACTTAGAGTGGCTTGGGCTTCAGTACCTGACCACACCCTCCTGCAAGGAATGAGGAGTGCTGATGGTGCCACCCCAGTAGCAACTTTCAGTGAAAACCCAACAACCCTGAGCTCCTCTCCTCTTGTCTCAGTTGTATTTGGTAAGCACACCACTTGATTGAATGCTGTATGCGTCACTTCATCAATTCTGCATTCTTCCATTAGTGACATACATCGAGGCTAGTATAGTTGCTAAAATAACAATGACCACATCAGTCCTTCCAATGGAGACCTTAATTCTGTACACATGCGGTAGAGTACCAGTCCATACTACCATATGAACTATATATGTGTATACATTTCACAGTTAACCATGGTAGCCTACTCCATGTGAGGATAATGCACTTCTTACATAGACTACCAATGTATATTGACTTTTCCCAAATAGAACCAAGTGCTCCTCTCTGTTCTATGTCTGCACCTGTCTCAGATGGAAATAGCAGAAAAAGTGAGTCACTGCGGGCTGATTTGGCCTGCTGCTTCTGAAATTTTCAACAACTGCAGTTGTTTGATCAAAATTAATGTTCCCTGAATGAGTGAGTCGCCCTGCATGGTGGTCACAAAACACTATTAATTGTGTCTCATAGTGTGGATGAGAAGCAGACCAAGTAGCACTTGCTGGTGAATAGTGTGTGGTGATGAGATTTCATATCACATGTATATGGGAGCGATATATAGCCATGATACAGTGCAAGCTGACTGCAGCTCTGCTCTTCCTTCCTCAGATTGCCTAAGTGGTTTCAATGACTTCAGATTTTTGTGTGGCCAAGAAGTACAGTCTAATGCCCAGTATACCATACCAGACCTCAACTTCTCCTGTGATGGTAATGTGACTCAGTGGAAGGTGGGACTGGAGGGTGGAGGCAATAATCAAGAAGTGAACCTTGAGATTTGGCGCTCAATGGGAGCAGGAGTGTACAGCAGAGTGACTGAGGTGGTGTACACGAAGACAGTGAGAGACGAGAGGATAGCTACTGTTCCAGTGTCCATGTCAGTGATGGCAGGAGACATGGTCGGGTTCTATGTTCCTGATAGACAGCTGCGACTTCACACAGCACCTGATGTGGGCCTTACCATGTACACTAGTAGGGGAAGTCCCACCTCATCACTAGCTGCACTTGGGTCTGTTGTGGGACCATCTCCATACATATCAGTTGTGTTTGGTGAGTTTTGTTTGGGGATAATGTTAAAAGAGGAGTGATGGTACTCTAGCCCTATAGACATAGACTGCAAAAGCATTACTATTCACCAATTTAAGCGAATTTATTGTCCATGGATATGGCACTCCTAATGTATCTGCCATTTTATACTGATCTCATTCTCCATGTTTGTACAAGTTGAAGAGCAATCTAAAGTGCATTTGTCATCATGTCTACCTCCAATAAGAAGTGTCTAGCAAGTGAAGTGATTCCTATAAAACTACGGTAAGAGCCGATGCTGCATTTTTCAAGAACACTGGCTGACAAACATGTAAAAAATCCTTTCTCCAACACTGAGCACAAACCTCAGGACGATGGAAATGCTTGAGTTAGCGGAATAAAGTCCACTGCCGTACTAGCTGGACAGTGACTGCAGTGAAGCTCTAGCTATCCAGGCATCTCCTAGGTGCATGTGTTGGCATATCAATACAAGTTATAGTTCTGAGCTCGCACTGCATGCAATAATATTATATAGGTACAGAAACTAGAGAACAAAAGCTTTCTACAAAAGCAGTGAAAAATATTGTGTCATGAAATCACACGAATTCTGAAACAAGGATAGTATCTTACTCAGTGAAGGCGTGATCCCTACATGCAATGTGTATATGTAGTAAGACGGTCATAGGCAATGCTGTAGGACTGTACATGTGCTACTACCCTTGAATGTATAGCCATATACATAGGTCTGTATGATGTTCATTGTGTAATTACAATATCCTTTGGTTGACACTTTGCATTTTGTACTTCAATTGCTATGTACTTATACAAGTTAATTACTATTTTAATGCTTTTCTAACCATGCTTCCTCATTAGAGACGGACCCCATGATTGTCTTTCACTCATCCGAGTTTCCTAGAGATAACTCTTTGACCATCACACTAGTGACATTTGTTGGGGGTACAGCAGTAGTATTGGTTGGATCCATCACTGTTGTTGCAGCATTGATTGCCTGGAAAGTGAAAGCAAGCAGAAAGGAGCAATTCAGAGGTGGGCTCATTCTAGCGAAAGTAGATAACTTATTTTGTAAGTATTCGTAGAGTAGAATAGCAGGCTATGCCAAAGAGGTAGCATGCATGTATGCAATAACTTTCTGAAAGTACGAAAATCCTATACATGGATAGCTATGATGTCTATGATAATGTATGATCGTGAAGAAATTGGAATGGGGATGATCCAAATGTACATATGGTTATATAACTAAAAGCTGACACTCAATGACCTGTACTGTTTGCATTATGCATCAAATCTTTTCAGTATTAAAGTTTGTAAACTATAGTTGTATGACTAGTGTTCATGACAAGTACATGCATTTGTAGCCGAGGAGTGCGTACTGGCATGCAAAACCAAGGAGGAAACACTTCTACCCGGCTACTACGGAGCACAACTTAGGTTAGACACTGAATCAATAACAAGATGGCTCTCTGAGCCACTACAAACAGCACATTATATACCAAAAGGGTGATACAGGAAACTGAGATAAAAAGGTGACAATTACACAAGAGATCGTGACCTATTACAACAAAACACTTGTAAACAGGGTGGTCATGAGGACTACAGACAGGTAAGCTAAGGTAAGGTCACATGCATGTCACAGTACGCTACAGGTGCTCCCCCCCAGTGAACGACTAGGGAGCGGTAAAACAGAGAATGTCTTTAATATGTCAAGCGGTCTGGCCAGTGGACTCGTCGTCCAGACCTTGTAGTGCGAACTTGCTGTGCTGGTTCAGTAGCTACCGAATCGGGTTGAACAGGTGCTGTTTGTGCTGGTGTGCAAGGGAAGGTGTTGTCAATGTGGGCTGGTTTGAGCCGGTCCAGTGAAACAGTCTGTGTCTGTCCCTTGATGTCTAAGGTGAAGAATTTGGCACTTCGTTCCAGTACAGGGAATGGGCCATCGTAAGGTGGCTGTAGTGCCTTGCGAACAGCATCCCGCCGTACAAAGACATGGGAGGTAGACTGAAGCTCTGGGCTGATGAAGCTTGATCTGTGTGAGTGTGGCTGCGATGGCATGGGCCGTAGCTTGCTCATGATGGCTTTGAGGCGGGATACATAGGAAGTAGGGTCCATGGTGGTAGTATCCACAGATGGAGAGAAGAAGGACCCTGGGAGACGAAGTGTTGTACCATAAACAAGGTCTGCGCTGGTACAGGTGATGTCTTCCTTGAAGGCAGTGTGTATCCCGAGAAGGACTACTGGGAGAGCATCCAGCCAGTTGAAAGTGGGTGAATGGGCCATCAGGGCTGCTTTGAGCTGTCGATGGAAGCGTTCAACTAGGCCGTTAGCCGAGGGGTGGTAGGCAGTGGTGCGGATCCTGTGGGAACCCAGCCACCGAGTGAGTTGACGGAAGAAGTCGGATTCAAACTGGCTTCCACGGTCCGTAGTGATAGTTGATGGCACCCCAAAACGGGCTACCCATCCTAGTAGAAAAGTGTGGGCTACGGTGTCAGCGGTGATATTTGGGAGGGGCAGTGCTTCTGCCCAGCGAGTGAACCTGTCGACACAAGTGAGCAGGTACGTGTAGCCTCTTTGTGGTGGCAGTGGTCCAACCAAATCAATGTGTACATGGTCAAAACGGCTGTCAGGGGTTTTGAAAGTGGACACTGGAGTGGTTGTATGTCGATGGATCTTGGATCGCTGACATTGTAGACATGAGCGTGCCCATTGTCGTACATCAGCATTCATGCCAGGCCACACAAAACGACTGGCAATGAGGCGTTGTGTTGCCCTGATGCCAGGATGAGAGAGGTTGTGGAGGCTGTCAAACACGCTTCGCCGGAACTGCTGTGGTACATAGGGTCGAGGTGTTCCCGTGGACACGTCACATTGCAGGGTGGCGTCTGTGGTGGGGGCAGGCAACTCCTGGAGCTGTAAGGAGTCATGGTGTGGGATACCTTGACGCTGGGCCTCGGCCATGGCCTTGAAGTCGATGCCAGGGATAGGCAGTGTGTGGACCGCATCAACCTCAATGCGTGAGAGGGCATCTGCAGCCAAGTTGGCTGACCCCTTTATGTAGCGGATGTCAGAGGTGAATTGTCCAATGAAGTCAAGGTGGCGGATCTGCCTTGGGGATTGGTGCCTGGGCTTGGTGGAGAAAGCAAAGATCAGGGGTTTGTGATCCGTGATGATGTGGAAAGGTCTACCTTCAACAAAGTGTCGGAAATGTTTGATTGCAAGGTAGATGGCAAGTAACTCACGGTCGAATGTACTATACCTGGTCTCTGCTGGGCGCAGCTTTCTGGAGAAATAGGCGATGGGACTCCAGATGGAGTCAATGCACTGCTGTAAGACTGCTCCGACAGCCACATCAGAGGCGTCTGTAATAATGCAGGTTGGTGCATCTGATTGAGGGTGGCACAGCATTGATGCATTGGACAAAGCCTCTTTAATGGCGTTGAAGGCTTCTGTGGCTGAACGGGTCCACTCCAGGGTGGCGTTCTTGGGTGCCTTGTCAGACAATAGGGCGTGCAGTGGGTGAAGAATGCGAGCACACCCTGGGATGAACCTGTGATAGAAATTGATAAGACCCAAAAACCGCCTTAACTCACGTTGAGTTGTGGGCTGTGGGTAGCCACGAACAGCCTGGACCTTGTCCTTCAGTGGATGAATACCATCTTTGTCAACCAGATGGCCGAGGAATTCCAAGGTAGGTTCACCGAGGACGCATTTGGCAGGGTTGATTTGAATGCCGTGATCCTGTAGCCGGGTGAACACTTGTCGTAGATGTGAATGGTGTTCCTCTGCATCTTTGCTGGCAATTAGGATGTCATCCAAGTAGGCATAGCTGAACGGCAACCCATGAAGGACCTGGTCCATGAAACGCTGGAAGGTTTGGGCTGCGTTGCGCAGCCCAAAAGGCATGCGAACAAACTCAAACAAACCAAAGGGGGTAACAACCGCAGTTTTTGGGATGTCTGAGGGTTCCACAGGGATGTGGTAGTACGCTTTCACCAGGTCAATCTTGCTGAAGATCATGGAGCCACGTAGGGAGGATGAAAAATCCTGAATGTGTGGCACAGGGTAATGGTCGGGGACCGTGGTGTGGTTGAGTGCCCGGTAGTCGCCACAGGGGCGCCACTGTCCCGGTGTCTTCTTGGGCACCATATGAAGGGGTGAAGCCCAGCTGCTAGCAGAGGGTCGAATGATGCCTGAGGCGAGCAACTGGTCAAACTCAGAACGGGCTACCTTAAGACGTTCTGGAGGCAACCTGCGAGGACGTGCAGCTACTGGAGGTCCTTCGGTGGTGATGTGGTGAGTCACCTGGTGCTTGACTGGTTGATCCGGGGGAGGTGGATGGACGAGTGTGGGAAACTCGTTGAGTAGGGCTGAGAAGGGGTTGCTAGAGGGTGGGCGCGGAACAGAGGGGCTAGGAGAGGTGGTGTGGGTAGTAATGCCGTTGATTCTCAGTTGAGTGAGGTTGTCGACCAAACGGCTACCTGTGATATCCACCATGAGGTTGAAGTGCCCCAAAAAATCTGCACCTAGGATGGGATGACGCACCTCAGCGACGATAAATGTCCAGTTGAAAGGGCGTCTGAGTCCTAGGTTCAAGACAAGGGTCCGCGTGCCGAAAGTCGCAATGGGGGACTGGTTGGCTGCTTGTAGAGCAGGTCCGGGAGTTGAAGGGGTGCAAACACGACGGGAGGGGGGTAAAACACTCACCTCTGCACCCGTATCAACTAGGAACTTTAGGCCTGTAGTGCGATCGGAGACAAAAAATAGGCGACTTGGTGTTTGGCCAGAGGTGCTTGTCGCCATTAGCACTTGGCCTGGGTGTTTCCCGTCCACGAACAGGGGGAAGTACACTTAGTGGCCCTTTCACCAAAGCGTTGGTGGTACCAGCACAAACCAGCTGCTGGAGAATTGTCCCGAGAGGGACTGTTGTGCCGAGATCGGGAACGAGATCTGGAACGTTGGGCAGTGGGTGGCTGGGACACCTGGAGGGAGTTGATGAGCCGGCGTAATTCCGCTACCTCCTCCCTAAGTTGGGCGACCTCGGGGTTGGGAGGGGGTGGAGGGGTGGCGACTGAAGACACAGTGGGCACTGCCACTTCCATAATCTTGTCGGCCATAGCTGCTAGGTTGTCGATGGATAAGTTTTCCCCTGTCGAAGCTAGTACCATCCGTACATTGCTAGGGAGGCGTTGCAGGAAGAGTTCCCTGAGCAAAGAATTGTCGGATGGGTTAGCCGGAGCAGAATCTCCCATCAGTTGCTGCATTCTGCGGAGCAATTGGGTTGGTTTGCGGTCTCCAAGCTGTTCAGAATGGAACAGGAGTTGCAGGCGTCGTTGGGCCGAAGCGGCAGTGCGTTGTATGAGCTGGGCCTTTAGGGTATCGTAGGGTGTAGCTTCCGGTGGGTTGAGGATAAGGTCGCGTACCTCCGTGGCAAATTCGGGTGAAAGCGAGGCGATAACGTGGTCGAACCGAGTCTTTTGGCTAGTGATGGACCTGGTAGTGAATTGAGCCTCAACCTGGGCGAACCAAAGGCGCGGGTCAGCCGGCCAGAACGGCGGTATCTTGAGAGCTACGGCTGACACCGTGGCAGGCGGTGAGACGGGTGGGGAGTGTTCTGGAGCGTCTTCCGACATCGCGAAGGGGTGCGGCTGTGAAAATTGACGTTCGGGTCACCAATGTAGCCGAGGAGTGCGTACTGGCATGCAAAACCAAGGAGGAAACACTTCTACCCGGCTACTACGGAGCACAACTTAGGTTAGACACTGAATCAATAACAAGATGGCTCTCTGAGCCACTACAAACAGCACATTATATACCAAAAGGGTGATACAGGAAACTGAGATAAAAAGGTGACAATTACACAAGAGATCGTGACCTATTACAACAAAACACTTGTAAACAGGGTGGTCATGAGGACTACAGACAGGTAAGCTAAGGTAAGGTCACATGCATGTCACAGTACGCTACACATTACAATACACAAACTTATGATGAAAATAAGCCCAGAATTCACAGAATACAATGAAAAGTCAGTTTTCTGCTCATTAACTTTCCGTCCATTGATGTGACCAGTAATATTTTTATTTACTGTTGATTGAATGCTTATGCTGATGGCTACATAGAATTATTGCTTGACCATAACACTTTAATTGAATCCAAAATGAAGCATATTGGTAAACATAAGGTATGACTAAATATCTTTACAGATTCATGGGTATAGAGCAAGGAAAAAGTATAACACTTTTTAAAATAAATATAATATAATGTACACTTTTACAAGGTTAATTAATTAATTAAGTGATTATAATAAAGTAATGGTCATGCTTCACTCACTCACTGGTCATGCTTTTACAAGAAGCTACTGTAATATTATGGCATAAAATGAAACTCAGCATATAGTATGATTATTGCTAGGTGACAGGAAAAAACTAGCAAAATAGTATAGATCATGTATATTGCTGCATGCACTAATGTACAGTCAAGCAAACTGGAGCATAGGGCTCCAGCCCCATGTCAATGCCCCCTGTGGAGCTCAGTATGCATGGCCGCTGTGTTCCCTCACTGAACAGCCACTGTGATTCATTGTTGGAGGTGGTGGTGGGAGAGGGGCTCCTGGGTGGCATCCTTGATGCGTCGTCCGAGGTCTCGAATGAAACTGAGGGCCTCTGGACTGAATGCATCAAGGGTCTCCACTGTTATCGGCACAAAGTGGTGACTGGGCTCCAGATGGGCGTACTTGGCTTTCTTCCTCCTCTCGGCCTCGCTTGCCACTGTCCCCTCTTCTCTGGATGCAACTGCACTGTAGGAGGTGGCCAGGGTGTCCGTGCAGGTAACATCCCACACTAGCACTTTACCTCCAAGGCATGATGGAAGCCCTGTCCGGCCTCTTGCCGTCTGAACTTTACAGGCCTGTTGGCTCCAGATGACAGGGGATCTTTGGATAATCCCGTTACTCTCAGCATGACGGGGGTGGTGACCTCTGCTGTAGCGGCAACTGAGGCCATGGGTTCTCAGGCTGTTCACCTCAGTTCCTCAATGCCGGCAGTGATGGGGTTCAGAGAGAAGCAGGACATAAGGCAGGCCAAGTAATTAAACAACGTTTCTTTAGTGCATTAATACTGAAGCATCATGAGTGGACTTCTGTATTATAATCTGACTAGCCCGTGACATCCTGTCCTTAACCTGTCAGACTTAGTCCTGACAGCATGTCTATATTGCTTTTCCTGTTCACTTTCCTGCCCTCTGCTTTGACATAGATATTTTTGCTTACAACACAGGTAGCAAAAGTGTCACTGTTTTGTTGTGTATAAGTGGAGACCTTTCCAGTGCTATCAGCTGTGTATGGAACTTTGTTGTATTCTTCTGCAATATTGACACAAACTGATTGACAAAAGCATGTTGACTATGAAATGTATATATTAAACTGACAATTGCACAAGTTATTGTAGCAAATGTCTGCCAATGGAGACACAACGCCAGACAAACATGACATTCAAACCACTTGTGATAAATTGATCATCTTCTTTCCAAAATTGTGTATTAAGAATGTTTTAGTGTGTATCCCAGACTTCTCTATTCGAGTGAACCTGTATGTGTCTTAGGTACGTATATACCTCTCCTGCTCGTAGGGAATGTGAGGTATGGCAATAAGAAGGCATGTGAATCAGCAGCAGAGCTGGTCAATATGAGTAACACAAAGGACGCAGCGCAAAGCAACATTTGTGCTGATACCCAATCTGCTATTCCAAGCCCATATGAAGTGCCTGTTTCACAATTTCATCATCAAGATAATACAGAAGTGGATCCGGAGCACAGAAGAATGGGACCAGTGACAGAAAATTCTAATGCTATGATACCAAATAAAGGAGTGGAATTTGCAAATAGCAACACTTGCAGGAATCCCATTTACCAGTATGTGCCATCCAAGGTAAGGACCTCTCAGGGAACATAATGTGCTATTACATGAAGTGCACATATTGCATAGCCACTTTGAGGTGAATTCATGAATAATTCCTTGTTAACTTTGCATGCAGAGACTTCGTCAACAAGATGTGAATCCAAGGGAAAATTCTGCCAATCAAGCTATTTATTGTGAACTGGAGAGTGTGGTTAGTCTGTGACACAATCTTGTCTTGTACCGGCCAACAATCCACAGTCCCATTCTCTACATTCCACAGTATGGATCAAGCTACACTGAGTCTGCTTATGAGGAGGTCCCTTATGCTGAACCAGCAAAGGAAGTGGGTGACATTTTTGACCAACTGGCAGAGAGAAAGTGTATTGAAATACCACGTTCAGTTCTGAAGTGAGTATCTCTTAACATCAGAGTATTCTCCAACAGAAATGCCTTACTCTTAAAGTGGTGCACTTCCCTGTGCTTTAAGACCTGAAACTGTCCTTAAGCTTGGCTCTGGTGAGTTTGGTGAAGTGTTCAAAGGAACCTGGGAGACTCCATACGGCCCTCAAGAGGTTGCCATTAAGATGTTGAAGAAAGGCTCAACTGACAAACAAAAGGCCACATTCCTCCAAGAAGCAGCCATCATGGCTCAGTTCAGACATCCCCACATTGTGAGGTTGCTGGGAGCAGTCACTGTGGATGAACCGGTGAGTGATGGCATATAGCTTGTATATAGCACATATGCAGTAGTTTTATGGTGCTTAGTCCCAAATGATGCATGCGCTTTCGCTTGATCACGTGAACAAAGTAGTGGAAAGATTTGCATGTGCACATGATTTGAGTTACACTTGAAGCATACGCCCTCTACCAATTCCAATACTTTTTTCACATGACTGAGCGAGAGTGCAAAAGTCAATTGGGACAAGAAACCTTAATCCCCCTGAATATAGTATCACTATGAGACCTTACTGGCACCATTATAATTATGTTGCACAATATTTGCAGATAGTCATATAATACCAGTTGCAGTCTCATGTGCTATCGTGCGGTTGATCAAACGTACGTACCTCTTCTATCACTGCCTTCCACTCCTGCCAAAGTTTCATTTTGTTTTCTTTTCAGCTCTGCCTTCCTGTAGATGAGTAATATTGGTGTGTCTTTTGAACCTGGAAGAGTCTTGATAGTGGGCTTTGCATAATATTATGTTGAATACTTGGCATGGTATGTCGATAGTGCAGAGAGTAGAGGTAATTCGACTATATACCAGTGACATGAAAAGATGTAAAAGTGGACCATTGCACCATTGGATGCCACTGTCCAAGTGCCTGTGCAAGTTGTGATTAAAGCATAATACATAATATCATCAGTTGAACTGATACGCTTCACACATCTTGCGTTTTTGAGGAGATCATATTTTGCTCACAAATGATTTTCACTATTCTTTACTAATGGCTGCCAAATCTGACAGAAAGTCTTACAATCTAATATGCACAAACATACACTGCCAACTTTTACATACTATGTACAGTGGTTGTTGCTTCTCATGTAATACTATGCTACAGGTGATGATTGTGCTGGAGTTTCTGCACAAAGGAGACCTGAGAGGGTTCCTCCACAGCCTCACACCATGGTATGTATGTTAAGTAACTAACAGTGCTAGAGGTTAGTATAAAGAATTTATTGTATTTTATAGTAATAATACTGTAATCATATTGATGCCTGGGGGGATTAGTACACCTTCCTGTCTGGGAGAAGTGTCAAGAGTGTGTGCGATTGATTGATTGTTTGACTGAAGTATTCACAAAAACGTACTTGTTTCTCCTCCCTCGACAATTAGTTCACTTCCACCCAGCACTGTCCACCTTTGAGCTACTTTATTTAAATCAGCATGCATTGGTGCATCAAGTAAAGTGGGAGCTTAGGTATGATCATAGGGCCATCATGTCTTGATGGTTTTGAGCAGATGTCATGCATGTTATCGTTCCAGGTGAAAGTGTGATAATTGTTCCATCAGTGACATATTATTGCACTTTGACCCTTGATGGTTTGGGAAAGTACCATGCATGTACTTTCCCAAACCATCAAGATCTAGGGTGTTCCCTTGAGCATATACCTAAGCCCCCAATGCACCCAAATGTATGCGTGTATTAAGCAGCCTACTTCTCAACTACAACTACAAAGGTGGTCAGTGCCGGGTAGAATTAGACTCTCAAAAGGTATCCTCAGGTGCCAAATAATCCATATATCCCTGCTCTCCTCCTGTCCAGCCCTGGTACCATTGTGGATGAAGGTCTGCCAAAGCAGCTGCTGGCCTTCTGCCAAGAGATTGCTGAGGGAATGAGGTATCTGTCAAGGAGAGGGTTTGTCCACAGGGACTTGGCAGCAAGGAACATCCTGGTCAGCAAGGGACTCAGCTGCAAGGTTGGTGGGCTAGCTACTACAGATTATGCAGACAGACTGTGCTACAGACTGTACATCAACATTACAAACTATCTTCACCAGTAGTGTCATTAACATTGGTATATATTTACATAGATTGCAGATTTTGGCCTGTCAAAGAAGTTGGCAGATGACACAGAGTATTATGTGACCTCGGGAGGGAAGGTGCCAGTGAAGTGGACTGCACCTGAGGTATGTTCAGTGCTGTTACATTCTAATATAGCTGCATGTGTGAGGTTAAACACTGCTGCAATGCACAGTGTTCTGCAGCTGGCTTTTACATGTTCTTAAATTGTGCATTACACTGAAACTACCTGCCAATACCCCAGCTAGCTCTGAAACACTGGAGTATGCAGTATTTAGCACCGTTGTTGTGTGGATGCGAACAGGTATTACCTGTGGAAGTATATACAGTGCCATGTAAACTTACATTTTGTCAGGATATCCTGTGTATATATTAACCACACTTCCATTTGTCTGTGGCAGAAGTAATCACACATGCAAATTGTAATATTATGCATGCAAGCATTTTGACTTGTCATGATGCAGTAGTAATTGGTATATTATATGCGGCACAGATCTAGAGAAGTCTCATCTCCAAACTGCTGCTAAATAGAAGCTAGGCTACCAAGGAACGTCTGTTTCTACCCCAAGCTTTTCTTACCTTTGCACTGTATTTGGATTCCTGAAACTACATTACCACCACATATTGTCGTATCTGTGCATGAACTGGTCCTTATTCTCCAATGGCATTGCATGTTAGAAAAATATATGAATTTGGTATTCAGTACCTCAGTGATAAATACACCACTGCTTGCTGATTCCTTACTGGTGTTTGTGTCTCATGTACAGGCCCTTTTCTACAAGAAGTACAGCACAAGCAGTGATGTGTGGAGCTATGGTATTCTGATGTATGAGATATGGTCACTTGGAATGAAGCCCTTTCCTCAGCTGTCATTAGCAAAGGTGATACATTCATCTTATGTATAATTTCCATATATTTACTGCAGATCTAACCCAGGTATAATTTTTAGGTATAGCCTGAGCTACTGAAGATCCACTGCTCGATTGTACCAGTATATACCTGCAACCATATTATACAGAGTTAGAACACGGTATACACAGTAAATGTTACAGTGGATGAACTATAGGTACTAAGTACAGCACATGCAAGCATCTAAAGTGCAGTTCTTACAACTTGTTTGTTTTATTTTCCCTGCAGCTTGTTCAGAATCTCCAGTCCAAAACTGGTTACATCCAGCCACCACCTCCAGGGTGCCCTAAGGCTGTTTACAAAGTGATGGTGCAGTGCTGGTGAGTGAGCTCTCAGCTGCATTACTATAATATGCTTTTGATATTTACAATTGATGAATATAATTGTAGTTGCACCATTATTGCCTGCTTCAGTAACTATACAAGTATGTATGCAAACACGTGCACATCACCACCAAATATTACAAGTTGCAGAAAGTAAGGACCACCAAGTATGCAATTGGTGTAGGTATTTGTATTAATTCATGGCAGAAAATCAAATTGCAGAGGCAAGGAACAGCTGGGATGCTAGATGGAGCAGAATGCAGTAACAGAAGCTACAGCACAGGGTCACAGTATGTTTAGATTACAGGATGAATGTGCATGTAAAACGAGAATAGAGTACATGTGCCTTTCATGTTCAAGTTTGCTCTAACCTGTGTCCAATTTTGGCTTGACCATCTGCAACTTGCCATTGTGATGTTTCCTGTCCTCAGCTATATAAATACTCTACTTGCACCCTTGATGGCCATCTCCTTTAAATCCGCTTTGTGCACTGGTATATGTGCTGCTGCTTGTGTACCACCCAACCCATTTACTAATGCAGAATGATACAGGTGAAAGGTGCTTATTGCGATTTGCCCTATGTGCTGTCAGTGGCATTTGCAGGGGTCGTGATCAACACATGTATAATGACTTAGTATTACATACATTAGGTGTAATCAGATAAACATGCTGAGGACAAAACCCAAACTCTAGTTAGTAGTTAAAGAGCTGTCTTTCCCACAAGTTTCTCTGCAGCGTGCACCACATAATGATAGCACGACTATACTGTTGTGCTATCATGTGTGGCGTTGCTGCCCTACAGCAATTTCATTAGCACTATATATCGATTAATTGGCCTGAACAACATCTGACATACTTATAAAGCCATGACCACTCTCATGACATCTAGCAGTTCCAAAGAGAATGAGCACAGAGTTGGGTTAATGCCACAAGGGCATGGTGCACAATATACTACCAATAATAAAAGTTCATTTCATCAGTTCTGTACTATCAATCTAACATGGCAACTCTGATCATGTACTCTCAATTTCAGCTATACTTTGTTCACACTCTAACTGTGGTCCAACTTGCAATTGGTGCCTTAAACTGTCTATTAAGCTGCCTGCTACCTTGTCTTTTGGTATTAATTAATACGATATATATTGATAGTCTGAGTTGACTGTGCATGTGCATGGAAGTTATCCATTTCACCCCTTCAAGTCCCTTATTCAACTGAGAATAATACAAAGTGAAAATCTCTTCACAGATCTGTACTCCCTCCCAGGAACCTAGACCATCACTCCCGGCCCTCCTTCCCTGAGCTCTGCTCCTCCCTGAAGGGCCACTCTGACAGAGACAGTCCCTCTCTGCTGGATGTACCAGTGCAGGCACTGCAGTCAGTCAGGGAGCCTGCCAGAGCAGCCCAGCTGGGGGCTCCACTCAGCTGTGCACAGGACCTGTACAGAGACCTACAGCAGTAATACCAGTGAATAAAAGTTTCTAGCAATATTATCATGGATGGTCCTATAAGGGTCACTTGTAATATTACGTACCACATATCCAAATAAGTTTGTAAATGGTTCATACATGTATGACAGTATAACATGCAGCACAATGTAATATATAGACTCCTATCTTCTTACTTCCAACCCCCTCCAGCAGTACTATAATTAGACCTGTGTACTGAGCCACAATCGTGGATTTCCTTAGGCATGCTGAGTTAATACAAAGCGTGATCCTTCTTTGGACGATCGAACACTCAAGGAGTCAATTTAATGCAACGCGGGTTCGCCAATCACGGGCTTCATCAGGCATTGATGAACAGATGATACCATGATGGGCAAAACGTTGCATCTTAATTGAATTCACAAGTGTTCCTGTTGTGCTCGAACGTCCATAGAAGATTAAGTACTGAGCCACAATACTTTCGGACATTATCAAAGACTGTGTCCCTTGCAGTTGTTCATTTCTCTTGTATTCAGTCTTAATATTTGCAACAATGCATCAAGCAGCATGCATATAACTGACTACTAGCAGCCCATATAGGATTGCCCAATTGTACGACACTTATAGTAAGCGATTGGAAGCAAATTAATGCATCGATCATGCTAGAAGAAACTATTTCGACTGAGCGCTCATGCCGATAAGCGCGATCACACGTGCAGGTCCCGCCCACACTTAGCACTTAACTTGTGTATTTGCGAACGCTGTGGAACGTACGAAAGTAGGACGAATGGCAGTGTTTTGGTTGCTTGGATCCTTCCTAATGGCCCAGTGCCTGGATACATTGGCAGTAGGACTTAACTACGGTAAGAAGACAAAGAGGTCTTAGGCAGTGCTGTGTTCTTTGTGCGGCTTGTTCCGCTCAATCTTTACAGTCGCCAAGCGTCCCGTTAAGGAATCCGGCTGGTTCAAGTAGAGCAAGCAAAATAGCGCTTGCAATATGATATTGCTTCGCGGACATTAGGGAATCTAACAGTGGTCATCTGAAGTGCCTAGATTAGAGCTTATACATTTACACAACAGGGTCCACGATGCCTAGGTAAGCGACGGATTGATACTAGAGTACTTTCTGCAATTAGCACGTATGCAGTGGCGGATCTAAGGGGGAACCAGGGGTGCAAAGGAACCCCCATTTTGCTAGTCATATCAAGGATTTAGGGCAGTTATTATATATAGACCAGATATAGGCATGGTGGTCATGCGTCAAGGGCACTGTGTTCACCTAACTACATTAGAACCCCCTTTTAGAAATCCTATATCCGCCACTTTATGATCGTTAGAATAAGGCATTTTCAGTTTAGCACCTTGATTCAGTATCAAGTAGCACCACAGTCATAATGCTATGTATAGTACTCCCAACCTGTTTGCTGCATTGGTGTTAATATGCCCTGGTGACGGTAGCACATGTACACCTTGCATGAAACACCTGTCACAATTATCGTATTCTAGATGAAGCACATAGGTTCAATGCGCCTATACAGGGTGTTATACTGAAATGCCCATGGCGTGTGCTATGATAAAGGAGACTCATTCGGTTTGATTGTGCTGAATCCATGCTTGCAATGGTAGTGTAAACAATTATTGTTAAATATAATGTTGTCCACTGGCCGGTACCTTATAATTAAGAACTTGGCTTTCTTCTGTCTCTCACTTCAATATGTTACTTGTAGAAGACTAATATTTAATACCTCATTCTGAGCATGCCTATAAGGCACTAATCATTCCTAAACTTCCGATTGTTTTCATTCTAACCATCTGTACATATTATCAAAGTATGCGCTGGATGACAAGCTCTTTAGTCAAGTCAATGCATATTGTGCCATGATTATTTCCCAAAATGAATGTAGCATTCAATAGATCTTTGAGGACTGTGTAGTCAACAAATAGTTGCTTCACTTTCAGCTTTGCAGTGTATGATGAATTTAGTTTATTGTCTTTACCATAATTATGATTTTTAACCATTTCTTGTTCTCAGGTAACTTCCATGATTTCAACTGTGTGCCAAATGACAGAGCAGATGATGGCTACCAGTACATAGCCCCCAACCTGACCCTCCCCTGTGATGGAGTTGTGACCGAGTGGAAGATCGGAACAGAGAATAAGAAAAATGAGGTGGTGTACCTCCAAATATGGCGACGTGATGGAACAAGCTATAGTCGTGTATCTGAATACAAGCATTGCCATACTGGTGGTGGAGAAGTAGCAGAAGTTGCCACAGATATGACTGTATCAGCAGGGGATGTTGTTGGGTTCTTTATACCAAGACCTGGTCGCGAAGGACTTAGAGTGGCTTGGGCTTCAGTACCTGACCACACCCTCCTGCAAGGAACAAGGAGTGCTGATGGAGCCACCCCAGTAGCAACTTTTGATAACATCCATTCAGCTTTGAACTCCTCTCCTCTTGTGTCAGTTGTATTTGGTAAGTATAAATATGTACATGCCACTCTAAAAATCTATAACATTACTATACATACAGTACTAATAACACTCAAACGGTAAAAAAAGGGGAGGAGGCAAGGAGTAAATGTGTTGTGATGGTTTAGATGAGACACTGGAAAAATTCTTACCTATAAGTATCACTTAAATATACCTTAAAGTGGACTTAAACATGGCTTTACTGAATTTAAGGCTGTCACTAGCTTTCACATTTACTGACTGTTTAAGTAAGTCATAAAGCTAGTAAATGCCCGATTTAAGTGTTGACTTTTTGATGACTTAAACTTATAGTAAAGATGGTCACTTAAATGTGACTTAAAGAAATGCTTAAAGGCAACTTAAATGCAATGAAGTGACACAGCTTTGATACCTTTAAGTAAGCTTTAATTCATCTTTAAATACTATTATCTTTACTAAATTTATGTCATCTATAAGGCAACCCTTTAATCGGGCATTTACTAGCTTTAAGGTGTACTTAAACAGTTGGTAAATATGACAGATGGTCACAACCTTAAATACAGTAAAGAAAGACTTTAAAGTGTACCTTTCAGTAACTTTAAGAATGATGATCTGTATAATAAAGTTACAGTTTGGTGCATGGCTTTGTGTATAAAATCTAAAGATGAACAATGAAGAATGAAACAGTGATGTTTGCTGCTGTCAAAAAGGCAAGAACATGCAGTCGAGTTACTTGACATGCAAAATGACGAGCATAAGCTGCTTCTGAAAAATTGCGAGAGCATGGTTGTATGAGTGATACAGCACTCAGCCCTACAGCTTGTGATGATCATTTTGCTGTTGAGAACTTGCATGGATATTGATGAGAGCTCTCCATGTCTTGGAGCCTGGTGGGAGTAAAATGAGACAATCAGTGAGTACAGCCTGTTGCAATGCATATGGTATAATGCCTACAACGTATGCAACAACCACAGGCATGGCGGTAAGCACACACACACACGCACACGCACACATGTACACACACACACACGCACACATGCACATGCACACACACACACACACGCACACATGCACATGCACACACACACACAAGGAGCACACCTGATCTCCAATGAGATGTGCATCTTCTCAGGGTGGTTTACAATCTAACTTCCACTCCATATTATTCTCCATGGATAGCTGATGGTGTAACACCTGAAGCATGCAGTGAAAATGCAGCTAGTGGCACAGGCTACAGGTCTACGAAATACATATCCCCTACCTATTCTAATAAAACAGGTCAGCAACACACATATATATATAGCTACTAGCTAACGTAGTGCCAATGAGTTGAGTTACTGGCTGCTTTCTCATTAGCTAGTCTCACCTGAACAAAACGCTATCCAGCTGAGAAATCCCTGCTACCGAAGGCCAGGGGCAATGGAGACACTGAAGACAAACGCGAATATGCACGCACGGTGAGCATCGCAATCAAGTTCCAATCTCATACAACTTACCTGATTGCGAATAAGCTAGCAAACTACCTCTAAACTACCTAGTTACAATCTATTCAGCAGATGGCCAGCTAATAAGCAGCATAACCAAAGACTTACCAAAATACCTTGATTAGTGCTTTTCTGGAAGCTGCTGAGCCTAACATTCTAACGTGTGTGCTTACGACAGCACATAGATCTTGAACACAACCCCGGTCAGCCTGATCCGCCCAAGATGCTTAAAATTTAAAACAACCGCGCGGGCTGATGACGTCATACAACAAAATGGCGGTAGCACAACGGTTAGACTTCTTTACCTGTCCCGCTTTCTTCACTTGTTGCTGGTACAGGGCTAACGCCGTCGCCTTACTTTGGAAAGGAAAGATAGGATCAGTACGTAGCTACAGTGGGTACGTGCGTGTCCGCGAGTGTGTGTACGCACTTCACTGACAGTGACTCGAGTATGTTCACGTGATTATGTAACAAACCCACATGGTGTACTCGCATAGCCTACGCGAGACTAGTACTCGCATGTACTGGCTAGCTAAGTGCCTTTCTTTTTTAGGGAATTTCTTCTTACCCGATTGATTTGAACTCAAACTAGTTTTTGCTAGCCTGCAGCTGTTTAGTTAGCTCTGATCATATGATAGGTTGGCGGTTTGTGCCTGTACACCATTCATGTGGCATAGGTGTCTACTCATGCACAAGGGGCATAGCTATTTCGATATAGGTATACATATGAAGGGTCCTACACTTCGTCTCATGTCATATGAGTACATAGAAAGTCTCCCGTTGATTACTTTCCAAGTACACATGATTCTTTGCATGATATTAGAGATACAGCTTCAAATCATTAAGACATACTGAGTCGTAAAATTAATAGTGCAAGAGTTAGTTTTAGTAAGTAGGTGCCTAGTCCTACTGGGGTCGTGTGCTAGCGTCCAGTAAAACTTGTGTTGTTTTCTAAACAGACTGCCCAGTCATGTTTGCTTGCAGACTGTGGTGTATTATGGTGTGTAGCTGTTTGCGCCTCTTCGTCCTGGTCTGCCTCTGTGTGTGCCCTAGTCTGCATCTGTGAACGACTTTGCTTGCCTCAACTGATAGTAGCTCTGTGCTTCACTGTGAAGTTCAGACAGCCACATTCGCTCCCAGCAAACCTGATGATGTCTTGGTATTGCCTGGAATACACTTATGTGTGTCATTTGCACTGGAGTTTATGTAAATCTGCCTAAGATTGCCTTATTTCAGTGCATGATGTGTGTATTGCACAACTGATGCTTGCATGTTACTAACACACTAGCTGCACCTTGCATGCAAGGGTTGAGAGTGCACTGCACTGATGAGTCCCCAAACAGGGCGAAACAGCTATATTTATTGTGGCTGTCTGCAGTTCTCTCTAAGGGATAACATAAAGTAGTGGCTAACTATAGCATATAGTGTGCATTTTAGGCGCAGTCCTTGTGCACAATTACTTCACCTCCTGGACATGGACTGTTGTTGTGTGGAATGTAGGGTCATGCATATGGTCCAGTAGGGTGATCAATTTGCATGTGACATCTTCACTGGTCACGCGCCTGTTACAAGAGCAGTTATGAGATATTGGGCTTACGCATGCAGTGTCAGACATATAATCCTAGCTTCATATAAATATGTGCAGAGTGAAGTCGAATATATATATAATTATAATATGCTGCTTGCCTATACGTGAAAGTTGGAACTTAAAAGTCATCTAAAGCTATAGTTGTTTCCAAATTTAAGTTAGCTTTAGCTCACAGTATATACACACTAAAGATAATGAGGTACTGCTCACCTATAAGTGAAAGTTGAAATTTAAAGTCATCTTAAAGGTATAGTTGCAATTGTTCCACATTTAAGTTAGCTTTAGCTCACAGTATATACACACTAAAGCTAACGAGGTACTGCTCATCTATAAGTGAAAGTTGAAACTTAAAAGTAACCTTAAAGGTAGTTGTTCCAAATTTAAGTTAGCTTTAGCACACAGTATATACACACTAAAGCTAATGACATACTGCTCACCTATATAAGTGAAAGTTGAAATTTAAAGTCATCTTAAAGGTAGCTGTTTCCTAATTTAAGTTAGCTTTAGCTCACAGTTAAATACAAACTAAAGTTGCTGTATTAGTCATACCTTATAGCTGAAAGTTGAAACTTAAAGATCTATTATAGTTATTCTTGTCAACTATAAGTTAACTTTAGATCACAGTATTTGTGTTTTAAAGTTCGTGAAAGTTGGAACTCCTTAAAGGTGAAAGTTAGAACTTAAAGTTGTCTTAAAGTTGAATGCCATCAAATTTAAGATAGATTTAACTCTCAGTAAAGCTAGTAAAGTCACAGATTTTTCCAGTGAGAGTGTGATGTGTTTATGGTTGTGTCATGATGAGTCATGATTTAGTATGTATTAGTGCTTAAGATGTATTTTGACTTTCAGTTCATAGCATGCAATATACATTGTATGATTGTACATCATACACTTTTGGCATTATCCAATTCATAATATTATTATACTATTAAATGTGTTTCATGCAAGCAGATTGAGACTACTCGTCTGCTGCCCCGTATTTCTGTAATACTGTACTGTTCTCTTATAGCTTTTTCACATAGTCTTGTCTTGTCTTTCCTCACTCCTACATACGTACTCTTATTGCACGGTCTGCTGGTGTACACCACTCAAACCACTCTTAAAGACATCATTCACATTCCTATACTAGCAAATTTTCATTGCTACACTATTCAAAAACAAGAAAATGAGTTGCTTTTGTATCAGAATTTGAAATTAACAATTCCAGCACAAAGCTTAATGCTGACCAATAGTCACATCAATGCGTATTTGCAGCTCCTGTATAGAAGGATGCAGAGATGTGTAGCACGCAAGACTCTGTGAACATGTGTGCCTGGTAGAATATGTTCATAGAATAAACTGAAAGTGTCTTACTCTGAACAAGAAGCAGCAAAATGCATTATATAAACACACTAATAGGGCAACATTTCCAACTCTTATGAATCAGATATTAAATGGCTAGCATCATACTTAATAAAAATTATAGCCCTAACCTGCAGACGTGTGCCTGCATGGGCTCCTCAAATGGTACAGAGTGCCTGCTTAGGTGCATTTGAAAGTTTCACAATAATTGTATGTTGTACAAAATTAATAAACATGAAGAATATCATTGCAGTTCTTGAATGTCTTTCCTTTTAGAACCAAGTGCCTCTTCCTGTGCCAGTGCTTCAGCTATACCAGTCTCCTTTGGAAATGGTAAATAACTGTGCGTGAGCCTGTGGTATCTACAAGCATTGCATGGTCAAGTGTTCTATGAATGTGTTTGTGTTCTGGGTGTGCCAACATGAATTGTAGACTATATCTTATGTGCATAGTCTGGGGTTTAGAAGTGACCAAGCAAACATACCGGTGTATAGGAGTAAGTGCCTGTATTACAATATACATTTATCTGTGCCCAATGTTGTAGCTAATATATATGTGTATACTACAGGAGCGCATAACTTATGCACTCCTGATGTATAGCACTGTGCATTTTTGCTTCTCTTCCTGCAGAATGTATATTAAGTGTATTTGATGACTTCAGAACTGTGTGCGGTAAGAAAGTACAGTCTAATACACAGTATATCATACCACAGCTCAGCTTCTCCTGCGATGGTACTGTGACTCAGTGGAAGGTGGGACTGGAGGATGGAGGCAATAATCGAGAAGTGAACCTTCAGATATGGCGCTCAGTGGGTGTAGGAGAGTATATTCATGTGACTGAGGTGGTGTACACCAAAACAGTAGGAAGTGAGAGGATAGCTACTGTTCCAGTGTCCATGTCAGTGATAGCTGGAGATATGGTCGGGTTCTATGTTCCTGGTGGAGAATTGGAACCTCACACTCTAGCCGATGTTGGCCTTACCATGTACACCGCTAAAGGGAGATTCACTGCACACTTGAGTTCCCCTAACTCTGTTGTGGGACCATCTCCATACATCTCAGTTGTGTTCGGTGAGTGTCTTGTTTCTGGTTGTTACCAATAATACTGTTTAAAGTCATTATCAGATATGGCACTAAAGTAGGAATGCCCAGTGTATCAGAAACAATACCTGTACAGCTCAAGCATCATGCACTGTGTGGTTTGTAAATGATTGTATACTCTGTCCAAGTTGTAACTTCTGGTATGTGTGTATAGTGCAATTGGTACAGAAGAAAGTTTCTGGTTAAACTTTTGTGTATGCTAGATGATTTGCAATATGATTATCAGAAGCAAACCTTGTCTATGTCATGATTATGAACATCACACTTGATACCATACGTACTTCATGCATGCATGCATTGTAGAAAGCGTGCCTGTCCCTATTCAGGCATTATGTATGTAGCATCTATGTTAGTGCCATGCAGTCTCCTCTGAGTGTGCTTGCACAGCTACATAGTTGATGTGTATGTACAGTACACGTGTGTGCTACACTAGGGTTATTATACATACAAGATTGCATATTGCATAGTGCAACTACGTGCATTTTGTTCCTCCTCATTCCTTCCTTCCCATGGATTGTTTGTTGTTACTTACTTGTACCTTTATACCCATCTGTATATACGTATATGTTGTTGCCATTTGCATGCAGTGCCTGATATCACAAGCACCTCCATCTTATCGATGACGTCAATGCCTTTACTTGCTTCAAGAACATCTGCTGCGGTCTCCTCAATGACATCAGCTGCACCACTTACTCTAAGAACCTCTGAGGCAGAATCATCAAGCAAAGTGGTCCCGATTGTATCCCCAAGTACTGTGGACTTGTCTGTACTTGCAGCCACATTGGACCACATTCCCATTGTGTTGGAATCATCAATCTCAGAGAGTAGTGATGTAGCTACATCCGGAACTTCTCATGGGAACAGCCCACAGGTTCTGTCAGGCTATGTTGAAGCTAGCCTCTCTCTAGCTGTGGGTGGTAGGAGTGATGTTAGCACATCATTCCAGCTTCCTCCGGCAGATGATGGAAGAGTTTCCTCAATACGAGTGCCTGGAGCCATCATAGGAACCATAGTGGCTGTGGCTGTGGCTGTAGCCTTGGTTAGTTCAGTCACTGCTTCTGCTGTGCTGATTGCTTGGAAAGTGAGGAGAAGAGGAAATGAAGACTTTGCAGGTGGGTATACTTGACATACCTTGTGTTAATCCAGACTCTGAGAGTGCAGATAGCTGTCTGTGCTGGGAAACATTGGGTAGTGAAATGCCTGGAAACATTTGGGGCAGTGAAGTGCCTCCATGTAAGTACAGTAGGCTGAACTGCATGCTGCCAAATATTGTACATTAGGTATGTATGCCTATAGAATTGTCCATATTTTGTTCCAATATGCAAAGAGTTCATATATAATTAGGTAACTTACAGGGTTACAACGAAGACCTGAGCAGCTAGGAAGACTCATTTTGCACCTCACCTAGCCTCAACTTGATGCTTACAGACACAGGTGTATCAAGGCCGTCATGCATTGCATTTCCTGCTTAAATGTATGTGCATATGTACATACCTCACATTGCTTCATTATTATCTGACTGTCTATGCATGTGTCTATGCCTGCTTGTATGCGTCAATCATTATCTGATGAAGGCAGCCATAGGTTACTGAAATAATTATGTGATCCAGTACGTTGTAATGTTGGAAGGATAATACTTGACATCATACTTTACTTGTTTGGTGTTATTTCAACTGAAGAACATTCTCACAAGAACAAATCATTAGCAATCAGCATACCATGCCTTTAGTGCTCAATTATCCTTGAACAAAATTCACTTGTACATGTTCAGTCACATTTCATACTGTTCACAGTACTAGTGTTTATATACGTACTTATACTACATATATGCTTCTTCATTTGAGGATGTGCTTACGTAGTGTATGTATGTATATGCATGCCGTCTTTCTAACTTGCAGAGAGCACAATATACCACAGCAGAAGTGGAGTGAGACCAGCAACAGAGCTGGTCACTATGAATGGTGCCAGCCCACATCCTACTTGCTTGTTTAAGCAGCCTAGTTTGCAGAATGAGCTTCACTATGAGACAGCTGCAGTGGATCCAGAGTACGTATACAGTGCAGTGATATCGGAGACAGAGAATCCCAGTACTGTAGTACCCTTGTACGAAATATTGAGCTTCACAGATCACAGCCCTCCCAGCAGTCTGATTTACCAATATGTGCCATCAAAGGTGAGGGTCTCTTTGGTGAACATACTTTTCCCTACAAGGAAGTCATGCTGTATACCACAATTGAGATTGATTAATCAAAATTGTATGCAAACTAATCTTTCCATGTTTCTGCAGAGAGTTCGGCAACAGGGAGTGAAACCAGAGCACAATTTTGAAAATCATGCAACATTTAGTGAACTGGAGAATGTGGTTAGTCATTGGCCCATTGTTCAACTTAACTTTTCTATTGCTAATATCCTATGCCTATATGTACAGATCTTATGCACCATATATATACACCCTGTGTGTACTGTATATATGTGTACTCAGCCCTTTCTCTGCATTTTACAGTGTGCATCTGACTACATTGAGCCTGCTTGTGAGGAGGTTCCTTTTACAGAGCCAGCTGAGGAAGTGGGAGACATTTATGACCAACTGGCACATGAAAAGTGTATTGAAATACCAATTAGTGTATTGAAGTGAGCAAGCATCTGTAAAGGAAGAGGGCATGGCATTGCAGATTATATTTTACTGTCTACTGAACTTTCCTCTTCATTAAGAGCTGAGACTGCCCTTGGTTCAGGTGAGTTTGGTGAAGTGTTCAAAGGAACCTGGGAGACTCCATATGGCCCTCAAGAGGTTGCCATTAAGATTTTGAAGAAAGGCTCAACTGACAAACAAAAGGCCACATTCCTCCAAGAAGCAGCCATCATGGCTCAGTTCAGACATCCCCACATTGTGAAGTTGCTGGGAGCAGTCACTGTGGATGAACCAGTGAGTAATGGATTTTCTTGTTCACTTTACCACTATCCAGTTCCTGTGTATTACACAAATGCACAATGTCATACAGTTTAAGTTTGCACAGTAGCACAATTTAAGTATGCATAATTCATGCGCAGTCACTTTTAGTGAACCATATTATACATTATGCATTGTGTTCACCACCTGTTTTACTAGATATCACATATTAACTCAGTCTGCAATGCAGGTACATAAGTGTGGAACAATGCATGCATACAAAAATTAATAGATGGAATTAAGATTACTTCAAGTCTTGATTCACTGAAAGTGAATATTGCAACATACGTATTTTGCATAGCTAATAGGGTATGATTATTCTGTATATAACTATCCAGAGCCAAGAGGCCACATTGTCATAACAACCATTACAATGGTGTGTGCGGCTATTGTCTACTCTGTTACTTCCCTGTATGCTGCAGGTGATGATTGTGTTGGAGTTCTTCCACAAAGGAGACCTGAGAGAGTTCCTCCTCAACTTGAAACCAGAGTATGTAGTAACTGGCTGGGAATTACTCCTCAGATGCCTAAATATGCAAGCATTTAATGTTCTCTTTGCCCTGAGATAGTTTCCATACAATTATATATAGTACCATTAGCTGTCGGCATCTTCCAGTGTTTTGCTACACTTCTCCAAAGTTCCCCATTAAATGCACCCTAACCAGATGAAACTGCTCTCCTCCTGTCCAGCCCTGCAGCTGGTACCATTGCTGATGAAGGTCTACCAAAGCAGCTGCTGACCTTCTGCCAAGAGATTGCTGAGGGAATGAGGTACCTGTCAAGGAGAGGCTTTGTCCACAGGGACTTGGCAGCAAGGAACATCCTGGTCAGCAAGGGACTCAGTTGCAAGGTTGGTGGGATAGCTGCTACAGGCCATGTGCCAACACTGTTTTCACAAGTTCCCTTGTTCGTGCTGGCTTCAGATTGCTGACTTTGGTCTGTCAAAGAAGTTGGCAGATGACACAGAGTATTATGTGACCTCAGGAGGGATGGTGCCAGTGAAGTGGACTGCACCCGAGGTATGCATGTAAGGTTACAATGCAATTAATGCACTTTATTGTTATGTTCTGTTGGGCCTGCATACAGCCACCCATCAAGGTTTGTGTACCTAACTCTTTCTCAGAGCGTTAATAACTAGCTATGGGCATTACACAGTCAGGCTGCAAATGTGACCCTCATGAATACTTATACTCAGACCTCCTCACTTGCATCCATGCAATAACATGCAATTTTGTTAATTAATTTATTCTGCCAACCACTGCATGGTTATTCTTAATACAAAATTATTAATTCAGTCTTGTCCTCACTTGTCACCAGTACCATTGGTGCATGCACTGGTACACTAGACGTGTGCCTTACTAACTATGGTACGTAATAACCTATTTCCTCTCTCACAGGCCCTTTTCTACAAGAAGTACAGCACAAGCAGTGATGTGTGGAGCTATGGTATGCTGATGTATGAGATATGGTCACTTGGAGAGAAGCCATTTTCTCAGCAATCATTATCAGAGGTTTGTAACTAGCATGTCTTTGGTCTAGCTTGTCTGTTCTTTAACATTCTTCAACATGTGCACTGTACACATGCAAGTGCACAGGTGCGTCATGTGCGGTTTACAAGGAATGTTCTCTGAATGCATGTGCACATGACAATAATGCCCATAAATGAAATGAGCAGGGTGGAGGATGCATGGTGACTTTGCATGCCGGCTAAATGAAGGATATAGCCTCATGTATGTACATACACACACAGTATATATAATTCTTCCACATGCACATTAGTACATACTGAAATGCAAATATTTGCTAACAGAAGTTAACCGTGCACACGATGAACCCCTTATCCTCCCATGGTGGACAGCATCATCCCTATAATTATAAGAAACAGGGATCATATAAAAGGCTACTGGATAGCTATACCTGCTTTCTTCTGTCCTACCAATACAGACACTGTAGTAATCACGATGTAGTAATCACTGTAGTAATCACGATGTATAAGGTAGCAGTGTCACTCATGGTACAAAATAGTATGGATGGACAATTTAGGGCTTTACACATGTATGTGGAGTGCAGAATGTGCAAAGTTCTTGTACTTGGCTTCCTCCTCTCTGTAGCTTATACGTGTATTCCAAAACCAAGCTGGTTATATCCAGCCACCCCCTCCAGGGTGCCCTAAGGTTGTCTACAAAGTGATGGTGCAGTGCTGGTGAGTGAGGTCTTAATCGTGTGAGCAAATGTTAACATGTGTAATGTGTAGTGGGCCCACACCATTCGTTAAACCTGCACTCCTGTTCCACTCAGGAACCTTGACCATCACTACCGCCCCTCCTTCCCTGAGCTCTGCTCCTCCCTGAAGGACCACTCTGACAGAGACAGTCCCGCTCTGCTGGATGTACCAGTGCAGGCACTGCAGTCAGTCAGGGAGCCTGCCAGAGCAGCCCAGCTGGGGGCTCCACTCAGCTGTGCACAGGACCTGTACAGAGACCTACAGCACTACTACCAGTGAATAGACGTTTCTGCATGCATTCCAGGACACCCTTCCTTATTATGTGTCACTTCAATTGTCTCTTGAATCAAACCTGACACACGTGAGATGCACAGTGAGAATACCAGTTGCGGAGATGATTGACTACTGCCAATTCCAAAGTATCCTCGCATTCTACAGTAGCTCACGGCATGGGCATGCACTATGTACTTGATTCAATATTCAGATAGTAATTTACTAAAACAGACAGCTGCAGTGAATGTGGTGAATCAAGGAGTAACCCAATCTTCAATTTATTCATTCTTGCTAATTGTTACGTAGTTCACCTGTGCTAAAATAAAGTTAGGGAGGTTACAAAATATTACATTTGGGTTGGGGGATCACAAGTCCCTTAAACACAGCTTGATGGTAGTCCTCATCTTCTCATCAGTAATCCTATGCCAACAGCAACAGACCTCCACTATGGACTGTGGACTGACTAACAACCGTACCCACTTGCTGAGCAAGCTAGCTTTCCACACCACCATAACCATGCACATAGTCCATGCACCATATCCCCCTAAGACCTCCTCTTTACATCCACTAAGCATATACGTACCTCAACCCGGCCAATATCACAGGGGTAATGTACAGTCCCACTTCGTCACTTCCTTTCATTCCCTCGTTCATGTATACTGATGTAGCTCATGCAGGCTACAGTGTTCAAATGCGAATGGGTTTATTCTTGAGCAATCACATGGCAAAGTAGGATAAACTGGTGAGATGATTTGACCTCAAGTTTTGCAACTGGTGAAAACCCTCAAGGTTCAAATGTCTCACCATTTTACCCTAGCTATTTTGCTGTGTGAATGCTCAAAACAAGCCCATTCCCAATGTAATTCTAGCTCATGGTCACTTTTTAATTAATAGTCCATTTACTGACAATCCATCAGTATACGTACTTATGCATTACACATAACAACTCAATATTACAATTATTCTTCAGTCATTCAAACATTGTGCAGTACTACATATTCCACGTACAATGTACGTAGGACAATGCGGTATTGAACAATTACGACACACAGTCACACTTTTGCATTCAGAAGTGTAGGAAGGCAAGCGGAAGAAGACTCAGTCAAAGGACCAACCTCTATACAGGGCGGCTACAGATCATGCCCAGCATGATGTCAGGTCAGGTCAGGTCAGGTCAGGTCAGGTCAGGTCAGGTCAGGTCAGGTCAGAATGTCAGTTAGCTTTGACTAGAAGAAACTCCCAAGTTTCCCAAATTGCACTGCTATGTGTAAAACCAAGTAAGATCCCAGCCTGTGCACACACAGTAACCATGAACAGCATGCACAGCAGTACATGGTGTTAACATACTTTGGAATGGGTAGCACCTTCCCAAGCACTGGAAAACCATCTGGTAAGATGTTGCATAACTTGTAGTGATTCCCTCTCCCTCCCCCTTTACCCACCTCACTCACCTCCCTCCCCCCACACAGAAACACCATTGACTGATGCAGTGAATAGAGCCATTCTATTGAATTATGCATTAATGGCTGTGGTACCAGGCCATTCAAGCAACACTATAATTACTCTACACTGCTGTATTCAGCAAGTAGGAATACATCCAAAGCCATTAAGCGGCCTCTTTCTTCATATCCACAAGTACACAAATCTGCTTAAATACACAAATCACAGGTATAACTGCATACAAAGTACATGGCTGCATAATTGTATATAGATTCAAAAATACTGGCAAAACAGTGAATAGTTGTCAAGTGAGCTTGTATGATCATTTCATTTTTCTGAATAAGCTCTCATGATGGCACATACATATGAATGGAGGACAGCTGTTTGTCAATAGAAATTATGGAGTAGCATATAGTATGCGAAAGTACAAGTGCAGCAGGGAACACTTGCTGTAGCTGTTCTTGGATTACTTGAGATCCATGGACTTGGTCTTGGGGAACCTATGTATAGACTTTGGGTCTATACGTAGCTATACGTAGACTTTGGGTCTATACGTAGCTATTCCGGCCTGTTGCGGATATTTGAGCACTTAGGCAATCAAAATTGTTTTTCCTTGACGAATCAGGAACAGTTGGCACTAGAGGCAGCTGAGTACAGTGGATATATGGCTGATACATGTGTACATCGCACTTGAACTCCTTTTCATAATGAATACTTAACGAATGCATGTCACGACTTGGTCCATCACTGTGCATGGCTTCAGTTTCAAGATTTAACAAAGTGTTTTAAGTAGGAAAAAGTCAATTACTAAGTACCTAGCCAATTCAAAATCACAGTTAACATTAGTTTGCAAGGGTATTCAAAGGCGTATTCCTCATGTTCACCAGGAGTTCACAAGACCTTTCTTGCGTAGAGGGAACTTTGGACCAACCCCTACAATGATTGGAAAGGTTGAAGAAAGAACTTTATATATAGTTGCATGTGACCATGTTCTTTCCATCTCTCAATCCCTCCTATACAAAGTACATCCGGTAGAATAACACAGTTATATGCTAATCTCAATGAGGAAAGGTAAGCTAATCATGATGTTATAAGACTCACAGCACCCATTGACTGAGGTGCTCGCTAGCATATACTTTTCGATTGGCATCATCTCCCTGCATGCAGACGAGACAACATACTATCCTTGTCATCTGAAAAGATAAATACACAATTCTCAGGGAACATCTTGTATAGTGTGAATTGCTTTGAATGCAAATTCAGCTGAACTGGTTCAATTCATCCCCCTACATATACACACAAACATGAAGAATGGATGAACAACTCTGCCCCCCCTCCTCAAACTTCCTCGACTTGCATGCACAAACTACACCACACAAACTATTTGCATTGTTATTTTAATGCAGTTTGGAAGAAGTGGAGTACTGTTGGCTAAAGTGTGGGAGTATGGTGGAAGAGAGATTGGTATTGTTGAACTGTACGATCATGTATGAGGCATCTGTTTCACTCATTTTCACATATCATCACACAGATCTGCAATGGTGTATGCTCCAGTCTGCTTTAATGTAGCTGGTAACCATCTGAGCCAAGATTTATGGAACTCTCATTCCATACATGTCTCTGCAGTGGGCCACGAAGTGAATGGATGAGGGGACAGCGAGTTCTCAAATGAAGTAATCAAATTACTATGGAACATATGCACAAAGTACTTCACCCAACCAACTTACATGCACAGGCATCAGCAACTACATAGCGTCATGGCAGTCTTGTCATCCAAATGCACCATATTATGGCCTATAGCAATAACTTTGGTACAGGCTCTGCCTGTGGAGCAAACGTGCATGCATGTACGCGTATAGTTAATTACTACACATTCAGACTGGTGCACACAGCACGCAGATCGATCCCGCCCACTCGCAACTTGTAATGCGAATGTGTGGGGGCGATCGCAAAGTACGTACCTGGTATGTACTAACTGTCGCAGTCCATTACGACGGAGGGAGAAGATGGCAGTGTGCTGGTGGCTGGCTTGCAGTTTGATCCTCTTGTCCTCGAGATCGGAGACAACACTGGGACAAACAGGTAATAGCTAGGTCGCTTTCTATACTTCGGGTGTGCTGGTGTGTTGTACTTTTATGAGACATAATAAGATGTCCTGTAAAGGCCTGAGTGGCTATTGTTTGAACTGTTGGCTACTGTGTACCAAGCTATAATGGTGGATAAATAAGATGTCCTCTCCCTTAGAATGCGCGGTTACCGTGTTGCTAACACACACTAGCTTTTCCCAATCACCAAAGCTGTTGTAGAAACATTTGGGATTCCTAAGCCACTTCCTGGTGATAATGTGCGCACATGTGTGGTATTAGTCTAGCCTGGAAAGCACTCTACAATTAAATGAACATGCAAATATGGTTTCTGTTGCCCAATGCCAATGCGTTAATGTTTGCCTTTCAGCCTTGCTGAAGCTAATGCAACTTATTGTTGGTACACCTCAAGTAGAGCTTTGTAATAACAGAACAAGATGGTCCAAGCACGAGTGAAAGAGCTCTCTATATACAGTTTTGTGCTGCCTAAGCATGATAGTTATTTGACACGCAGGGCCTACTTGTGTGCATGCTATTCTGAAATGTAATTGAAGGTCATGCTCTTGTGGCAAGATTTATTGAAACACAAGTGGATAGTATACAAGGATGTGAGTGTTTAACCTGAGCCCCTGTTTGAGCTGTTTCATTATGTGTCTGTGACACATGCAGTTTGTAGAGAATGAGAGCAAGAAAGCATTAATAATGGTTGAGAACCACACATTGGGTACTTGCAGTGATACATAGCTCAATTAAGTGTAGAGCTTAATAATTATATACTACATTACCAACTCAAAAGATTGTCCCATTTTAGGATTCACAACTATTGTATAGCATGTTCTAGTCCCAAATGTGCATATACCACTTTTCCTTCCCTGCGTCTACACAGACTACCAAGGCATCAATCTTCACCATGCCTGATTCAACACTCACGTACCGTGCAAACATGTATACAATTGTGCTGATGCATAGTCATGTCATTAATGAGGCTGCTATACAAGCAGTGCCCAACTGATTACCTCATTTTGTAGTGTACCTCACATGCAATGATTGAATTTACATGCACTTATTTCCTCAGAGAACTTCTATGACTTCAGCTGTGTGCCAACTGGAGGAGGCAGTACAACAGATGACAGGTACCAGTACATAGCCCCCAACCTGACCTTCCCCTGTGATGGAGTTGTGACCAAGTGGAAGATTGGAACAGAGAATCAGAATAATGCTGCAGTATACCTCCAGATATGGCGACCTGATGGAACAGACTACAGCCGTGTAACTGAGACTGTTTATACCCACAGTGGTGGGGAAGCAATAGCAGAAGTCTCCACAGATATGACTGTATCAGCAGGGGATGTTGTTGGGTTCTTTATGCGAAGTGGTGGTAATGGGCTTAGATTGGCTTGGGCTCCAGTTCCTGACCACACCCTCCTGCGAGGAAGGGAGAGTACTAAAAGTGCCACTCCTGTAGCAACATTCACTGACGTCACTGCAACTATCTTAAGTTCATCTCCTCTTGTGTCAGTCGAATTTGGTAAGCATGCCATGATACCGTATTTGCGTGCTGAGCTCTTGACCTCATGCAGGTCTGCATGCCTGTACATCTCCTGTGTGTGCCTACTCAGCACTTATTGAGGTACTCATTAAGTACAGAGTAGATACGTAGTTTGCTCAATGCTTGATACTATTGTATGCATTCAATTTATGAGTTTCAGAGATAGGCTGCGGGTTAATGCTGATTTACGTAAGATGTGTGCTACAATTGCAACCTGTCCCTCAATCCCTAGTTACAAGCCTCCCTTCTCTATACTTGAGGTAGAGGTGAAATCATTTCAGGGGTCTAAGGACTGGTGCATAATGATATGTACATACCATGCCACACCATTCTATAACATAATTTCTTGCTGGTTCAAGACAGAGTGATGGCTACCTCTAATGTGATGATGTTGCACATAACAATAATAATACACCTGTTCGCGTTAATGGTGGTGGGTATAGGGTTCAGAGTTTATATCTGTTCTATATATGCAACAGTCATTTTCGCCTATTTCCTTGTGATCTATTCTATCAGGTCAGTCCATTCTTTCTTTGCCTGTGCTTTGGTTCACAGCACTTCTAGGTCTGCTGACGTCTTGTGTTGGTAGTTTGTGCACTTGATGTCTTCACTTAGCAGAACTGAGAGCATAGCAGGTCTCCCTCATCTACCTGCACCGGACTTGCTGCAGTAAGTCATCATGGCTTTGTTGGCTGGAATTGAAGTACTGTAGGTAGTCTTAATATGTGACCAAACAGTTGCCAGCGAGCTCGTCGAGCAATAGTTGAAATGGGCTCAGAATGGCAGCGGTTGTATAGGGCAGAGTTGGTGATATGGTTCGGATAGAAGACACCAATCAAAAAGCGGATCTGTTTTCGATGAAAGGCATCCAGTCTGTTGGCTTTACTTTGGGTGCTGCCCCATGTGCCAATGTTGTATGTGAGGACCGGAAAGATGTATGCTTTGTAGAGTCTGATTCGTCTATCCTTGCTGACTTGTTGTCTTCGAAACCAGAGTGTCATCATCCTTCAAAAAGCAATTGCAGCCTGTTGCTTTCGTCTACAGACAGCCTGCTGATCACCTAGCAAGGAGCCTAATGCCTTCACATTATGCCATGCCTCAAACCTCTGCCTGGTTTGGCAATACCAGCTCTACCCATTCTGTCTTCATTTCATTGACATGTAGGTCCCACTCAAGGAGCCTGGTCAGGATGATGGGTAGGGCTTCCTGCAGATAATCTGAGCTGGTACTGATGAAGGTGACATCATCTGCATACTCTGTCTCTGTTGGTATGTACATATCGGCCGATGGTCTTGGTTGGATGTGAGCTCTTACATCCCTCAGTGCCTCTTCTAGGTAGCACACAAATAGGATAGGAGAGAGAGAGAGAGTCTCCTTGGGTGTTCCAATCGTTGCTTCAAATGGTTTGCCTGTGATGTTATCTAGTACTGCCAGAGTGGTGCTGTCCAACAGTAGTCTGATTATCCTTCCTTCATCCTCATCTCCTATGGTGTCCATAACTTGGAGTAACTTGCGTCAGTTGATGGTGTCAAAGGACCGGCTCATTTCAATACTGAGTAAATGACATGATCACTCATATATCTGACTAGTTGCTGCCAGCCACCTATCACACCAGATAACATCTGCTGTACTGTGCTTTAGTGTGAAACCGCTTTGACTGGGATCTAGGTAGTGGCTTACATGGTCGGCAATTCGAGACAGTACAATCAGAGAGTGCTTTGCAAATACTGTAGCAGATAGTAGTACTATTGGATGCACACTAGTGAGCAGGCTTGGTGGCTTGCCAGGCTTCTGCCGAGGGATGAGGGTGCCTTGGCCAAGGTCCAAAGATTGCCCTGCTAGTAGTGCCTGATTGAAAATGCTTGCCAGTGATGCAGAGACAGCTCCTGCAGAGTATTTCTACATGCAGTTCACTAGCAATTCTGTCTGGTCCGTATGCGCAGTTGTTGTTTAGTTGAAGAAGGGCACTCTCAACTTCATTCTCAGAAATGGGACAGATAAGTGGTCCCGTGACAATGGCTTCGTTTGTAATTCATTGAACTGCAGATGGATTGAGTTGTGATTGGAACCACTCTCTGACTGACACTCTCTTGATTTAACATGAACTGTTGGTTACTAGGTGCTTCATGGCTGTGTTAATCCAGGTATCATTCTTATACTTCTCTACCTCTGCTGCTTTGGATTGCATTGGCTCGGTGTAGTGCCAATCGGCAGATTGCATGTTGTATCTGATTTTGTTCTTGTTTAAGGCCTACCTTGGTTTGTTCATCTTTGCAGCTGAAGATGCAGAGACATAGGTTTCTTTGCTCAGTGGTCTTGGCAGCTATGTCTGAGTCATAGTGGTTGCTATTGTGATTAGAATGTGCTGCAATTACTCCAATTGTTTCTCAGGCAGCGGACATGACAATGTGTCGAACAGTGTCAAGACAGTGTTGTGCAGGCTCATTTGTTTGCTGGTGGATAGCAGCAGCAGTTAAGGACTCCCTGACTCTATGCACATACTCAATGTTGCACATGATAGAGAGAAAATATAACACAATTTAAGGATTGATTGCATTAAAATGTGTGTATGCCTGTGCAGGATAGCGAAATGCAATGCATGTATACCTATATGGTCACAGTGTATCTGAGCCCAGGCCAAACAGTGAGGGCAGTTAGCATGATAGGTTTCTTGGGCACGCTTTCAGCTAGGCGTTCTGTTGCAACATGTTCACTGTGATGTGCTACCTTTGAACAGCAATTAGCTACACATGTTATAAACAGTTTTGTGTCTCTCTTTTCATTCCTCCCACATATAGAACCACTTGCTTCTTCCTGTTCAAGCGGAAATGGTAGGTAGCTGTAGATAGGTCTAGACTGTAGTCTCTAGAAAGGTCTGTGTACTGTCCATTAGTCTGTTAGATTTGTGACTCTATGGGAACTTACTCTGTATGAATGTCTCTGACTCAAAGAGACTACACAGAAATCTGCTGCTGTAGTATGCAAATCCACCAGTACGCTAGCATATAATTGTGTTAGCTGTTGATTGAATAAATTGCAAGAATGGTACATTGCAACTTAGTGTCCAACTCTGCAGACTGTCTAGGTGCATTCAATGGCTTCAATATTGTCTGTGATGGCAGAGTAGAAGACAATGTCCAGTACATCATACCAGAACTCCACTTCTCCTGTAATGGTACTGTGACTCAGTGGAAGGTGGGACTGGAGGGTGGAGGCATTAATGAAGAAGTGAACCTTCAGATATGGCGCTCCTCTGCCTTAAGTCAATATAACTTAGTTGTTGACATAACATACACCAAAACAGCTGATGAGAGAATAGCTACTGTTCCAGTGTCCATGTCAGTGATGGCAGGAGACATGGTTGGGTTCTATGTTCCTGATGGACAGCTGCGACCACACACTGCATCTGATGTGGGCCTTACCATGTACACTAATGAGGGAAGTCCCACCTCATCACTAGCTGCACTTGAGTCTGTTGTGGGACCATCTCCATTCATCTCAGTTGTGTTTGGTGAGTGATAATTGCTATAATAATAATTGTACACTAGTTGAATTTACTAATAAGCACAACTCCTAGTCTATTTATTTGTATTTTATAACCTGGGTTCCTTCAGCTGGACTACACTAGAATGCAAAATCCGCACACTTTTGTAACAGTAAGTAGTGTGGATGTGTGAAGGTAAGTAAAATACCTACAGCAAAATATATACAGCCTAACTATTCATGTAGGTGCTCCTGTGCATACATGCACGAGAATTGTAAAATTTTGAAACTGAGGTGTACATGACCATGGTTCTCAAGAAATTCCATCTAGACAATGCATATCCTTGTAGCATTGGTGGTTCCTATCCCGCTGTGGGGCTGTTTAGTCAATTAAAACAACTCGGTGTTTCCAAACGATACAATTGTTAGGCATCTGTGATAGTTAAAAATCACGTATTATGTGTTTGACATTCCTGCCAATTATCTTAATGTTCAATACTAATGTGATACTGCTTACTGATACTGCTACTGCTTATTGTAATCGCTACAATAACTTAACTGACAGTGAAACTTATACACTGATGCAAAAATTTAAATGAACAGAACCATGAATTGTTGCCTCCAGAAATTAGGAAACTTTGTGTTGGTAGCCAGCCATTCTATGTGCATTCCTAAGACAAGTACCATGCACACAACCTTATTGCTTACTTGTCTTTTATTCATGTGAAACATATTGACTGTCAAATATGGTGACGTTCTTCCTTTGCTCACACTACTAGTACGGCAGTCAACAGGCTAGGGGCAAGTTCTGGCAAGCAAGTTCTCAGCAGCCATTTATTTGGTCCCTTCCTCACCTGTGGGGAGGGGGGTCGGGCTGGTGTGAGAGACTATGTTGTTTATTGTATTTGTGAAATGGTATTGCAACTTGGTAACATTATAACTGCTACAAAACAGCAGTAAGGTACATGTGAGGCCAAAGAAGAAAGGAAAACATTTACAGTGCCTTTGCAATTACCATAATTTAGCTGCAAAGAAGGTGTAAAGAAAAAAGTACAGACAGACTTAACAAGAAATAAAATACTACTATTTTGTTAGTATTGGCTGCTAAAATGGTGCTATTTATCTTGTAAACAGTATATGTGGATTCAACACTTGCACAATCTCACAATGAGGAAGTCTGGTAACATTGCATATGTCATGACTTGTGTCCAGGACCATATCCTCTCCTGGCCAATCAGATTTACTGTTTGCTATATAATGTCATCCTAAATTTATATAGCAGTTAGACATAGCGTTAGCTCATGCGCTCAGGGGTAACGTTAGATGTGCTGCGACTTAAGGGAGACGACTATAGCAAGGTCTCCCTTAAGTCCTAATTGCACACAGATCACATGTTATAATTACTTGTTGCACCATACTGTAATCTGTTGGTATATGGATGTTTTGCAGGGTGTAGGGTTGTGGCCTTGAAGATAGCAGTCACAAGTGACAGCTTTCAAGACTCTGCCTAACATTGCAGCTTATGCACATGGGGCAGTGGCGAGATCACTAGCTTCATGAAAACAATCAATTTATGTTGATATGTCATGTGGCCAACATAGCTATATGTACCTACATGTATACTTAGCCTTCTCCTCATTTTGCTGATCTCATTGATCAAAGACAGCCAAGTCTAAAAGTCAATAAACATGACATTACACACATGCATTGAATGGTGCACTTGACTCCACCTCCACTTACCAGCAATTCTATTTGGAACTGTGGAGTCCCATTCCTTCAATATTTGACATGTGTGCAGTGACTTTGAGCTGATACATGCATCAATAACACCATGATTCTAGGATGTCCACTGCATGGCTTATACATAAAATTGAATGACATATACAGATTGCAATTGGGCTTGGGTGGTTTGTTCTTGCTCAACCTGAGCAATTTCAGTTATAAGGGTGCATATGCTAACAAAATGTAATGTGGAGTAGCTTGCATTTTAGTGTACTCCATAGATATTTGTTTTCTTGCTTTGTGCAGTGCCAGATGTCACAAGCACCTCAGTCCCATCAATGTCTGCTGCAGTCTTGAGCTCATCAGTGATGGTAGCCACAAATGTCTCTCCTAGTACTATGGCACTGCCCTACTCTGCATTCTCATCAACCCAGCTTCCTCCATTAACTGGTGGAGGTGGCCTCTCAGGAAGTGGGTCTGAGGCCATCATTGGAGCAGTGGTGGCTGTGGTGGTCATCCTCATTGTTGTGTCAGTCATTGTTGCTGCACTACTGATTGCATGGAGAGTGAGAAGGAGGGGAGGGAAAGCATCAGGTGAGCATGGTGTTCGAGTGAATAATTTTGTTTGCAATGTGCAGATCATTGTCTCATCTCCATTATGAAAATGTATGATAATGCATGTCATCAGATTTTAATAATTGCTATTTCATGTGTATAAGTGATATATGACAATATTTATGTTTAAGGTGTACGAATCTTTAAGGAAGCATAGTTATTGCAATTTTGCTGTTAACTTCTGTTGGTTAAATGGTAATTTGGCTGTGTTTGAAGTAAAACAGGCTCACCGCTGCATAAAGGTACAGGTGTAGGTGAGTTACTGAGCTTAATCGCAGTGACAGGATTTTGCAACAAATCGGTCAAATCCAGTAAGTGTCTATCCAAAGATCTTTCTCAACTGGTAGCTGACATGACTAAGAAATCTAGACCTAAGCAGATGTGGTGTGACAGTGATTGATGCATGATCACTGCCTACCAATTCAATAGGGCTTTGGCCCTCCTACTAACTGAGACACCAGTACTGGTATAGTTGGTAGGTTTGGCATAAGATCCAGTGATTACCATTCAATCTATTGCCTCTGCGGTGGCTAACTGCAAGCAATCGCCTTTTTCATTATAATAACAATATTTTTCATACTGTATGTAGGCAAGTCGCTAATCTAAAGGTGTATATATATATATATATATATATATATATATACTCCGTTGCCGGGGCAACCGCCGGGATATAACTGCAATAAGAAGCCGTTATGGGGTATAACTGCAATAAGAAGCTATATACTGCACAGGGGCGATTAAATCCTGATATCACTGCCCAAATATGGAAGTTGTTATTGATAACAACGAAGGTGTCAAATCACACCAAAGCACATACGTACAAATGCAGCTACTTGCAGTCAGCTTCAACTTTGCGTGGCTTTGGGAGAGCCCGCAAAGCATTGAAAAGGAGAATACTTCCCTCCATCATGCTGCAATCAATGCACGCAAGCCAACAACGTACAGCGCTCCGCAGCCGAGCTAGATAAACCATGTACGCGACCCGCACAGTGCACAAACGAGAAACAGCAAGCCCGTGCACTAATTCGTACGCAAGGGCACTCAAAATCACTGCAACAGCGGGAACGCACTGTTTCAAGGAGAACAGAAAGTCGAGTAGCGAGCGCAAAGAACCCTCGAAGGCCGAGAACGTCGTAGAAGCCTCAATCACTTCACTGGCCCCTTAGAGTATTGCTCCAGTGGCTTAGCGTAAGGCAAAAACTTCATAGCACTTGCGAATTCAACAAAAATTGGCAGCCGCTCTTCAAAGCTGCCGTCCTGGAAGAAGCCCGCCTTTCGAATAAGAGCCTAGACGCGCTTAGGCGGAGTATATATCACTTATACCACGGCGCTTCGGTGTATATGGATTTTAGACGCACTCGCCCTCGGGCGCTTCGCGCCCGAGGGCGAGTGCGTCTAAAATCCATATACACCGAAGCGCCGTGGTATAACTAATACGTATGTACAGCAAAGAAATGGCAACTGCTTTGTAGTAGTGATGTGCAGGATGTTATTAGATGCGGCATTTGCTCTAACACAATGTCATGCAGGTGTTCCAGAATTGCATGCAGTACCAGTTTCATTGAATCAGAATCAGTATGAGACTGTGGTGGATTGTAGAACTGTGGAACAAGTGACAGAGAATCCCATTCCCATGTTACCCTTGTATGACAATGTGGGATATGGTAGTAGCAGTGCTTCCAGTAGTCTGTTCTACCAGTATGTGCCATCCAAGGTGAGGACCCTCTTATGAAACTCACTGCATGGATAAGCTATATTAGGATACTTACTGAACCAATGAGAGACAACAGGTTGGTGAAGATAGTGTATATGAGGAGGAAGCAAAGGGAAAGAGACCGAGGGGAAGACCCAGAAAGAGATGGCGGGAGAATTTTTCTATTACTAATGAATGACTCAATGACTATATATAAACATTATAATAACTATATATGCTCTATACAATGTCTTCTATATTTCATGTAGCTGCATACTGTACTTGTTTTCTGTTTTGTTTGAGATAAAGCCGTGAAGATTGATGATGATGATGATGATGATACTGAACCATCAGCTTTGAGATTTGTTTGTGCCTGTTCTACCTGTTACCCTTGCTCTTTGTAGATATCACGACAGCAGGGTGTGAAGCCAAAGGAAGATTGTGGAATATATTCTGTGCTAGAGAGCGAGGTTAGCTAGTAGCTGATCACCTATTTCAATGTTGTTTTGAAACAACGATCTACAGTCCCATTCTTTATATTCCATGCACAGTATGGGTCTAACTACACTGAGTCTGCTTATGAGGAGATCCCTTATACAGAGCCAGCAAAGGAGGAGGGAGACATTTATGACCAACTGGCACACGAAAAGTGTATTGAAGTACCACGTCCTGTTTTGAAGTGAGTAAGCATATAATTGTACATATCTGAGAATCACAGTGCATTTAATTCAATGACAAACTTATTCTCTGGTGTGCATTTTTCTGTATAAAGAGCGGAGACTGTCCTTGGTTCAGGAGAATTTGGCAAAGTATTCAAAGGAACCTGGGAAACTCCATATGGTCCTCAGGAGGTTGCCATTAAGATGTTGAACAAAGGCTCAACTGACAAACAGAAGGTTACATTCCTCCAAGAAGCAGCCATCATGGCTCAGTTCAGACATCCCCACATTGTGAGGTTGCTGGGAGCAGTCACTGTGGATGAACCAGTGAGTGACAGCAGAGCTTCTTGTATGGTAGTACTAACAAGCTGCAGCACACCTATATATATCTTACCAATGTGTTGTGTGTGCAATGAAAGTCATTAGAAAGTATAAGTGGACTAAAACCAGCTTCACAACAGGGTTTGAAGTTTGCTGACGTTTTGACAAAACTAGACTTCTTCAGAATGAAGCCAGGTTTAAAGCTAGTACTAGGGGAACTATATACACTTTCTCATATATGCTGAGATGTCATCACGTCAATGAGTTATTCAGGAAATACTGGAAACTTACTTTGAATTAGACAACTTCAAGAAGAAAAGAATTTTGCATCTGTATAATATAACGCCCTTCTGATGACAAGGCATGACGGTATTATTGACTCTCCTGAAACTTCACCAGCAGTGAACGCAGCAGCTTCACTTCACAGCTAAGCAAATGAAGCCTTGCTGTCATCAATATGCAGTTTGATAGATAATGATATTAACTAATAGATGATATTTAATCTAAACAGGAATTAAGCGGCCCTTTAGCAACTGCTGGTTTTCTGGGTGTCATGAGAAAGGTGCCACTACTGGCAGGAGACAGTACCACATCAATTATTGGGTACTCTGAGTCAGTTGATGTTCCTTGCTACATCACGATGACTATAATGTACTCACATGTCATTCTAGTGTGTTGAGACTCTACAAGTCTCCAGAGTACGTTATCTTGGAGAGCGTGCTACTGCTACACACATCTTCATTAATTCAATGACCTGTAGTGTAAGCACCAATACTGCCATGCAGCATTCAAGTGTGCATCAACAGTAGTCTTACATTATTGTTACTCTCATGACTGTTGTAGGCGATGGTTGCATTGGAGTTCCTCCACAAAGGGGACCTGAGAGAATTTATCCTCAGCATGGCTCCAGAGTATGTTAAGTAATTTGCACTGTATATTTCTACTACATGTACACATAATTATGCAGTACATCACCAGCTGACAAAAGAAGAGCATGCAGTTTCTCCAATTCATTTTTGTCATCATATTATACTTCTCTTCATTTCCTCTTCACAATTAGAGAAGGTAATAGCTACAGATGTTACCATAGTCCATGCATGTGTTGATGTTTGTTCAATGGCACATGTCCATTACCCCAAACAGAGCCTAATATATAAGTATGCTAGTGAGCTGACACTTTCAGCACTGATAGCCTATTTGATGGCTCAGATGTGAAATCTCCAAGTTTGTAGAAAAAGCATATTAAATTTTGGATTAGTAAATAGACATGGGTCAAAGCTAAGCAGCATTTTCCCAATTACACAGTCATGCAGACAAGGGGGCAAGGTTGCCCTTCGGCCCATGTAATGTATGTGGAAACACATGTTTTGGGTGCCAAACATGCATTAATCATCGAATACAGCTTAGTTTCATTACAGCACCCATTATATTCTGCTCTTCCCTTCCAGTCCCAGCACCATTGCTGATGAAGGTCTACCAAAGCAGCTGCTGACCTTCTGCCAAGAGATTGCTGAGGGAATGAGGTACCTGTCAAGGAGAGGGTTTGTCCACAGGGACTTGGCAGCAAGGAACATCCTGGTCAGCAAGGGACTCAGTTGCAAGGTTGGTGGGGTAAAGGCGGTGCTTCAGCATTTTACAATTATTGTATCAACTAGTACAACTGTGTATGTGCTTACAAATATATTCTTTCAGATTGCTGACTTTGGTCTGTCAAAGAAGTTGGCAGATGACTCAGAGTATTATGTGACCTCAGGAGGGAAGGTGCCAGTGAAGTGGACTGCACCCGAGGTTGGACTGTTACATTATTAGCTGTGCAAGGGTGCGCAATTTTTGCAATTTTGATATTATAATCTTTATTAGAAGCTTATCCTGTCTCACAGGCCCTTTTCTACAAGAAGTACAGTACAAGCAGTGATGTGTGGAGCTATGGTATGCTGATGTTTGAGATATGGTCACTTGGAGAAAAGCCCTTTCCTCACCTTTCACCAACAGAGGTATTGTGTAATGTGTGCGAAATTTCTGTGTTACCTTCATTCTGAAGTTATGCCCATGATGCATGATGTTGTACTTGATCATGATAGAGAGTAAAATTCATTGCATAGTGGATTCCATACAAGTGTATGTCATTCTGGAAGAGCAATGTTTCTTCAGCAAAGTCTCCCGGATCCAAGGACCCTTTGCTGTGCACAAGGAAGAGAAGGGAAACCCAAAGTTGAAGCATTACGTAGTTTAAAGTAATGGACTAATTCTCAATCCAATATAGTACAGATCATATACATAGAGGTAACTATTAATAAGCTAAAACGTTTGATTGAAAGCATCCTATTGCTTCAAAAACCTACTTAATTTGATTGACGATCATCAGGATATGTGTTACATTAAATGCACGGTTTAGTAGCAACTTGTACATGGAATGCAGATGTCATCCTTTCACATTCCTCTGCATGTCTGTAGTTTGTTCAGTGTCTCCAAGCCAAAGCTGGTTACATCCAGCCACCCCCTCCAGGGTGCCCTAAGGCTATTTACAGAGTGATGGTACAGTGCTGGTGAGTGAGCTCCTCAGATGGGGTGGTGTTTGTAATGTTGCAATGTCATAGACCTATTAAGTATACAATGACTCAGAGAGATTCTGTGACTGCAAAAGGGTTTTTTGTTCGGTATCTCTGGAGCTCTTGTGCTATCAGTTTTTCTTATACCTATTGCATCTAAAATTTAAAGGTTCAAATTCTGTGTGAAATCCAGCAATTGATAAGGCACAATTTGTTCCCTTTAGTTTAGCTTCTGAATTTGCTGTGCCTTTTTATGTAATCGTAAGGCATAAGAACATTGAGATACCGCTTCTTCTAAGTTTACCAAGGAACCAAGTTCCTTATATATAATGAGCTCTTCAGGCATCACATCTATGTGTGTAATGCTCCAGATCATGTTCCATCATGTACTCTGCCAGAGGCAGTATAGAGATCTGAGAAGATCCTGATCTACAAAAGCAAGACAAAATGACCAGGCAGTTCAATACAATATGATAATTACAGCTATCATGAAAAGGCCAAAGTTTCTAAAATGATGCAGACATGCATGTGGTTTCATGGCGCTGCTTTGGCTAAGGCACCCATGCTCACTGGATAGGTACTGGACACAGCACATGATGATATGCAAGTCACACAATGCTATATGAGCTATAACTCAGCAAACATAGCTACGTAAATGTGGCGTCGACTGCTAAGTTACTAGTTACCGTGCTATCAATTCCATCCATGATGAAATGCAGCCAACGAACAATATACCGTTTAAACAACTCAATGACACAAGAACACTAAACACTACAAAAGTCAACCTACACGTACACACAGCAACACACTGTCCAACTGTGGCAAGAGAATCAACTCAGCAATACACATGGCCACCTACAGATATAACCATACAAGACAAGTAATAGCATCACAATAACCATGACAATACCATACCAACCACACAATCAGACAGTATAACACTTAACCATGAATAAGCATAAGCATACAGCAAAGCATAAAGTAAGCACAAGGTACATATACATAAGCATGCATGTATTATTCATACACATACCATTCATTCGTATAGTAGGAAACATCCCTCTCCTTTATAGTCAGACTCAAGTTTTCTCTCCAACAATCAATTAACAACATATTCCTCTCCAAAGTTATATAGAGAAAGAAAATAATTAGGAAGGAATTGTCACTACTTGGTAACAGAATGTTCTATTGAACACACATGCAATAAGAGGAGACATGTACTACATGGGTTGCTGTGACTAAAACACCAACCAACACCAAGTTACTAGTGAAGCCTTGCCGACATTTCATATTAGACTCAATGGTTTGGCTTTTTGCTTGCCACATGGCAGCTAATCCATTGACAGGTAAAAGTAGGCAAGTGATCACTGCTGGATTGGGTTGGCTCAGAGGCTGAAACTGTATGAATTCCATTGCAGCAGGTGGCAATATTCTCTTCCTCACCCTTTCTTTCAGATATGAAGTAGATTCTCCATTTTCCAGGGAGTTTGATGTGAAGCATTACCTACATATTTTTCAACCCATAGCTATAATTGTATTGTATGTATGTTGTCTGCTGCCTTGCACTTTGCTGGGATTGCCAGCAGAGACATAGTGTTTGTTGTGTTTGTGCTGGGATTTAAAGACTTAGTCATTATGTGGACAATGCAAGCTATACACTTTGACAGCCTGTTTGACTGTCTGTCCCCAGGAACCTTGACCATCACTCCCGCCCTTCCTTCATTGAACTCTGCTCCTCCCTGAAGGACCACTCTGGCAGAGACAGTCCCTCTCTGCTGGATGTACCAGTGCAGGCACTGCAGTCAGTCAGGGAGCCTGCCAGAGCAGCCCAGCTGGGGGCTCCACCCAGCTGTGCACAGGACCTGTACAGAGACCTACAACAGTACTACCAGTGAATGGAGTTTCCATCAACATTAATTGTTTGGACAGTGTGCAATGAGTGTCACTTGAAATTCCTGTTGAACCAAACCTGAGGTGCATAATTACAATAATTATTAATAGTAATGACTGTGTGTAGAGCTAACTGACTACTGCCATACCTAATGCTGGCGCCTGTAGCTTGACAACATGTGTGTATGTAATGCACTTGATTCTGTACTTGTATCCAGATGTCAATTATTACTTTTTTGATGCAGACAACATGCAGTAAGTTATCAGGTCAGGGAGTCACCTATCATGGTCTATTTGCTTTCTCAATAATTCTCATCTACATCAGCAATACATGCCATTGACATAGATCTTACTCCTCTGGGACTAAACTGAATGAGTATAAAGTATTACTATTGGGTATGCGGCCTCAAAGGATGGAACAGCATGTTAGTATTCCTCATCTCCATCATGGGCTGTGGAATAGCCGACAGATACATGAACCTGCTGAGCAAGCTGTCCACCCCATCATATAGCCGGAGTGTGCCACAATCCTCCCGAGACCTTGTCTCTACACACCTACACACAGTACAACTCATCTCTAAGCCAACATCACCACATTGCACATCATCACTTCTTCTTCGCCCTTCAGTAATTTCTTTCCACCTCTTTATGTACCATTTACTAATCTGCATCTGTGCTATTGCACAAGATTATTCTAAAAATGTATTTTGCTATTAATGACATCCCTTAAAACTACACAGTCATGTATATTCCTCAGACATTGAGACATTGCACAGTAGTAATACTCTACAGTGAATTCAAAGGACAATACAATATTCAATAATGACATTATGTACTCATAGTCATTCAATTGCATTCAGAAGTGTAGGAAGGCAAGCGGAAGAAAGCCTCCATATACGGGTGGCTAATGTTCATCCTCGGCATGACGTCAGCTAGCTTCCCACAAGAAGAAATTGTCCATGCAGGTTCCCCAAACCCTGTACAAAGTATATATAATTGTGTGTAGCGCAAACAGAACTCTACAACATGTATATATGCATGCACACATTTTTGCACATAGATTTAAAAACAACTAAAGTTAAGAGCTAATGCATGCATAGTCGAATATGGGGTGGTTGATGAGCATGCACAGTGTATGGTATCCACATAGAATGGGTAGCTACGTATAACTTCCCTATAGAAGTACCTCTCCATACAGGTTCTGTAAACCTCTTAAATAAACTTTTGCATAAGTTGAAATAATGCCTCCCCCCTCCCCCTCCACAGACATAAACCAGCTAGCTTGCACGCAGAAAACTTCGATAGCCTGAGTGAAATCTCTGCAAGGCATCCCTCCAGTGATTTTGGCATCCTTACAAGCATAAGGAATTTGCTTTTACACTGCGCTTCGTAAGAAGCAGTATAGGAATTCACGTGTTCGGTGTTCCATTTTATCCCGCTTCAAGGGGCTTCCCGTGTCATTACACGTTATCCGTTTATCCCGCTGTCCATTTTCAGTTTTCCCCCACTTCACCTTATATGGATATCGCTACGCTAATGTTGTGATCAGTTGAGAAGTACACTACCGAAAGGAGGAGCGATGACAGTGTGTTGTTGGCTTGTTGGCTGTATTTTACTTTTCGCACGGACATCGGAGGCAAATCTGGCACGAAGAGGTACCGTAGCTAGATATACGAAAGTATTTGTAAGCATCACGCGATATATACCATTGATGTTTGCCTCTTTCCTTAATAACTAAGAGCGGGTTACGGGTATGACTGGTTCGGCTAAGCTTCTCGTTTCCTTGGGTCATGCCATATATAGCTACTCCCTGGAGCACATTAGTGCTGTGTAAATGTTACGGCATCACTAGGCATATAATGACTAGAGACCTTCTATAACTGATACCCCTTCCCCTTCCTGCCCCCTCCCCCCACACACAGACACACCATAATACACATTTGTTAGCAGCTACTACAACCCCTGAATAGGAACACAATAATTATAGCACTTCCCCAATACAGCAGTGGTTGTATAAGAGTGCAGCTATGAGCTAGGCAGTGTCCACTGGGCGATTCAACCTATGTACTTATCAAGCATCATACAACTGTCTGCACCACTGGGTGACTGTACTTTCTCTTTTTAGGGGCTGCCGCAGGCAGCCCCTATATTGTTTTCAAATTGACGTTTTCATATGGCTTCATGTTACGGATATATATATATATATATAATACGCCAACCTACGTCTGTACGTCAATGCTTACATTTATATTGAATGTATTGGGCGAAGTATTGGGTATAGGGAATTTATATTGTCGGCCATTTTATTCGGCCGGAAGTGGACCGTGTGCGAGGCCAAGGGACTTTGAAAACCGGCTTCTAAGCGACGTCTTAGCGAACTTTGGACGTTTTCTTTCGCCTCTGATCCTGGAACAGACTCTTACAGCACTTCTGTCCGACGGGCAAAGACACAGCTTCGAGACAGCGCCCAACAGGTCATCGACTTCGCCCCGCGCCTTCTTCGATAATGGCCGCGCCCGCCTCAGAGGACTTCACTCCGCCGCCTGGAACACATGACAGGAGCAACGTAGAAACTGGTGAACGCCGTGATATGTAGACGCTAACATTCTTCAACCGTTTGTAGCGTTGAAAAGCTTAACTCGCACAGTTGCCCTTCTGAATGCTCTTCAGAACCTGGCCCACGCGTACTGCACTGTAGCAAACGTACGTAGCTTTTGCCATCACAGACCACTAGCTACTCTGGCGACTGTGAGTTCCTTGGTTCTTTATGTTTCTGTAATTACTCACTGTAAATGCATGTGATATAAGCAGTCATGTGTCTGTCTTTGCTGGAGATTTCTCTGTGCATGTGTGTGTGTGTGTGTGCATGCGTGTGTGTATGTGTGTGGGTGTGTGGGTGTGTGTGTGTGTGTCATGTGTCTGGTGATAGTGGTGTGTGTGTGTGTGTGTGTGTGTGTGTGCGTGTGTGCGTGTGTGTGTGTGTCTCATGTGTCTGGTGATAGTGGGGTGTGTGTGTGCATGCATGCGTGTGTGTGTGTGTGTGTCTCATGTGTCTGGTGATAGTGGTGTGTGTGTGTGTGCGTGCGTGCATGTGTGTGTGTGTGTGTGTGTGTGTCTCATGTGTCTGTGTGTGTGTGTGTGCTGAGATTACTGAGGTATTAAGAAACGATGTCATGTTTACCTATTGTGAGTGACAGAGCTGTGACCGAAGGGAGCAAGTATTTCGAGTTGGGGCGGCAGCCCCACGAGCTTTTAATTCGAAATACTTGTTTTTCTCCACCACTACATGAGAGCTCAACAAGTCTCAAGTACTGAATGTAGAATGCCTCTATCCTCTTGTGTTCTATCCCATGCATGTTGTGTGTACTGTATTTACTCATGGATTCCCTGTGAGAAGGGCAATGAATATATAGTATACTTCTAAAGTCATCATCAATTGCAATGTACTTTTATTCACGAATAGCTGTCCTTAGGTTACTCTTGCCTGGTAAGTGTGCAGGTTTTCTAGCACATAACAGAAAAATGACTTCTCCTTAACTGGTGGTACATGTCAACATTCCTATCACTTCAGTTTTGTAGCCCATGACTCCAAACCTGCCCTGGTGGTAATATACCCACTAGTGGTTTCAGTCCAGACATTGAATGCACTGAGTAATTGAACACTCAAGTTTTGTTGCTGCCATAAATAATTGCAGCAGTGCATGCAGATCAACTTGGCTGAAACCACTGCAACCTATTGTTTGGGTGCCCTGAGGTCTGTGTCTTCTAGGGAAAGCACAGCTTTAAGTCAGTGTAAGAAATATTTGGCACCTGCAGCTCAGAGTTACCTCACATTGTACTGATTAAACTGACACCCCAATAGGTCATTCCTCAGTCTCTGTTCTTCCTTATAGTGAATGAAACAGACTGAGCAAGTACATCTTCACCTACCACTGGAGGATTCATTGCTCAGGCTTCCTAGGACTGCCCTTATAAACCTTTGCCTCATGAGTGCATAATTGCCCATTTTGTTAGGATGTAACATAATTACTCAACAGCTGTACAATAACCTTGGGCTTAATTCCATCATTTGGCAAGCTTTATATTAGTACAATAATGGCTAATATAGATAAACACCATAGTCAGAGAAACCCTTTTCAGTATTATGAATAACTTTCAAACTTGCATGTACCTGAATCTCTGCCTTTGCCTTGACAATATGTGACACACTTGTACACAGTTTGTCACAGTGGGTTAATTAGGTTCCATCTCAACCTACACTATAAAGCCATATTGCTTTGTATCTCGATGCAGACATTTCCTTTTTGAGGCAGTGTATGAGCAATTATCATATTTGGTAGTGCACCTCGCCTGTAAAGATACATATTACATGATATTTTATGCTTCCTCAGAGAGTTTCAATGACTTTAGCAGTGTGCTGAGCAGCAGTTTTGTTGATGATAGGTACCAGTACATAGCCCCCAACCTGACCTTCCCCTGTGATGGAGTTGTAACCAAGTGGAAAATTGGAACAGAGAATGAAAATACTGCTGCAGTATACCTCCAGATGTGGCGACCTGATGGAACAGACTACAGCCGTGTAACTGAGACTGTTTATACCCACAGTGGTGGGGAAGCAATAGCAAAAGTCTCCACAGATATGACTGTTTCAGCAGGAGATGTTGTTGGGTTCTATATGCAAGGAGGTACAGAAGGACTTAAGGTGGCTTGGACCTTAGTTCCTGACCACACCCTCCTGCGAGGAAGTAGGAGTACTAGAGGTGCCACTCTTGTAGCAACATTCAGTGATGTCTCTACAACTATCTTAAGTTCATCTCCTCTTGTGTCAGTCGAATTTGGTAAGTATGCCATAATTGTGTGATTGCATGTTGAGCTCTTGACTGCAGGTCTTAATGCCAGTAGTATGTAGCTACCCATGTACCAGTTGTACAGTGTGAGCTACAGAGATTGTCTGCTGATTATATATATTTAATGCTGCTTTATTTGCTAAAGTTACAGCTCATTCCTACTTTCTAGCTAGTTATATACAAGCCTTTCCTTCCCTGTGCATAATACACCTATTATAACCCCAACTATTATAAATTCATCTCCTCTTGTGTCAGGAGTATGGTAAGTTTACTATAATTAATTGTGTGATAGTATGCTGTGGTTCTGTCTTCATGTCTACATGCCTCTATGCATACATACATATCTCATGTGTATACCTTATAATACATTGAGTATGTGTGTTATTCAATAAACATTTCCCTTGCACTATATACTTTTTATGAGCTACAGAGCTAAGCTGCTGCTTTATTACTGCATTTCAATATGTGCATAGTCCTCATTGTTCATTTCTAGCTTTTCTTTTCCTGTATTTGAGGCATAGTCATTTGAGTGCATGGTCAAGCTGCATCAAACATTCCATATCATGCCATTATAGACTAACCCTAGTGTGCTCTAGACAGCATGATGGCCAATTTTCAAAAGCAAACAGAAGAGCAATGCATAAGTGATCAGTCACATGAATGTATATGAGATGAGGCTGAATGACGTAGCTGCATTCTCAGCTGCACCTGCAGGTGTACACTTCTAATGGAAATCTCAATTAACCCCTAAGCCCATTGTAGCTCTGCTGCGGACTATCTCAATACTTCTCAGTTATGCTTGGTTTGTGCATAGTTCATAGCATCAATCTCAGCCTTTTGTATTCAATGATTAAATTTACTGAAACATGCAGTTGGAATTTGTATGGAAGGCCTGGAAGGCATTCCTTATTCTAAATGGAGGATCAGAACTGACTATTCACACCCTGTTCTCACATCAATGGTCAGCCCCTTAAATGGGTAGGCAGTAAAACCAATGATTGCACAATAATGGGAAAGTCACGGTAAAGACAGGACACAAGACTCTTGTTCCTGTAGCGGAAAATTATTGCCTCTCTCTCCTGTTGCACTCACACAGACACATGCATATGCATGCTATGAGTTACACTACAGTCCGTTAGTATAATTCATGGATTGATAGTTTGCAGGTGGAGCACATTAATTTTAGTTTGGCCTTAAAACTGGCAGTTGTAGATGACAGACTCTGCCTACAGTACTTTGCATCTCACATGGGCAATACGTTTACTGATTACAGTACTTCCTCAAGTACTTGTATACTAGATGGCTTTTCTGTTCCCTCCATGCGTGTGTGTAGGCACGCATACATACATCCTACTGTCCATTCACCCAGATATTAATTAGACACAATGAGAGTCATATAATGGTAAAGTAGAAATCATTCTGGCAGGCAAGCAATTTTATGAGTGAATTAGCTTGCAGGGATATTTGCACTTACAGCATGTCAAGGTTCACTATAAGGCACCCAATTATGGTCTTTGTTACCTTCAGCTATACAGCAGTACATAATGTTACATAATATGAATGGCTCAGTAATATGCATAGACGCTTCCAGTAGAGCTTGTTTATGCCTATGGTTCATTGCCTGATTTATGCTAAACGAATGAGTGGTCTGTATGGTCAAGGTGCACATGCACTGCTCATGTGCTTGTTACATGCCTTTCATTGCCACAGTGGGATATGCTTTTTACATAGTTATACCCTTATCACAAGTTCACATGTAAGTTAAGTGTGGCTACTCAGTTTCCAGTATTTAGGCGCTGTGTGTAGTACAAATAGCATGCATTGTAAGCCTTGTATGTATAATTAGAGAATATGTGACCTTATTCAATTTCATTGTCCTCACTCTTTAGTGTTTTTTTCCCTATTCTGAGTTAGAACACATCTTTCTCGTGTGTAATTACTTCTAACTCTGACTTTACTTTTCCTGTACCATTATTATCTCCAGAAGGGCTCAAATTGCAGCAATTAATGCAAGCTGCCATCAGGTCACATGCCATTGAACTACTGTGCCTGTAGTTGTTATGCCGCTCTACTATAAAGACATGTTTCTGATACAATCTGAGTGTCTATTTCTTGCTTCCTAACATTGTTTGAAGTGATCAAATGGAGGTGGGCAAAAGTCACAAACTATATAGGGGGATCGAGATTCTATTCCATGAGAATTACATACATATGCCCATGAGGGAATGTCACACTCAGGCAGCATCAATTAGAGTAGCCAGACAGCCAAAGCACATTCAATCTATTGTGGGATGCGCTAATGGAGATGCACAAGTGACAAGGCTGCATATTTGCACTATATGACCCCGGAAGGGTTAACAATTATTGGTGTTCACCAGTATGTATTGGCTAATTGTAATTATGCATAGCATTTGCACCGTTGATTTTGTTGTATTTTGTTGTGTACGTACATTGGTTGAGAACTGCTTGCATTTTCTACTGTAGCTTATTATTGGCTACTTGTATAATTATTCTACTTACTTTGTGCAGTGACAGATGTCACAAAAATACCAGTCTCACCAATGACATCAACTGTTCCACTTTCTTCAAGACTTTCTGTCGCTTCAAACTCAAAATCAACAGCAAAAGTAGCCACCATGGTCTCACCTAGTACTGTGGCACTGCCACTCTCTCTATCCTATTCAGAGCAGCTCCCTGCTCTTTGGGAGTCATCCTTCTCAGTCTCATCAATATTAGTGACTGACCCACTTTCTTCACAAGCATCCGTTGCTGCATTGTCATCAGTGACTGGAGCCACAAGTGTCTCACCTTGTGTTGTGCCATTGCCCCACTCTACTTTCTCATTAAAACAGTTCCATTCAACTGAAGGACAGCCCACCTCAGTCTCACCAATGACATCAGTTGCTCCACTTTCTCTAAGAACCTCCGTTGGTGCTTCATCAGAGGTAGCAGCCATGAATGTCTCACCTAGCACAGGGGCATTGCCCCACCTTTCATCCTCAGCAGAACAGCTCCCTGCTACTGGGGAGTCAATGACATCCACCCCACAGAGTGGCAGCCCAGTAGCTGTGGATGGAAGCAGCACTGTTGGTCCATCAATCCAGCTTCCTCCAGTAACTGGTGGAGATAGCCCCTCAGGAAGTGGGTCTGAGGCTATCATTGGAGCAGTGGTGGCTGTGGTGGTCATCCTCATTGTTGTGTTAGTCATGGTTGCTGTAGTGCTGATTGCACGGAGAGTGAGAAAGAGGGAAAAGAAACAATCATCAGGTAAACACAGTGTTTACAGTATAAGTATGTATTGCAGACTTGCACTATTGTGAGTTGAACCTCATAATGAGTGTATCAGCTTTCAGATTTTAAGGACTGTCTTATCTTGTAAATTCAATCGTGTGTTTTATGTTTTTTGTCTGTCAATGTGGTTTTGTTTTGCACTTCCTTCGTATCTATGCATCATGATACCTGCATATAATAGCTGTTTATGAAAGCCTTATGGTTGCCTGAATAATAGCATTCTCCTATGTATGTAGGCAAGGTACCCGCAATAGGAGAAATAGGGGCTGGCACGTGAGAATGCCTGAGTAGTACAGTATTAGAAATGGTTGACATCAGGAAACAGCAGCAATTCTGTTCATTAGGAGTAATGAGCAATTAAGATGAAGAAATGGTGAAATGCAACACTTATGTCAACACAGGTGATATTATTCCAGGGTCATATGAAATGTCTGTTTCAACGAAGCAGAATAAGTATGAAACAGTGGTGGACTACAGCGCTGTTGGACCAGTGACAGTGAATCCTGATGCAGATGAGAGAGCGGGACATGAGGATAGTAGTGCTTTCAGTAGTCTGTTCTACCAATATGTGCCATCCAAGGTGAGGAACTTCTCACAAATTAGCTACTGGATCATAAAATAGTATCCATAAATATATAATTATATATAGACACAAATTATACTGTATATAAACATTGTGAGTAGTTTACGTATACCCGTTCAACCTGATACCCTTTCTCTTTGTGTAGATATCACGGCAGAAGAGTGTGAAGCTAGATGAAAATCCTGCTATTAATGATGAACTGGAGAGTATGGTTAGTAACTTACCATCTGAAATCTTGTTTCAAAGCAGGTAACAGTCACAGCCCCATTCTCTACACATTGCACAGTATGAATCTGTTGAATACACTGACTCTGCTTTTGAGGAGATTCCTTTTACCAAGCCAGCTGAGAATGTGGGGGACATTTATGACCAACTGGCACAGGATAAGTGTATTGAAATACCACGTCCTGTTTTGAAGTAAGTCCTGGTCATTGGTATACATTGTATCTGAGTCTCATTTAGGATTTTCGGCAAACACAGCCTTATTCTCTAATATACATTCCTTTTGTATGAAGGGCTGAGACTGTCCTTGGTTCCGGTGAGTTTGGCGAGGTCTTTAAAGGAACCTGGGAGACTCCATATGGTTCTCAAGAGGTTGCCATTAAGATGTTGAAGAAAGGCTCGACTGACAAAGAAAAGGCCTCATTCCTCCAAGAAGCAGCCATCATGGCTCAGTTCAGACATCCCCACATTGTGAGGTTGCTAGGAGCAGTCACTGTGGATGAACCAGTGAGTGATGGCATTAAAGTATGATAGCACTATATCCACTACATACCCGTCATATCCATGTGTTGTGCATGCGATGCATGAGAGCTGGTTAGTTTGGGTGCGTGAATTAATCTGAAGCACATTCTTTAATTTAGCAGCTTCTCTAGCCAAGCCATTCTACAACAGCACCTTGCTGTACATTCACCTCAATCCTCTAATTTCCTGCATCTGTTTTCAAGCAGCTACACATAATTGCGCAAAACTTTATAATATTTTATGGCCAAGTTTTTCTATGTTTGGTACTGCACAATATACATGATCTAATGTATGCATTGTCACCATGGCAAGCTGAGTTCTAGCCCTTCGCTTAACAAGACTAGCATGCTACACCCTAATTTACCCCCCGGATATGGAGTGCCATAGCAATCATGTCCCCTATCATGACTGATAAAATTACCCACCAACCCATGCCAAGCTTAGACATTCTGTGTGCTTCAAGAAAGCACAAGCAATATTATAGTGTTAGAGAATGGCAGAGAATTGTGCAGCTTTCTGCTAGAGTGGTTCTATGAAGGTACAACAGCAAACACAGCTTAAGGCATAGCAGCATTATCAGATCTCACAGAAACTTCACCAGCAGTGAACATAAATATTTAAAGCAGCTCCACTTCACATTCAAGCATTTGAGGCAGTTACTTTTGAGTTCCATTTGAAAGTATATGAGGGAAGGGCCATGCGGTGTCACAAGGAGCATACAACTAGGTCACCAGTTTGCCAACACAATTAATCAATCAACCAGCAAGTCAGCAACAAGTGGACAAGGCAAAAACAAAATCTGCACATGCACATAAAACATGTGACCAACAACATCTGCATATGATACAATGATGAAAGAATAATTCAATAACACAATACCAAATACAATACCAGCATACACTACAGGCCACTACCACAGAGAGATAGCTTGCTGAATGTGGTCTACTGTGGCTATTAATGTATGAGTTGATCAATCATGAGGGTCCCTGCAGCAGCTACTAATAATTATATATCTTTATTCAGCCCATAAATTGACTTCTATGGATATAATTATAAGTAATATTATTAATTCAAGTTCACTCTATAAATTTGTATACGAAATTTGGAGCAATTTTGGATTAAGTAGATAATGAATGCACAAACATAAAGATTTGAAACACTGTGTGAAGCTGCAATGATTTATTATCAATACTGGTGCATTTGATTTTGCCAAATTGAAAACAATGTACTTAATTGCTATGCAGAATACTCAATCAACTCAGCGGCTGTAGAGTGAGCAACATAATTGCTATACAAGTGTGCACTTATACTCAGTACATACCTTGATACTACTCCCATGTATGCTGCAGGTGATAATTGTGCTGGAGTTCCTCCACAAAGGTGACCTGAGAGAGTTTCTCCTCAGCTTGGCACAAGAGTATGTTACATAACTACCGGTGCTTGTTGCTACTTAATACATGCTGCACTGCTAACCACCTCCTCCTCTGTCTTTGACCCATCCAATTATAGCAGAAAACTGTGTGCAATTGCCACTAAAGTCACTATGCTTATCCAGGATAGCTTGGACTAGAGCCTAATATAGTTTTTCAACTACTATGCAGTTTAGGTATTCTTTATTTATCTGTTTCAAACTTGATTCCTTCATGTTGATTGGGGCATGTACGTAGCTTTCTTAGCCTCGCATAACTTTCCAGGTCTGGTAGGTACGAGTAACCTCCTCTGGTATCCATGATAATGCAGCAAATAGGTTGGGGGGCATCCATTCCTCATTGGCAGAACAGAAGGCACCATCTTTAGTTGTACCCATGTAAAGTGTGTGACATATGCATAGTATACATCATCTAGTAGTTATAGCCATGTTCCATTGTTCCTCTCTGAGGAAGCGCTCTGGATACAATTCAGCCGACAAGCATTTCAGTGAACAGATCAAGCCCACGGATCTAGCATGCAGCAGCTATATGAGCATTGACACCGCTAGCAAGTTATTCCTTTGGTTGGTTAGCTATGTTTTGGCTCCAAGGTGTGATCTAACATTGTACCCATGTCCTGTTCAATGGTGTGCATATGTGGCTGGCTACCAGAGTGTGAGTACAAGGTTATAAGACCAATCTTCACCATAGAAAACTGTTCACTGTGCATTATAGCATAATTACTAGTTTCACAGGTTGCTTTGTCAGATGAGAGACAGCTAGCATCTGCAATATGCATGCAAGGAAAATCAACCATGCTCAACATAACAATCGAAATAGCAAGACTGTGATATCGCCTTGTTATTTCTTTTAGCTCTTGTGTTGCATTTCAGTGGTTAACCCCTTCTCCTTCCTGGATAACAACTGATATTACCCACTGATATTACCTACCAAAATGCTGTCCGTTACCATAACAATGGGGTACAAAATTATACATTTCTACAAAGAACTGATATAATACTGTAAACATACAGTAGTTCAGAAGAAACATTTCAAGGTACTTGACACAAGCATATTGTACAAATGTGTGTCTATACATACTGTAATAACTCCACACTTCCCAATAGTTGGCTCATCTGCAGCTTTATAGTGCTCATGCATCTCAGTTTGTTACATCCTTTCCAGCCCTGGTACTAGTGTTGATGAAGGTCTACCAAAGCAGCTGCTGACCTTCTGCCAAGAGATTGCTGAGGGAATGAGGTACCTGTCAAGGAGAGGGTTTGTCCACAGGGACTTGGCAGCAAGGAACATCCTGGTCAGCAAGGGACTCAGCAGCAAGGTTGGTGCAATAGCTGCTTGCTACAGGCTGTAGTTTAACAACACAGCCTGGACTAACTAGGTCCCTGTATGTGCTGTACTTACTTTCAGATTGCCGACTTTGGTCTGTCAAAGAAGTTGGCAGATGACACAGAGTATTATATGACCTCAGGAGGGATGGTGCCAGTGAAGTGGACTGCACCCGAGGTATTTACTGTTACATCATTAGCTGTGCATGTATGATCATACAAATGCGAATGAAGTCTGTTAAGGAAAGTGAAATCTACCAGTAGATCTTAATATATTGTATGCCTTGGCTAAACATTATACTGTATTATACTGTTGTATCACAGCTCACCTTAGGCTAAATAGTATGTTTCTACAGATCTCCATTTGCACTGATATTCTTTGTTATATATAATGTTGTGACTTGACAGCTCTGTGCACTCAGGCAACTGGCTGCAGATTCTCCATACAAAGGCATGCAACTCATAATCAATGGCAGATTACGTACTCTAAAGTACTGCTTTGTTTAGCTTTCTCTATATTATACTGTGCTGCTGATTCCCACTACTAAACTCTCTAATTCTATAATCTTCGATCATCCAGTGTAGACAATCATGGCATGCAAATGTGCAGTACTCTTCAGTTAATTTATTTCACATCTTGGCAAAATAGGATCTATTTTGGATTTACAAAACACCAACTTGCCCCTAAATTGTGCAACTTTTCTGTTTCTGCGGTTAAGACAAGCACACAAGGCTGGACTGTAGGAAGTGTAAGAATCATACAGAGTTTCTAGTCACCATTCTTCCATGCTTCTATACTAGTAGTTTTACAGTCTACTCCAGTGTCCATATTATTTGTGATTACCAGCTCACACATCCCTTTGATCATGTATGCATGATCAAAGACACTCTAGTTTTATGTGGATGGCATAATTATAATTGTTCTACAGCAGCAATAGAAGTCAGTACACTTCAATTTCTTATACTGGCCTGGTGCAGTGTGTTTCCAGTCCTTTTCTACATTTCGTTTACATCACTGCATACTAATCAATCCTGTCTCACAGGCCCTTTTCTACAAGAAGTACAGCACAAGCAGTGATGTGTGGAGCTATGGTATGCTGATGTATGAGATATGGTCACTTGGAGAGAAGCCATTTCCTCAACTTACACCAACAGAGGTAACATTGTAATTAAGTACCAGTATGCAAGCATTGCATATTGGGTATCCTCTTCTGTTGGGCTTTGTATTCCCAAATATAATAATGAGACATGCATGCATCATTTGCAATTTGACATGGAATTAGGACTGCTTATTTTGGGAACATTTGTACAGCACAAACAGCGATGGAATAAATGAAATGAAACCGTTTGGACGACTTTGCAGATTTCATTGTTTACCCATTAACTTCTGTCCATGGCCATATTATAGATATTTGATTGCCTTCAATGTATCCATTCCCTGTGAACCTCTACTGATAAGAATTATCTCATAAACTGTGGACCGGGTGTTATTTCACCATCCTTCATCTTTCCTACAGCTTGTTCAAAAGCTCCAAGCCGAAACTGGTTACATCCAGTCACCCCCTCCAGGGTGCCCTAAGGCTATTTACAAAGTGATGGTGCAGTGCTGGTGAGTAATAAAGCTCTTAGCTTTGGGTTTACATGCAGGATCTATACCAGGGACCGTATCTATACCAGTGAGCAAAAGCTGAAAGTGACCCTATTGTACCTGTTTTGAAGAACACATCTACGTATCAATTAGCTGTTTGCTCAAAGCAATGAAAACATAAGCTTCTGTTCAGCATTTCTGCATAATTTGCGCTGGGCAGTGAGTGTTAAGCAGTGATGTAATTCCATGGTAACTGCTACTCTCACCTTGTATCAGTGTATATAATAATAATGAAAATGTAAATGTGACCAGCCTGATTAGCAACACTAGTACTGCTGCTTTGAATTCAGTTATGCCTTTAAATCATAAATTAATGCTAAATATCACATTCACATAGGATGCCTTTATTTGTCACTAAGAAGAGGCAATTTGCCGCTATGAATGTATGACTTTGTTTGTGTTCACTTATATAGCAAGACATCGTGTGCTTTGCTGCAGTCATGCAGATATTTCTAATATTTATCCCCAGGAACCTTGATCATCACTCCCGGCCCTCCTTCCTTGAGCTCTGCTGCTCCTTGGAGGACAACTCTGACAGAGACAGTCCCTCTCTGCTGGATGTACCAGTGCAGGCACTGCAGTCAGTCAGGGAGCCTGCCAGAGCAGCCCAGCTGGGGGCTCCACTCAGCTGTGCACAGGACCTGTACAGAGACCTACAGCAGTACTACCAGTGAATGTAAATTGTGATTACTAGCAGAGTATTGGGCGTATAATGACATGTCATTAGTATCTGGACTGCTTACTTTTGTGCCATTACTAATTTTGCATGTGGGCAATAATTATGGTTAATTCCATTCAGAGTCAGTGGTTTGTGAACCAATATAGAATGTGTACAGATCCTGATGTGTAATTATGTATTGCCTGCATGATTATTATTCTAGCTGAGTATCTTGATCACCTATTATAATTATAGCTATTGTCCAGCATGGACAATGATTGCTGAGAGGGGAAGTTGTTTGCATGGTCATTGGGCATTGCACCCGTAAGCCTGCTGCACTAGTATTAGTGTCCCAACTGGGCTGGAGAACCTACATCATCCTCCATTCACCATCCTCCTTTGCACTCATCCACCTGGAGATGAGTGCAAAAGTTTAACGTAAATTTGGGTGTGTGGCATCAGTGGACGTGTTAAGACAACTTGTTGTGATCCTAATCTATAATATATATATACCATCCCAACAGCACACTCCATGTACCATGAACTATGGACTGACTGACAACCTACCAGATTTCAGCTTCTACAGCACGCTCTCCACACCACTGCACTAGTCCACCACATTCCCCCAAACCCTGTCTCTAGACCCACTGACCATACACCTCCCACAGGCCAGCATCAACATATTGAATACCCAGTATGTTGTGTGTTGTGTTCATTTTGTACCCACCTAGCTCTTTAGCATTCCATTTAAATTACTGAAATTGCATCAGTTCTGTGTTATAATACATTATGTAGTAATAACTTGTTATTTCCTGACATCCTTTAAAGCCATACATATTCCTTGTCATTCAGACTTTGCACAGTACTATAATTATTCTATAATTTAAAGCACAACAATGCAATATTGAACAATGACAGTATGTATAACATATAATTATACACTAAATTATGAATTTGCATTCAGTAGTGTAGGAAGGCAAGCAGAAGAAGCGCAGAGGCCAGCCATACAGGGATGGCTGAAAAACATGCCCAACATGATGTCAGCTGATTACCATTTACTGTATGAAGAAACCCTCCAGTTTCCCAGACCTAACACAAAGTGTTTAGATTGTGTACATCGACGTAGCTACTGAATGTAAATGCATCCAGTAGTGTAATCCTGTAATCCAGTAGTGTAATCCTATTCGACAGCATAACAGCAGAAGACATTAGAGCATCTGCTCTACGTACAGAGGGTGCTGCCGGCCCTTCGGGGCTAGACGTCATGAGCTGGAGGCGCCTATGCACTGCTTTTGGTCAAAGCTCTAACGATCTCTGTCATTCCCTGGCTGCCTTTGCCAGGAAGATTAGTACCGCCTATCTTGACCCATCGAGCCTGAAGGCTTACACAGCCTCCAGGCTTATCCCCTTGGACAAATGTCCTGGCGTACGGCCAATTGGGATTGGTGAAGTTTGCCGCAGGATCATTGGGAAGGTCATCATGAAGTGTGCTAAGCAGGACCTACAGCGGGCTGTGGGCTCTCTCCAACTGTGCACAGGACAAGATGCAGGCTGCGAAGCAGCTGTCCATGCTATGGCCCACATCTTCGCTCAAGATGACACAGAAGCAATGATCTTCGTTGATGCTGCAAATGCCTTCAATAGACTGAATAGACAAGTTGCTCTGCGTAACACTCAAGTTGTCTGCCCAACCCTTGCCCCTGTCCTGATCAACACCTACCGTGAACCTTCTTGGTTGTTTGTGGATGGTGAGCTCATGCTATCTAAGGAAGGTACCACCCAAGGCGATCCCTTGGCCATGGCCATGTATGCAATTGGAACCCAACCCCTGATACGCAGACTTGATGGCATTGCTAAGCAGGTCTGGTATGCTGACGACTCTGCCGCAGGGTCAAGTATAGACAGACTTAAGGCATGGTGGGACAGGCTAGAAGAGATTGGCCCACTATATGGATACTTCCCCAAAAGCTCCAAGACTGGAATCCTAGTGAAGCAGGAAGTTGCTGAGACTGCTAAGGAAGTCTTCCAGGGCACCGGTGTCAAGATCTCCACAGAGGGTAGTAGATACCTAGGAGGTGCTATTGGCACAACACCTTTCCTAATAGACTTTGTCGAGAAGAAGGTAGAAGAGTGGACAGAAGAAGTATTAACCCTCAGTGTATTTGCCAGAACACAGCCCCATGCCGCTTATGCGGCATTTACTCATGGCCTCTCATCCAAATGGAACTACCTTCTGCGTCTTATGGACTTGGAAGCATTGTCAGCCTCTGAGCTGCTACAGCCACTGGAGTGCACAATTCGGTCACAGCTCATCCCCGCATTGACTGGCCGAAACCCTCCAGGGGACTTGATGCGGGAGCTGACTGCACTTCCAGTACACTTGGGTGGACTCGGGCTAATCAATCCAAAGACATCCTCTTCGCAGATACACATGGCCTCAAAGATGATCAGTGCTCCTTTGGTAGACCGAGTTGTGCATCAAGATCATCAACTGTCAGATTGCCATGTGGTCCAGCAGCGTGCCAAAGTAGAAGTGCAATCCAAAAGACGAGTCAACCAGCAAGAAGAGGCCTCAAGGCTGCAGAAACGGCTCCCTGCCAACCTCCAACGCTGCATGGAACTGGCACAAGAGAAAGGAGCATCAACTTGGCTTTCTGCACTACCCATCGACAGCCATGGGTTTGCGCTGCACAAGGCGGCTTTCAAGGATGCGCTGTCACTCCGATATGATTGGCCATTGGAGAACTCGCCATCCCATTGCAGCTGTGGCCAACCATTCAGTGTGGAGCATGCTCTGTCTTGCCCAACTGGAGGGTTCCCCTCCATTAGGCATAATGAGGTGAGAGACATGACGGCATCCCTACTAACAGAGGTTTGTCATGGGGTGTCCACTGAACCACACCTACAACCCATGACTGGAGAGGCAATGACCCATCGATCAGCTAATGTGGAGGATGGTGCAAGACTGGATGTTGCAGTACAGGGTTTCTGGGGAGGCAGATTTGAGAAGGCATTCCTTGACATAAGGGTATTCAACCCGAGCGCCCGATCGAACCGGCAAGCCCCCCTGCAGTCCGTCTACAGGCGACATGAACTGGAGAAGAAACGCCAGTATGAACAACGGATAAGAGAAGTGGAACATGCAACTTTCACCCCATTAGTGTTGTCATCCACAGGAGGAATGGGAAAGGCAGCATCGGTGTTCTACAAACGACTGGCTTCAATGATTAGCGAGAAGAGGGATGTCCCCTACAGCAAGACTATAGGATGGCTTCGCTGCCGTTTGAGTTTTGCCCTGCTTCGATGCTCCATCATGTGCATCAGAGGATCCAGATCATCCCACCTCCACCCAGTGATGGAGTCCATTGACCTTCAGCTTGCTGAGGGTCAATTTCATTAACTATCCTACTAACTATCCTATTAACTATTTTGCATAAGATACACTATGAGCTTTGTGTTCCATCAAAGTGTTAGTGCCTCATGTGTAACTATGTACATTTGTGTTGTTTCATTGTCTAAAAAAAAAGTAGTGTACGTAGCAAGGCAAATTTGAAACTAATAACTTATAATGAAGAGCTAATTAATGCATGTCAGATCTCTAGCAGTCTATTAACCAATATGGCATCCTTTATTGAGGACATTGCTGTAGACATTTTGGCACAATACGGTGACAATCTAGAATCCTTTTCAGTACACGCATGCGTGGTACTGGCAACGCAAGATCTCGGTAATACGTGTTGACACAGACTATGTTTGCTCATCAGTTGCAACTACATGAGCGAGTGAATTTGCTTTTATCCTACGCTTCGTAAGAAGAAGTCGAATTCTTGTGTTCGCTGTTCCTTTTTACCCCGCTTGAAACGGCTTCCTGTGTACTACACGCTTTCCGCTTAACCCATTTTCCGTCCCATTTTCAGTTTAATTCCCAACTTTTCCCTATATGGATAATAGCCACTCTAATGGTTCACTTGAGAATTAGAACATCAACAAGAAGAGGGATGACAGTGTGTTGGTGGCTGGCTAGCTGTATTTTACTCTTCGCCTGGAGATCGGAGACAATTCAGGCACGAGGAGGTAATAGTAGGAGTAGCTATTAAACATACACGGTAGCAGCTACGACACGCGTGAATGTACATATGTGTTAGTCTCGTTCCCAGACCCACCTCCGCCGTTCCGCCAATTTTATTTAGATAGGGGGGCGGAGGAAGCCCCCCTATCTAAATAAAATTGGCGGAACGGCGGAGGTGGGTCTGGGAACGAGACTACATATGTGTAGTGTCATGGCTGTTTGCCACTTTCCCTACCTAAGAAAGTAGAAGTGATAAGACCAGAATTTTCTGAAAATAATGGTTCTGCTTTGAAAATTTTGGTCCCTTTAAGCAGGGTGACACAATTCTTGAAATATCTAGCTATGTATGCATAATATTATTTTAGGACAAGGTAGATTATAATAGTACAGCATCAAATAATACATAGTATAGCCAAATAGTGTTCAATAGTACATGAATCGAATAATAGTAATAGAAAATCGAATAATAATAGAATAATAGTACAGAATCAAATAATGCACATAGGATATAGCTACATAATATAATACTTTTCCTGTTTCATCTTGTAGTACAGCTCTCCCTCTGACACCTGAAGCTTCTTGGCCTTCTTTCAAATTACTCTTTTCCTGCTGCCAGGGCATCCTTCAGGGTAGGTAGAAGAGATTATGTAGAGATACGCTTTTACAATTAAGTCGTCGTTCTTCTCTTCGTCCACATCATATTCCTCTCCACTCTCCATGCTGTGCTTCTTCTTTTCTCCGTTCCTAGCTCGCAAATGACTCCTGTGTTGCCTTCCGCGCATTGTACAGAATTCTGTAAGTTCTTCTTCTTGGCATCTCTCGTGCAATCGTCACAGTACGATCTAGCCACCGCATCAACTAAACAAGCTAACATGGCCACGGCAGACCTTGCAAGCTCAGCACTACTGATACCGTAGTACCTTTAGAGGATAGAGCATTTAAAGCTTGCTACCATCCCACTGCAATCACTGCATGCAGTTTATACAAGACGGACCAATATTCCAATCTCGGACCAATATTTTCAGGAAAAGGCCCGCTCAGCCATTTTCCCTGGAAGATTGATCCAGCGGACCAATGTTTTCGCCGGACCAAAATTTCCATGACAAACCTTGATCTGCGCATCATCCCTCTTGCGTTCCATCCCATGCATAGTGGGGATGGAACATGTACACAAGAGAGGCAATGTAGAGTATTTCAAAGTCATCTTCAATGTACACTAATGAAGTCCTTTCCTTATAAATTACAGGTTCTTCTTGACTGTCTGACATCTAACCATAAGCAGCTTTTATGAACAGATATGAGTGGTTGGGTCCGTAGTAAGGTATATATGCTATCGCAATTAAAAGTCAAGAATTCATGGACTGTGGACAGATGCAATAAGTGTGCTGGGGCATTCTAATTGGTAACAGAAATATGACCTCTCATTTGACTGACTATAATTATAGCAGTATTTGTTAACAGACATATCACTATACATAGTTTTACACCATTGTGACTCCAAACGTATCCTGGTGGTACAGTGAAACCTAGCTGCCCTACAAAGGTAGATTGCAATGTTTTAGTGCTATTTATGGGTCAAGGAGGCTGGCTGTTTTAGAGAGGCTGCATGGCTGCCTGACTCAGTGACCTTTTTTGACAGGTTTCACTGTAATGTGATTTCAGTCTGGGCTTGATCAATGAGTGCACAGCTGAGCAATCATCAATACAATCCCATGCCATAGTTTTGTTGCTGCCATGGCAATTGCAGTAATGCATGCACTTTGACGTTGCTGAAACCATACGTACAACCAATTGTTTGTGTGCCCCAAGTTTTGGGATATGATGAGGCATGGACAATATCATGAAGAAGTTGCATGTGCAGGTGCATCCTGTCTAAATACACACACCATGCCTACTCATGTGCATCTAAAATTTAGAAACCTGCTCTTATTGCCAATTCAGGGCTTGCTAAAATATAGCCACTTATGGTTGGATGCCTCAAGTAACATTCCATTCTTAGACTGAGACATTTATCAGCAAGATTATTTGTGTCCAGTACCATTACTATCCGCAGTTCGGTATTACTCAGTGCAAGTTGCAACACATGCCTGTTGTAGTCACATCAGTAAATGTGACTGTTACTAAGCATGAATTATGCCACACTCAAGTATGATGCATAAATGATATCTACCTTAGGCCACCTGCACAAGTTGTGGGTAAAGTCCGCAAATAAACAAGAGGTCCTCAGTCTGGCAACTGCACTAGCTGTGCTGATGTATAATGTAGTTGTGAGCGCCATGAAAAATCAGATGTTTTGGATGGCAACATTTTACTGAATGAAAGTCTGAGTGAATAATTATTTATAGACAGCATAGGGAAGGCGAAACCATTGGCAGCAGTAGAAAGTGCCATTTGTCATCTCCATATTTTGCAAAGCTAGTTCAAAGTGAGATGGCTACTCTTCCCCATGTATATATTATGGAATATGCCACAATGCTTAAAGTTTGGATCTCTCCTTTGCATAATTTTGCATTAGAAACACATTGTGATTACAGAAACAGAAGGACCCTTACACACCTACCTTCGTATACACATCTACTATTAATTGTTACTTAGCAATCTGATCATCCAATGTCGTGTCTTCTATGGGGAAAGCACATGTACAGCTTTAATCCAATATACAAAATTTTCTGCACCTGGAGCTTACACTCGGTATACTCTGTCTGTGGCAGATTCCTCATTTTATGCTGAATGTACATGCATCTGACACAACAAATGATCATTCCTCATCCCAGTGGATGCAGCAGGCTGAGCCAGTACTTCTTCACCTCCTACATACTGGAGGATTTCATTGCTGAGGCTTCCTCAGGACCACCATCCTATGATTCTGCCTCATGATTGCATAATTGCCCCATGTTGTTTGGACAGCTTGGACATGAAAAATTGAACCAATTTCAAACTTCCCTTGGGCTTTAGGATTGCTCAGACCACTATTTATATATATACCATTATTTGAGCTGGAGTCCATTTTGTCTATCTTGGTACAGTGCTGATATAGATCAATACCATAGTTGGTAATGGCTGTTCAGAATTGTGAATGGCCTATTAATTCCATATGATTGCATTCACATTTGATTGTACATACCTGAAGCTTTGTACACATTTATATACATCTGGTCACAACTCACTGTGAATGTTGTGTTCCACCCTTGTGTTAGGATACAGAGCCAGTATGCTTGCATATTACAAGTATATCATCATTGAGGCCATTATACAGGTGGTGTACAATTGATTGCTTCATTGTGTAATGTACCTCACATGCAATGATTGAAATTATATGTATATGATCCATGTCCTCAGAGAATTTCCATGACTTCATCTGTGTACCAACTGGACCTCACAGTACAACACCCGATAGGTACCAGTACATAGCCCCCAACCTGACCTTCCCTTGTGATGGAGTTGTAACCAAGTGGAAGATTGGAACAGAGAATGAGAACAGTGCTGCAGTATACCTCCAGATATGGCGACCTGATGGAACAGACTACAGCCGTGTAACTGAGACTGTTTATACCCACAGTGGTGGGGAAGCAATAGCAGAAGTCTCCACACATATGACTGTATCGCCAGGGGATGTTGTTGGGTTCTTTATGCACGAAGGTAGTTTTGGGCTTAAGCTAGCTTGGGTGCCAGATCCTCACCACACCCTCCTGAGAGGAAGTAGGACTGGTACAAGTGCCACTCATGCAGCAGCATTCACAGGTGTCTCATCAACGAGATTTTATGCATCTGTTCTTGTGTCGGTCATATTTGGTAAGTGTACCATAACTATAATTATGCTTTGTTTTGGACTTTAGGTCTACATACCAGCACTCTTGGTACTATCTTGAACCCAGTCTTGAATATGCATGTTGTTCATTTCACACCATTCTATACCTTCCCTGGTGTTGGTTCAAAATAGCATGCATGATGGCCAATTTCAGGGCAAACTATCTTTCATGCATCATTAATTAGCTTGATTGACATGATTGGTTACATGTATGTGTTTGAGATCTAACTGAAGGACAGTTGCATTCTCAGTTGCACCTTATCTTGCAGTTTACTTAAAGGACAATGGTGTGGGCTAAAATGCTAGGTGTCTAGGATTCCCACTCAGTTCATTAGCTGATATAAATTATAACTGTTTTTAACACTTTTACTATTGATATTCTGTTGCAATAAGCTCAATGCAATGCTTCACCTTAGAAGATTATTGCTATTATAATGTAACTTAAAATTTGGTTTGCTTACCAATTTCAGTTTCCTTATTACGTATATATAGAACCAATGGCTTCTTCCTGTTCTACAGCAAAACCAAATGGAAATGGTAGGTAGCTATGGCTGGGCCTAGTCTGCATGTAGCTTGTAGAAGTGTCTGTGTAGTGTCCAATGGTTTAGGAATTATGTATCTACATGAAATTTATACACTGTATTAAACATCTTTGTCTCGATGCATTGTGTAAGACAATTTTGAAAATTTGATGATGTTAACAATTTATAGATTCCAAATTCATAAGTAGTGGTGCATTCTTGCGTATCATCCTGCAGACTGTCTAGGTTCATTTGATGACTTCAATTTTGTTTGTGGTGACACAGTACCAGACAATACCCAGTACATCATACCAGAGCTCAACTTCTCCTGTAACGGTACTGTGACTCAGTGGAAGGTGGGACTGGATAGTGGAGGCAATCAGCAAGAATTTAATCTTCAAATATGGCGTTCAGTGGGTGTAGGAGAGTACACTAGGGTCACTGAAGTGGTGTACATTAAGACGTTAGAAAATGTGAAGATAGCTACTGTTCCAGTGTCCATGTCAGTGATGGCAGGAGACATGGTCGGATTCTATGGACAGCTGCAACTTCATACTTCACCTGTTGTGGGCCTTACCATGTACACTGTTAGTGGTAATCCTTTTACTTCCTCATCACTTTGTTTTCTTAACTCCAATGTTGGACCATCTCCATACCTCTCAGTTGTGTTTGGTGAGTAGTTCATGGCATTGACAATTGTATTCTTTTCTGATGCAGTTCAGGTTCATAGGTTCAGGTGCATAAAGTTACTGGTTAGTCTTGTACCTGACCCTGTCCACCGGCTGCTATTGGTGTACATAGGCATGTGTCATGATCATCAGTTAATTGCATACATACAGTAATTGTAGAAGTACTAGATATGACACCCCAAGGTACTGGAATATGGCATCCTCAGTAATAGCCATGTGGACAGCCAAGACACATTCCACTGCCCCCATGAGGGATGCATGAATGGAGGTGCATCATGCCGTGACAGGGCTATATACACATGTATGTACGTATGCCCTCCATGGTTTATACATGTAAACACAATTCTTGGTGTTCACCAGTATGTATAAGTATTGGCAAAGTGCATACACGAGCAAATGCACATTTGACTACTTGAATTTTGATTGTATAATTATATCATTGCTGTGTACAATTGTTGAGGCACTGTTTGGATTTCTACTGTGTTCCTTAGTGCTGGTTACTTGTATATTATATATTATACTTACTTTGTTCAGTTCCAGATGTCACAAGAACCTCAGTCTCACCAATGACATCAACTGCTCCACTTTTTCTAAGAACTTCTTTTGCTGCAGACTCCACAGAGGTATTAGCCACAAGTGTGTCACCTAGTATTGTGACATTGCCCCACTCTTCATCCTCATCAAAACAGCTCCGTATTGTTTCAGAGTCTTTCTCCTCAGTCTCATCAATGACATCTTCAAAAACCTGCATTGTTGCAGTCTCATCAGTAACAGTGGCCACAAATGTCTCACCTAGTACAGTGATATTGTCACATATTTCATCCTCATCATACCAGCTCCCAGCTGCTGGGGAGTTTTCCACGTCACCGAGCAGCAGTGCAAGATTTGTAGGTGGAAGCAGCAATGTTGGTCCATCAACCCAGCTTCCTCCAGTGACTGGTGAAGGTGCTCCCTCAGGAAGTGGGTCTGAGGCTATCATTGGAGCAGTGGTGGCTGTGGTGGTCATCCTCATTGTTGTGTCAGTCATTGTTGCTGCAGTGCTGATTGCATGGAGAGTGAGTCGGAGGGAGAAGAAACGATTATCAGGTAAGCATATATTGAAGACAACCTTGTGAATTCCACTTTTGAGAAAGAGAGGAGGAAGGGGAAATGGCAGTGATTCTTTCCCACCATGTTTAGTTCTCAACGTTGTCTTTTCTTTGCTTAACCAAGGTACATAGCTAAACCATCTATATTAGCTTTTCAATAATGCACTGACTAGTCAGTGCTCCATGTTGGAGTTTCATATATAGGTGGCTCTGGATAGAGCATGCTCATTTTGGTACTTAAAGGGGAATGGATCAATGGCTACTGGCAGTGACCAAGTGGTTCAGTTGCAGAGGGTCAGCTAAAGATTAGGAGGTTGCTGGCTTTGGTCCATTTTACTCCCCCCCCTTCTCTTTCTCACCATGTGTAGTTCTCAAAGTTGTCTTTCAATTGCACAACCAGGTATATAGACCATCTCCATTAGGTAGCATAGTGCTTAAGATATAAGTATGCATTGCTGCAGACATTGCTCCATATTCATTGTGGATTGCACCTCTTATGTGGTGTCTATAATGTGCTGTAACAACGGTATAATTAATGTCTTCTTAAATTTGTGTGTTTGCCTGTGCATCTTGGCTTCATTGTGTACCTCCTCCATAACTAATGCAACCATTGTAATTTTAACCACAGTAGTGATGCTTGAATCAATGCATATCTGTTTTAGGAAGTATTAGTTGCCTGACATAATTATGGTATACTCTGTGTTGGCAAAGTTCCCCAGCATTAGTTAGACTGGAAATGGCCATGAAACAGCAGTAGTAGCTATATCGGTATAGGCTAGGGTGATGTACATTTATAATGAAGATATGGTGAAATGCAACACTCGGTATTATGCCAACACGTGTACAGGTGACATTGCTCCTGGATCACATGAAATGACTGCTTCACTGAAGCAGAGTCAGTGCACAACCATGATGGAGCACAGAACTGTTGGACCAGTAACAGTGAATCCCACTGCCGCATTACCCTTGTATGAAGGAGTGGGATATGGAGGTAACAGTACTTCCAGTAGTCTGTTCTACCAGTATGTGCCATCCAAGGTGAGGAACGCCTCTGAAAATATATCTATTGAATTGTCCATAACTATAGACACATTTTACTGCAAGCATGGACATTGTTTTGTATATCTGTTTTAACTGTTACCCTTCCACTTTACAGACGTTACAGCAAAAAGGTGTGAAGCTAAGGGAAGATCCAGCAATGTCTTGTGAATTAGAGAGTGTGGTTAGTAACTGATTATCTGTAAACTTGATAAAATACAAATAGCTAACAATTTACAGTCCCATTCTCTACTTTTACATTCCACAGTATGGATCTGTCGACTACACGGAGCCTGCTTATGAGGGGATCCCTTTTATAGAGCCAGCAGAGGATGTGGGAGACATTTATAACCAACTGGCACAGGAGAAGTGTATTGAAATGCCACGTCCTGTTTTGAAGTGAGTAGGTTAATACACATATCTAAGCATCAAAGTGCAGTATATTCAACAGACATGCTTATTCTCTGGTGTGCATTCCTTCTTTGTGCTTAAGAGCTGAGACTGCCCTTGGATCGGGTGAGTTTGGTGAAGTGTTCAAAGGAATCTGGGAGACTCCATATGGCCCTCAAGAGGTTGCCATTAAGATGTTGAAGAAAGGCTCAACTGACAAACAAAAGGCCACATTCCTCCAAGAAGCAGCCATCATGGCTCAGTTCAGACATCCCCACATTGTGAGGTTGCTGGGAGCAATCACTGTGGATGAACCAGTGAGTGATGGCATTAAAGTATGGTAGCACTATATCCAGTACATATCCGTCATATCCATGTGTTGTGCGTGCAATGCATGACAGCTGGTCAGTTTGGATGCATAAATTAATCTGAAACATATTCTTTAATTTAGCAGCTTCTCTAGCCAAGCCATTCTACAACAGTACCTTGCTGTACATTCACCTCAATCCTCCCATTTCCTGCATCTGTTTTAAAGCAGCTACACATGATTGCACAAACCTTTATAATATTTTATGGCCAAGTTTTTTTATGTGTGGCACTGCACAATATGCATGAACTAATGTGTGCATTGTCACCAGAGTAAGCTGAGCTGTAGCCCTTCCCATAACAAGTCTAGCATGCTACACCCTAATTTACCCTCTGGGATATGGAGTGCCATAGCAATCATGTCACCTAACATATTGTGGTGGCTGATAAAATTACCCACCAACCCATGCCAAGCTTAGACATTCTGTGTGCTTCAAGTAGGCAACAGCAATATTATAGTGTTAGAGAATGGCAGAGAATTGTGCAGCTTTCTGCTAGAGAGGTTCTATGAAGGTGCAACAGCAAACACAGCTTAAGGCATAGCAGCATTATCAGATCTTACAGATGCTTCACCAGCAGAGAACATGTACTTAAAGCAGCTCCACTTCACATTCAAGCATTTGAGGCAGTTTTGTTTGAGTTCCATTTGAAGGGTATATGCATGAGGTAAGGGCCATGTGGTGTCGCAAGGAGCATGCAACTAGATCACCAGTTTGCCAACACAATTAATCAATCAACCAGCAAGTCAGCAACAAGCGTTCAGGGCAAAACAAGAATTGCACATGCACATAAATCATGTGATCAATAACATCTGCACATGATACGATGATGAAAGAATACTTATTACAATGCTAAATTTCAATACCAGCATACACTACAATACAATAGCATACACTACAGACCACTGCCACATGTAGAGAGATACAACTTGCTGAGTGTGGTCTACTGTGGCCATTAATGTATAAGTAGATCAATCATGAGGATCCCTGCAGCAGCTACTAATAATTATATAGTCTTTATTCAGCCCATGAATTGACTTCTATGGATATATAAGTAATACAATTAACTCAAGTTCACTCTAAATACAGAAGTTGGAGCAATTTTGGATTATGTAGATATGAATGCACAAACATAAAGATTTGAAACACTGTGTGGAGCTGCAATGATTTATTATCAATACTGGTGCATTTGATTTTGCCAAATTGAAAACAATGTACTTGCTATGCAGAATACTTCATGAACTCAGCAACTGTAGAGTGAGCAACATAAATGCTATACAAGTGTGCACTTATACTCAGTACATACCTTGATACTACTCCCATGTGTGCTGCAGGTGATGATTGTACTGGAGTTCCTCCACAAGGGTGACCTGAGAGAGTTTCTCCTCAGCTTGACACAAGAGTATGTTACATAACTACCAGTGCTTGTTGCTACCTAATACACGCTGCACTGCTAACCACCTCCTCCTCTGTCTTTGACCCAATGGCATCCAATTATAGCAGAAAACTGTGTGCAATTGTCACTAAAGTCACTATGCTTATCCAGGATAGCTTGGATTAGAGACTAATATTTCAACTACTATGCAGTTTAGGTATTCTGCATTATCTGTTTCAAACTTGATTCCTTCATGTTGACTGGGGCATGTACTTAGCTTTCTTAGTCTTACATAACTTTCCAGGTCTGGTGGGTATGAGTGACCTCCTCTGGTATCCATGATAATGCAGCAAATGGGTGGGGAGTGGGGGGCAGCCATTTCTTATTTGCAGAATAGAAAGCACCATATTTTGTTGTACCCATGTAAAGTGGGTGACAGACATATCCATAGTATACATCATCTAGTAGTTATAGCCATGTTGTATGGTTCCTCTCTGAGGAAGCGCTCTGGATACAATTCAGCCGACAAGCATTTCAGTGAACAGATCAAGCCCACGGATCTAACATGCAGCAGCTATATGAGCATTGACACCGCTAGCATTCCTTGGGTTGGTTAGCTATGTTTTGGCTCCAAGGTGTGATCTAACATTGTACCCACATCCTGTTCAATGGTGTGCTTAATTATGTGGCTTGCCACCAGAGTGTGAGTACAAGGTTATAAGACAAATCTTCACCATAGAAAACTGTTCACTGTGCATTATAGCATAATTATTAGTTACGGGTTGCTTCATCAGCTGAAAGGCAGTTAGCATCTGCAATCTGCATGCAAATCAACCATGCTCAACATAAAAATAGAAATAATAGAAATAGCAAGACAGTGATATCGCCTTGTTATTTCTTTTAGCTGTTGTGTTGCATTTCAGTGGTAAACTCCTTCCTGGATAACATCTGACATTACCAACTGATATTACCTACCAAAATGCTGTTCGTTACCATAACAATGGGGTACAAAATTATACGATCATACAAAGATATAATACTGTAAACGTACATGGTTAGAAATAGTATCCAGTTCTCAGGTCTACAAGGTATTTGACACATGCATATTGTACAGGTGTGTATATATACATAATAACTCCACACTTCCCAATAGTTTCCTCATCTGCAGCTTGCAGTGCTCACCTCAGTATGTTACATCTTTTTCAGTCCTGGTACCATTGTTGATGAAGGTCTACCAAAACAGCTGCTGACCTTCTGCCAAGAGATTGCTGAGGGAATGAGGTACCTGTCAAGGAGAGGGTTTGTCCACAGGGACTTGGCAGCAAGGAACATCCTGGTCAGCAAGGGACTCAGCTGCAAGGTTGGTGCGATAGCTTCTTGCTACAGCCTATAGTTTAACAACACAGGCTGGACTAACTAGGTCCCTGTATGTGCTGTACTTACTTTCAGATTGCCGACTTCGGTCTGTCAAAGAAGTTGGCAGATGACACAGAGTATTATATGACCTCAGGAGGGATGGTGCCAGTGAAGTGGACTGCACCCGAGGTATTTACTGTTACATCATTAACTGTGCGTGTATGGTCATACAACTGCGAATGAAGTACGTCTGTTAAGGAAAGTGAAAACTCCCAATAGATTTTAATATAATTATTATATGCCTTGGCTAAACATTATACTGTATTATACTGTTGTATCACAGCTCACCTTAGGTTAAATAGTATGTTTCTATAGATCTCCATTTGCATTGATATTCTTTGTGGTAATTAGTGTTGTGACAGGCAACTGGCTGCAGATTCTCCATACAAAGGCATGCAGCTCATAATCAATGGCAGATTACATGCTCTAAAGTACTGCTTTGTTTAGCTTTCACTATACTGTGCTGATTCAAAAGCAAATCTATTTCACATCTTGGCAAAATAGAATCTATTTTTGATTTACAAAACACCAACTTGCCCCTAAATTGTGTAGCTCTTCTGTTTCTGAGGTTACGACAAGCGTGTAAGGTTGGACTGTAGGAAGTGTAAGGACCATGCAGAGTTTCTAGTCACCATTCTTCCATGCAGTTTTACAGTCTACTCCAGTATCCATATAATTTGTGATTACCATCTCACACATCCCCATTTATACATGATCAAAGACACTCTTATGTGGACAGCATAATTATAACTGTTCTACAGCAGCAATAGAAGTCAGTAGCACTTCAATTTCTTTCTGCATGGTGCAGTGTGTTTCCAGTCCTTTTCTACATTTCACTTACATCACTGTATACTAATCAATCCTGTCTCACAGGCCCTTTTCTACAAGAAGTACAGCACAAGCAGTGATGTGTGGAGCTATGGTATGCTGATGTATGAGATATGGTCACTTGGAGAGAAGCCCTTTCCTCAGCTTACACCAATAGAGGTAACATTGTAATTAAGTACTATTTGCACTAGTATGCAAGCATTGCATATTGGGTATCCTTCTCTGTTGGGCTTGGTATTCCCAAATAATGTAATGAAACATGCATGCATCATTTGCAATTTGACATGTACTTGGGACTGCTTATTTTGGGAACATTTGCACAGCACAAGAAGCGATGGAATAGATGAAATGAAACAGTTTGGATGACTTTGCATATTTCATTGTTTACCCATTACCTTCTGTCCACGGCCATATTATACCTATTTGATTGCCTTCAATGTATCCATTCCCTGTAAACATTGCAGCAATGAACCTCTACTGATAAGAATTAGCTCATAAACTGTGGACCAGGTGTTATTTCACCATCCTCCATCTTTCCTACAGCTTGCTCAAAAGCTTCAAGCTGAAACTGGCTACATCCAGCCACCTCCTCCAGGGTGCCCTAAGGCTATTTACAAAGTGATGGTGCAGTGCTGGTGAGTATTTAAGCTCATAGCTTTGGGTTTACCTCCAGGATCTATACCGGTGAGGAAAAGCTGAAAGTGCATGGCCCTATTGTGCCTGTTTGAAGAACACATCTACGTATTAATTAGCTGTTTGCTCAAAGCAAAGAAAACCTATACGCTTCTGTTCAGCATTTCTGCATAATTTGACCTGGGCAGTGAATGCTATGTAGTGATGTAATTTCATGGTAGCTGCCACTCTCACCTTGTATCAGTGTTTGTAAACAATGACAATGTAAATGTGACCAGCCTGATTAGCAACACTAGTACTGCTGCTTTGAATTCAGTATGTCTTTAAATGCAAATGTCACATTCACCTAGGATGCCCTTATTTGTCTCTAAGAAAGAGGCAATTTGCCACTATGAATGCGTGACATTGTTTGTGTTCACTTATATAGCAAGACATCGTGTGCTTTGCTGCAGACATGCAGATATTTATAATATTTATCCCCAGGAACCTTGATCATCACTCCCGGCCCTCCTTCCTTGAGCTCTGCTCCTCCTTGGAGGACCACTCTGGCAGAGACAGTCCCTCTCTGCTGGATGTACCAGTGCAGGCACTGCAGTCAGTCAGGGAGCCTGCCAGAGCAGTCCAGCTGGGGGCTCCACTCAGCTGTGCACAGGACCTGTACAGAGACCTACAGCAGTACTACCAGTGATGATGGGAAGTGTGATAACTAGCAGAGTATTGGGCATATAATGACATGTCATTAGTATCTGGACTGCTCAATTGCTTTTGTACCATTACTTATTTTGCATGTGGGCAATAATAATTAAATTAAATAATATTAAATAATAAGTTAGCTAAATTAAATAATTAAATAATATAATATAATAATTAAAGTAAATAATATAATAATTAAAGTAAATAATATAATATAATAAAAAAAAATATAATAATTATGATTAATTTCATTCAGAGTCAGTGGTTTGTGAACCAATATAGAATGTGTACACATCCTGATGTGTAATTTTGTATTGCTTGCATGATTATTATTCTAGCTGAGTATCCTGATCACCTATTATAATTATAGCTATTGTCCAGCATGGACAATGATTGCTGAGAGGGGAAGTTGTTTGCATGGTCATTGGGCATTGCACCCATGAGCCTGCTGCACTAGTATTAGTGTCCCAACTGGGCTGGAGAACCTACGTCATCCTCCATTCACCATCCTCCTTTGCACTCATCCACCTGGAAATGAGTGCAATTTTAACTTAAATTTGGGTGTGTGGCATCAGTGGATGTGTTAAGACAACTTGTTGTGATCCTAATCTGTAATACCATCCCAACAGCACACTCCATGTACCATGAACTATGGACTGACTGACAACCTACCAGATTCCAGCTGCTACAGCACGCTCTCCACACCACTGCACCAGTCCACCACATTCCCCCGAACCCTGTCTCTATACCCACTGACCATACACCTCCCACAGGCCAGCATCAACATATTGAATACCCAGTATTGCTCTTTGTGTTCATTCCGTACCCACCTAGCTCTTTAGCATTCCACTTAAATCACTGAAATTGCATCAGTTTTGTGTTAAAATACATTATGTAGTAATAACGTGTTATTTCCTGACATCCTTTAAAGCCATACATATTCCTTGTCATTCAGGCTTTGCACAGTACTATAAGTATTCTACAATGCACAACAATGCAATATTGAACAATCAAGACAGTATGTATACACTAAATTATGAATTTGCATTCAGTAGTGTAGGAAGGCAAGCGGAAGAAGCGCAGAGGCCAGCCATACAGGGGTGGCTGAAGAACATGCCCAACATGATGTCAGCTGATTACCATTTACTGCATGAAGAAACCCTCCAGTTTCCCAGACCTAGTACAAAGTGAGAGTGTGAGTGACAAAGAGATTGTGTACATCGACGTAGCTACTGAATGTAAATGCATTCAGTAGTGTAGCAAGGCAAATTTGAAACCAATAACTTATAATGAAGAACTAATTAATGCATGTCAAATCTCTAACAGTCTATTAACCAATAAGGCATCCTTTACTGAGGGCATTGCTGTAGACCTGCTGCTCATTTCGGCACAATACGGTGACAATCTAGAATCCTTTTCAGTACACGCATGCGTGGTACTGGCAACGCAAGATCTCGGTAATACATGTTGATACAGAGTATGTTTGCTCATCAGCTGCAACTACATGAGCGAGCGAATTTGCTTTTACCCTACGCTTCGTAAGAAGAAGTCGAATTCATGTGTTCGCTGTTCCTTTTTACCCCGCTTGAAACGGCTTCCTGTGTACTACACGCTTTCCGCTTAACCCGTTTTCCGTCCCATTTTCAGTTTAATTCCCAACTTTCCCCTATATGGATAATAGCCACTCTAATGGTTCACTTGAGAATTAGAATATCGACAAGAGGAGGGATGACAGTGTGTTGGTGGCTGGCTAGCTGTATTTTACTCTTCGCCTGGAGATCGGAGACAATTCAGGCACATGGAGGTAATAATAGGAGTAGCTATTAAACATACACGGTAGCAGCTACGACACGCGCGAATGTACATATGTGTTGTCATGGCTGTTTGCCACTTTCCCTACCTAAGAAAGTAGAAGTGATAAGACCAGAATTTTCTAAAAATAATGGTTCTGCTTTGAAAATTTTGGTAGTACAGCATCAAATAATACATAGTATAGCTAAATAGTGTTCAATAGTACATGGCTAGGAATAATAGTACAGAATCAAATAATACACATAGGATATAGCTACATAATATAATACCTTTCCTGTTTCATCTTGTAGTACAGCTCTCCCTCTGACACCTGAAGCTTCTTGGCCTTCTTTCAAATTACTCTTTTCCTGCTGCCAGGGCATCCTTCAGGGTAGGTAGAAGAGATTATGTAGAGATACACTTTTTCAATTAAGTCGTTGTTCTTCTCTTCGTCCACATCATATTCCTCTCCACTGTCCACGCTGTGCTTCTTCTCTTCACTGTTCATAGCTCGCAAATGACTCCTGTGTTGCATTTTTGTACAGAATTCTGTAAGTTCTTCTTGTTGGCATCTCTCGTGCAATTGTCACGGTACAATCTAGCCACCGCATCAACTAAACAAGCTAACATGACCACGGCCGACCTTGCAAGCTCAGCACTACTGATACCGTAGTACCGTTAGAAGATAGAGCATTTAAAGCTTGTCGCCACCCCACTGCAATCGCTGCATGCAGTTTATACAAGACGGACCAATATTCCAATCTCGGACCAATATTTTCAGGAAAATGGCCCGCCCGGCCATTTTCCCTGGAAGATTGATCCGGCGGACCAATGTTTTCGCTGGACCAAAATTTCCATGACAAACCTTGATCTGCGCATCATCCCTCTTGCGTTCCATCCCATGCATAGTGGGGATGGAACATGTACACAAGAGAGGCAATGTAGAGTATTTCAAAGTCATCTCCAATGTACACTAATGAAGTCCTTTCCTTATAAATTACAGGTTCTTCTTGACTGTCTGACATCTAACCATAAGCAGCTTTATGAACATGATATGAATGGTTGAGTCTGTAGTAAGGTATATATGCTGTTGCAATTAAAAGTCAAGAATTCATGGACTGTGGACAGATGCAATAAGTGCGCTGGGGCATTCAAATTGGTAACAGAAATATGACCTCTCATTTGACTATAATTATAGCAGTATTTGTTAACAGACATATCACTATACATAGTTTTACACCATTGTGACTCCAAACTTATCCTGGTGGTTCAGTGAAACCTGGCTGCCCTACAGAGGTAGATTGCAATGTTTTAGTGCTATTTATGGGTCAAGGAGGCTGGCTGCTTTAGAGAGTCTGCATGGCTGCCTAACTCGGTGACCTTTTTGACAGGTTTCACTGTAATGTGATTTCAGTCTAGGCTTGATCAATGAGTGCACAGCTGAGCAATTGTCAATACAGTCCCATGCCATAGTTTTGCTGCTGCCATGGCAATTGCAGTAATGCATGCACTTTGACGTTGCTGAAATCTTACGTACAACCAATTGTTTGTGTGCCCCAAGTTTTGGGATATGATGACGCATGGGCAATATCATGAAGAAGTTGCGTGTGCAGGTGCATCCTGCCTAAATACACACATCATGCCTACTCATGTGCATCTAAAATTTAGAAACCTGCTCTTATTGCCAATTCAGGGCTTGCTAAAATATTGCCACTTATTGTTGGATCCCTCAAGTAACATTCCGTTCTTAGACTGAGACATTTATCAGCAAGATTATTTGTGTCCAGTACCATTACTACACGCAGTTCAGTATCACTCAATGCAAGTTGCAACACATGCCTGTTGTAGTCATATCAGTAAATGTGACTGTTACTAAGCATGAATTATGCCACACTTAAGTATGATGCATAAATAATATATACCTTAGGCCACCTGCACAAGTTGTGGGTAAAGTCCGCAAATAAACAAGAGGTCCTCAGTCTGGCAACTGCACTAGCTGTGCTGATGTATAATGCAATTGTGAGCGCCATGAAAAATCAGATATGTTGGATGGCAACATTAGATTGAATGAAAGGCTGAGTGAATAATTATTAATAGACAGCATAGGAGAAGGTAAAACCTTGGCAGCAGTAGAAAGTGCCATTTGTCATCTCTATTTTGCAAAGCTTGTTTAAAGTGAGATGGCTACTCTTCCCCATGTATATATCATGGAATATGCCGCAATGCTTAAAGTTTAGACCTCTCCTTTGCATAATTTTGCATTAGAAACACATTGTGATTACAAAAACAGAAGGACCCTTACACACCTACCTACCTATGTATACACATCATCCAATGTCATGTCTTCTATGGGGAAAGCACATGTACAGCTTTAATCCAATGTACAAAATTTTCTGCACCTGGAGCTTACACTCCAGTATACCCTTATTTTAGGCTGGAGACCATCATTTGTCTAGCTTGGTACAGTGACGATATAGATAAATACGGGTTGGTAATGGCTGTTCAGTATTGTGAATGGCTTATTGATTCCATATGATTGCATTCACATTTGATTGTATGTACCTGAAGCTTTGTACACAAGTGTACACAGCTCACTGTGAATGTTGTGTTCCACCCTTGTGTTTGGATACAGGCCAGTATGCCTGCATATTACAGGCATATCATCATTGAGGCAATTATACAGGCGGTGTACAACTGATTGCTTCACTTTGTAGTGTACCTCACATGCAATGATTGAAATTACATGTATGCATTTCCTTAGAGAACTTCCAAGACTTCAGCTGTGTGCCAACTGGAGAGGGCAGTACAACAGATGATAGGTACCAGTACATAGCCCCCAACCTGACCTTCCCCTGTGATGGAGTTGTGACCAAGTGGAAGATGGGAACAGAGAATGAGAATAATGCTGCAGTATACCTCCAGATATGGCGACCTGATGGAACAGGCTACAGCCGTGTAACTGAGACTGTTTATACCCACAGTGGTGGGGAAGCCATAGCAGAAGTCTCCACAGACATGACTGTATCAGCAGGGGATGTTGTTGGGTTCTATATGCAAAGTGGTAAGGAGGGGCTAAGATTGGCTTGGTTTCCAGTTCCTGACCACACCCTCCTGCGAGGAAGTAGGAGTGCTGCAGGTGTTGCTCCTGTAGCACCATTCAGTGATGTCTCTACAACTACCTTAAGTTCATCTCCTTTTGTGTCAGTCGAATTTAGTAAGTGTACCATGATTGTGTGATTGTGTGCTGTTCCTGACTTCTGACATGTCTGCATGACTGTGCATCTCGTGTGTACCTCATTAGTCCTGAGTACATAAGTTGTTGTATTACCCATGGCTCAGTTGTATGAGCTACAGGGATAGGCTGCCGGTTTACTGTTGCATGTTGATGTGTTTAGAGTTAATTCTCATTCCCTACTCACTAGTTACAAGTATTCCCTTGATACTGTAGAGGTTCATTACTACGTGGTCACAATGTAATAGAAGTTTATGAGCTTCAAACGCAGTATTAACTTAAATGGGGTACGACGTTTTGATTCATAGATCTTCATCAGCTGTAATACAAAACTTAGTGGAGCGTGACATTAAATAGGGGTGGGCATGTCATTGGGTGTAGAAGGTTTTGGCGGGTGGTGATGTAATGGATGAATCTAATTATGGGCAAAGGGAGTGAGAAGGAATAGACTGAATAGGGTGGGAAGTGAGGTAAAGTGAGGTGGCCTGGTGGGGAGGAGGGGGGGGGGGGGTCAATCAAGGGGGCAGTGAGAAGGAGGCTTGTCCAACAAGGTGGGAGCCAGGAGGGATTGATGTTGAGCCCACAGTCCAAGTTTGAGGTTTGGGGTTGCTGGTGGATGTGCAGGGCCTCTAGGACCCTTCTTCTCAAATAGCTTCCTTCCTCTTGTTTGACTGTGGCGGCTTCCCAGTTGACCTGGTGCTGGTTGGTCCAGGAGTGCATTGCAATACCATTCTTGGAGTCATTTTTTGCACAACTGCACAGCACACAAACATACCTAATGCACAGTTTGCATTGCATATTCTAATGATCAATATTGCCAAAAATTTGTGCACATTGGGTTGCATGTCTTATTACTCACATGCTCACATAACACAAAGACAGCATATTCGAGCGGTCTATCCACACATACAAAATGACTACTACTGTATATAGTTTTCTATACTCAATTCTTCCACAAATACATTGCAATATAAATGAAAATACAATCGTGCAACCACAGGTTCTCATATTATTGTATTATAAACATATCTGAATGCGAAGCCGAACAATGGAATGTCAAAACAAAAAACAATATAGGGGCTGCCTGCGGCAGACCCTAAAAGCACCCCCTTATAGGCATGCAATCGCAGCAGCAAATGAATCATCAACAAGTGCAGTGTGTGTGTGTGTGGTCACTTGTATTTGAGTCCAGGTTAAAGGGCAAGGGCATGGGCCTGCATGATAGGTTCCTTGGGTGTACTTTCAAGTGTTATGTTGCAACCTGGTCAATGTGACATGTCACCTGGGAACAGCATTTGACTAGCAGATCACTGCATAGCTACACATGTAATGGTTTTGCTTAATCCGACTTCTATATATTTCCTATGCACATATATATACATATATGTAGAACCAAGTGCTTCTTCCTGTTCTACACCCAAATCAAGTGGAAATGGTAGGTAGCTGTAGGTAGGTACCTGTAGGCTGTAGTGTGTAAAAATTTAAACATGTCTTTGTCTTAATCGGATTCTTCTAGAATGTGCTGATAAAGTGAGTAAGCCAGTAAATATTAAATTGCTCACGCATTTATAACAGTAATTTAGGACCAAATGCTTGGCTGGCCATGGTACTGTGCCTTTGCTCCTCATCCTGCAGACTGTCTAGGTGCATTTGGTGACTTCAATTTTGTTTGTGGTGACAGAGTACCAGACAATACCCAGTACATCATACCTGAACTCAACTTCTCCTGTAACGGTACTGTGACTCAGTGGAAGGTGGGACTGGACAGTGGAGGCAATCAGCAAGAAGTTAACCTTCAAATATGGCGTTCAGTGGGTGTAGGAGAGTACACTAGGGTCACTGAAGTGGTGTACATCATTAAGACTTTAGAAAATGAGATGATAGCTACTGTTCCAGTGTCCATGTCAGTGATGGCAGGAGACATTGTCGGATTCTATGTTCCTAATGAACAGCTGCGACTTCACACTTCACCTGATGTGGGCCTTACCATGTACACTGTTAGTGGAAATCCTTGTACTGCCCCATCACTTCGCTTTCTTAACTCCATTGTTGGACCGTCTCCTTACCTCTCAGTTGTGTTTGGTGAGTAGCTCATGGCATTGACAATTGTCTTCTTTTCTGATGTAGTTCAGGTTCATTGTTGCATAAGATTACTGGTTAGTCTTGTACCTGACCCTGTCCACCGGCTGCTACTGGTGCAGGCGTGTGTCATGATCATCAGTTAATTGCATACATACAGTAATTGTAGAAGTAGTAGATATGACGCCCCAATTAAGTACTGGATTAAGGCAGCATCAGTAATAGCCATGTGGACAGCCAAGACACATTCCACTGCTCCAATGGTGGATGCGTAAATGGAGATGCACCATGCCGTAACAGGGCTATATACACGTGTACATATGTATGCCCTCCACGGTATATATAAGTAAACACAATTCTTGGTGTTCACCAGTATGTATAAGTATTCGCAAAGTGCATACATGAGCAAATGCATATTTTACTACTTGAATTTTGATTGTATAATTATATCTTTGCTGTGTACAATGGTTGAGGCACTGTTTGGATTTCTACTGTGTTCCTTAGTGCTGGTTACTTGTATATCATATATACTTACTTTGTTCAGTTCCAGATGTCACAAGAACCTCAGTTTCACCAATGACATCAACTGCTCCACTTTTTCTAAGAACTTCTTTTGCTGCAGACTCAATAGAGGTAGTTGCCATAAGTGAGTCACCTAGTATTGTGGCAATGCCCCACTCTCCATCCTCATCAAAACAGCTCGGTATTGTTTCGGAGTCTTTCTCCTCAGTCTCATCAATGATATCTTCAAAAACCTGCATTGTTGCAGTCTCATCAGTGACAGTGGCCACAAATATCTCATCTAGTATTGTGGCATTTTCCCACTCCCCTACCTCATCAACGCAGCTCCCTTTGCCTGAGGAATTATCCACCTCAATCTCACCAATGACATCAGTTGCTCCACTTCCTCCTAGAATCTCTGTTGGTGCTTCATCAGAGGTAGAAGCCATGAATGGCTCACCTAGTACAGTGACATTGTCACATATTTCATCCTCATCACACCAGCTCCCAGCTGCTGGGGAGTTTTCCATGTCACCGAGTAGCAGTGCAAGATTTGTAGGTGGAAGCAGCAATGTTGGTCCATCAACCCAGCTTCCTCCAGTTACTGGTGAAGGTGCTCCCTCAGGAAGTGGATCTGAGGCTATCATTGGAGCAGTGGTGGCTGTGGTGGTCATCCTCATTGTTGTGTCAGTCATTGTTGCTGCAGTGCTGATTGCATGGAGAGTGAGAAGGAGGGAGAAGAAACGATTATCAGGTAAGCATAGTGAAGCCAACCTTGTGAATTACACTTTTGAGAAAGAGAGGGGGAAGGGGTAATGGCGCTGATTCTTTCCCACCATGTTTAGTTCTCAACGTTGTCTTTTCTTTGCTTAACCAAGGTACATAAACCATCTATAGTAGCTTTTCAATAATGCACTGACTAGTCAGTGCTCCCTGTTGGAGTTTCATATATAGATGGCTCTGGATAGAGCATGCTCATTTCAATACTTAAAGGGGAATGAATCAATGGCTGCTGGCAGTGACCAGAGGTTCAGTTTGCAAAGGGTCAGCTAAAGATTTGGAAGTTGCCGGCTTTGGTCCATTTTAATCCTCCCCCTCTCTTTCTCACCATGTGTAGTTCTCAACATTGCCTTACCAGGTACATAGACCATCTCCATTAGGTAGCATAGTGCTTAAGATATAAGTATGCATTGCTGCAGACATTGCTCCATATTCATTGTGGATTGGACCTCTTATGTGGTGTCTAATGTGTTGTAAATTCAATGGTATAATTAATGTCTTCTTAAATTTGCACAGGCAAACTATGCAAGGTGCATCGTGGCTTCATTGTGTACCTCCTCCATGACTAATGCAACCATTGAAATTTTAACGACAGTAGTGATGCTTGAATCAATGCATTCTGTTTCAGGAAGCATTAGTTGCCTGACATATGGTATACTCTGTGTTGGCAAAATTCCCCTGAGGTACAGCATTAGTTATACTGGAAATGGCCATGAAACAGCAGTAGTAGCTATATCGGTAGGCTAGGGTGATGTACATTTATGATGAAGATATGGTGATATGCAACACTCATGCAGTATTATGCCAACACGTGTACAGGTGACATTGTTCCTGGATCATATGAAATGACTGTTTCACTGAAGCAGAGTCAGTGCAAGACCGTGATGGAGCACAGAACTGTTGGACCAGTAACAGTGAATCCCACTGCCGCATTACCCTTGTATGAAGGAGTGGGATATGGAGGTAACAGTACTTCCAGTAGTCTGTTCTACCAGTATGTGCCATCCAATGTGAGGAACGCCTCTGAAAATATATCTACTGGATTGTCCATAACTATAGACACATTTTACTGCAAGCATGGACATTGTTTTGTATAATTATCTGTTTTAACTGTTACCCTTGCACTTTACAGACGTTACGGCATAAAGGTGTGAAGCCAAAGGAAGATCCAGCAATGTCTTGTGAATTAGAGAGTGTGGTTAGTAACTGATTGTCTGTAAACTTGATAAAATACAAATAGCTAACAATTTACAGTCCCATTCTCTACTTTTACATTCCACAGTATGGATCTGTCGACTACACTGAGCCTGCTTATGAGGGGATCCCTTTTATAGAGCCAGCTGAGAAAGTGGGTGACATTTATGACCAACTGGCACAGGAGAAGTGTATTGAAATGCCACGTCCTGTTTTGAAGTGAGTAGGTTAATACACATATCTAAGCATCAAAGTGCAGTATATTCAACAGACACGCTTATTCTCTGGTGTGCATTCCTTCTTTGTGCTTAAGAGCTCAGACTGTCCTTGGATCGGGTGAGTTTGGTGAAGTGTTCAAAGGAATCTGGGAGACTCCATATGGCCCTCAAGAGGTTGCCATTAAGATGTTGAAGAAAGGCTCAACTGACAAACAAAAGGCAACTTTCCTCCAAGAAGCAGCCATCATGGCTCAGTTCAGACACCCCCACATTGTGAGGTTTCTGGGAGCAATCACTGTGGATGAACCAGTGAGTGATGACATTATATATGGTAGCACTATATCCAGTACATACCCGTCATATCCATGTGTTGTGCGTGCAATGCATGACAGCTGGTCAGTTTGGATGCATAAATTAATCTGAAACACACTCTTTAATCTAATATATAGCTTCTCTAGCCAAGCCATTCTACAACAGTACCGTGCTGTACATTCGCCTCAATCCTCCCATTTCCTGCATCTGTTTTAAAGCAGCTACACATGATTGCACAAACCTTTATAATATATTATGGCCAGGTTTTTCTATGTGTGGTACTGCACAATATGCATGAACAAATGTGTGCATTGTCACCATGGTAAGCTGAGTTCTAGCCGGCTCTTCGCTTAACAAGTCTGGCGTGCTACACCCTAATTTACCCCCGGGATATGGAGTGCCATAGCAATCATGTCCCATAACATATTGTGGTGACGAATAAAATTACCCGCCAACCCATGCCAAGCTTAGACATTCTGTGTGCTTCAAGTAAGCAACAGCAATAATATTGTGCAGCTTTCTGCTAGAGAGGTTCTATGAAGGTACAATAGCAACACAGCTTAAGGCATAGCAGCATTATCAGATCTTACAGATGCTTCACCAGCAGAGAACGTGTATTTAAAGCAGCTCCACTTCACATTCAAGTATTTGAAGCAGTTTTGTTTGAGTTCCATTTGAAGGGTATATGCATGAGGGAAGGGCCATGTGGTGTCACAAGGAGTGCACAACTAGGTCACCAGTTTGCCAACACAATAAATCAATCAGCCAGCAAGTCAGCAACAAGTGTTCAAGGCAAAAACAAGAACTGCACATGCACATAAAACATGTGACCAATAACATCTGATGATGATGATACAATGATGAAAGAATACTTACATAATACAATGCTAAATACAATACCAGCATACACTACAGGCCACTACCACATGTAGAGAGATACTACTTGCTGGGTCAGTGTACCTTTGGTCCATTCCAGGTGTCCATTTATTGAATGCATAAAATGAAAGCCAAACTGCAATATTTAATCTTCTAGCAGAAGGAAAAATTGAATATTGCAGTCAGATTTCAATATTCAATTTTCCCACAGAAATGAATATGGAATGTTGATGGCAGAATCCAATATTCAATTTGCCCCCAAAAATGAATATTGAATTTTGAAGTCAGAATTCAATATTCAATTTTCAATTTTTCTTCATGCAAAGATCGTAACGGAAAACGCGTAATGGCGTGAATGACGTAACAGGAAGTCATCTTCGGGTTGCGACATCGCGAGAGGGAGAGTACCACTCATCAAGCTGTGCGCTTCCTTCAGCACCTGGAGGGGATCAGGCTGGGTGCCGAGCCTGTACTTGGATCGTGTATCAGGCGTATCCTGCTTTTTGGGAGCCGAAGGAGAGGAAACAGATGGCACTGACGCCGGCGCGCTTTCATGTTACTGGAGACATGTCAGTGCTCAGCTGTGGACTTTCAGTCTGGTTCTCCGTACCGTCCTCTGACTGGAAGGCGCCCCTCCCCTGCGTGCACGTGTGCCCGACCGGTACAGTTTCCAGGTGTGTTTGTGTGTGCGTGCGTGTGTGTGTGTGTGTGCGTGTGTGTGTGCGTGTGTGACCGTGTGTGTGTGTGCGCGCGCGTGTGTGTGTGTGTGTGACCGTGTGTGTGTGTGTGTGTGTGCGTGTGTGTGCGTGCGCGCACGCGTGTGTATGACCGTGTGTGTGTGTGTGTGTGTGTGTGTGTGTGTGTGTGTGTGACCGTGTGTGTGTGATCGTGTGTGTGTGTGTGCGTGTGTGTGTGTGTGTGCATGTGTGCGTGTGTGCATGTGTGTGTGTGCATGTGTGTGTGTGTGTGTGTTTGTGTGTGTGACTGTTTTTGTGTGTGATGGTGTGCATTTTGTGAGTGCGTTGCACTGATGAGGGCCAACAGCCCGAAACAGTTGATGTCATTTTAGTAAGTGCCTTCACCTACTACTAGGATTACATCAACTGTCTGCAACTCTCTGCATACATGTGATGTCTGTGAATGTCTTGTTGGAATGTTTCAGTACATGTCTGTGTTTTCTGTGCCAATTACTGCTGCATTTGCATGCCTTTGACAGTGCACGTGACATACACAGAATGTATCAGCTACAACAGTGCATCTGTGACAATGCACTGAGCATGCTCATGCAGTGCGACCGGAAGTGATGTCTGGCCGGATGTGCCAACTAATAGTACTGCATCCGGCCAGACATCAATTCCAGTCATATACTGAGCATGCTCAGTGCAATGCCTCAGTCATGTGGTGAATGATGCAATAGCCACGTGTACATGGTGCTTACTGCTGTCAAGGGAATTCCAAAGTTGTATACAACTTTACCCTGCATGAAGTGAGTCTAATGTGTTATTATATAGTTGTGTATATATCATGCAGTGTATTTCAGTGTGTTTTCAGGCTGCTTCCAGTTTGGTGGCAATGAAGCTGCCTTGGAACACACAGTGCTCAACGCCATGCTGCACTGTTCAGGTGTCACTTCGCAGCCGTGTCTGCCACAATTAGTGAAAATTGCACTTGTTGCACTTATTTACCGTTACACTGTGCAAGAAACAGCTGCAAATGACCCAAACTTTGGACAGCTGTACATGTTATACATAAGACTTTAACGGTTTAGAGATCATGTTAAAGAGACACTTATACAGTAAAAATTACAATTGAATCACATGCAAGGCAAAATGTGTCAGCATATATTATTGAATCTAATGTGTCTACTGCTATTATGTAGAAAGAACTCAATTATACATAGTAAAACATTAATTCACATGCCTAAAAAGTGTGTGTATATAATTGAATCTAATGTGTTTGCTATCTAATTGTATAACAATCAGTGATGTGTATAATTGTTTAATTCAGCTTCATGTGCATGTGCTATTATGATTGTGTAAATAATTTACTTTTCTTTTGCTTTCTTTTTGGCCTCCTGCTTTTCCACCCTATCCTTTGCCTCCTGTACTAGGTTATGCAATTCTTGCATCCCTGATTCTGACAGTGGACGCTCGCAGAGAGCAAATTTCTCTTCATTTGGCCTTTTATTCCACTCGATCATTTTGTTCTGCAAAAATTAATATAATTATATGGGAAGTCAAGAGAAACCGTAATGTAATACATCTATAATATATATAGGGTCATATGGTCGCTACTTGCAAGAATGTTGCACCTAATATTCCTACATCCTTGAATGTAGGGCCGATGGTTAGTGCTCCACTGTGTAACAGCCTTTACTTGTTTCTTTGTTTTTTGCCATACCTACATCCTTTCTATTCATTTTTTTGTAGAAAATTTTTATAAATTCTAGTTTCTGTGCTTTTTGTGGTGTACAATTTGCACATGCTAAGTTGCAACCACAGGACATCCATGCAGGTATATGTAGGATCTTATTCCTGGAGCTAGTCAGCTTGCATCTTGTTCCAGCTCTGGATCCTTCGGATTCTCGGCCATTTTCCCAACTGGCTCCAAGTTATGTATTGACGCTGCTGTTGTCAGCATTTACTTTGTCATTAACCACTTACTTTAACCACATTAGGCACACAGTTTTGATTAATGGCTAAGTTGCTACAAGAGAAAATCGTTGGCTGCGTTAGAAAGTTGAGAGGGTACATATGTATAGGGTTAGGGTTAGCTAAGGAGTAAAAAGGTAGGGCCTAAAGGAAAACTTTTAGTATATAGCTAGCCAATATTCATATAATATTGCACTGATCGTCACAAGGAGATTTGCGATTAATATTTCGTACCCCAGGACATGTTGGCGATCCTATAAGAAATGGACACCATCATTAGAGTTAACATCCAAAGCTACGCGCATGCGCAGAGTTGCTTGAGTTCCCGCGCGCGCAACAATATAGTCCACTGCGGTGCGCTGTACAGTCACTCGCTTTTCTGTCCGACACACTGAGGGTACAGTCACTCTGGAGAGCTTGTCAGCACCTTTTTCCAGGAGAATTAAGACGGAGAGGATGTCACGATCAGTTTATACAGAATCCGACGATGCCGTCAGGCTTATTCGAGAAGGCAGGGACCCTGTTGAAGTTCTTGTGACACAGGTATCCCCTCAAACTGTGGCAAGGATTTTTTCGGTTAGTTTCTATGATTTATGCTCTATAATAGTTACAGAGCTAATTATCTATAGCTGCATATAATATATGCTTGCGATGTTGCCCACGTAGTTACATTTTTGACTTCAATTGGTCTACACTTGTAGCTTGATCCGTCCACCATTTGGCTGAGGGCAGAATTTGGCAATAGAGCATACTTTCCAGACAGCAGTGGAAATTCGTTTGATCTTCCCATTGACGTAGGACTGATAGTGACATCTCTGGTTGTGGAAGGACAGTCGATACAAGCAGCAGCTGTGACAAATGTGCCAACAATTACAAAGCCTGCAGCTGGACCAAGTAATGGAGGCCTAGTGAAAACTCCTTTCACATCGTTGAGGAAGTCACCATCAGTGAATGTGAAGTTGGTTCAAGCAACCATGAACCTGTCGCCATCTGGAAAGCCCACCTTCAGCACACTTGGCCAGACTTTTGTAGAGGTAACAGAAGCGACAGCGAATGTCACATTTATCAAGCATGCAATCCAGCAGAAGTGGGGAAGTGAATACACTCTTGTGACTGCAGATGGACTTGAGCTGGAGGACTGTTCTGGCACCCAAGGTAAACACCATTCATTGATGCATGTGTTACAGTTAATTTAGCACATCCATTAGTGCAACTATCCTGGATGGGACTGTATTATCCTTTCATGCTTAATATACCTAATGATATTCCACATGCACTCACTGCATGCATGCATGTGTATTATGCTGTGAATGCAGTGCATGCTATGCTACAATGCAGGCATTAGATTTTGGAAGACTGGAAGTAGGAAGCTTTTTGTGGTGAAGGCAGAGGATGTACACCGGAAAGTGAAGGGAAAAGGCAGGAAGTTGCCAATTCTTCTCTACTCCGATGATGAGGATGATGACATTGTTGACTTTGGGCCGCCAAAGAGAAGAAAGTCATCAGATGTGCCACATGAATACTCCCATGAGGTATCCCATGATCTCTCTCTCCTACGCCAGAGTGTGGAAGACATGCAGAAGGATCTAAAGTCTGTGCTGACACTAACTCCAAAATGTTCAGTGCCACTTGCCCTGAAACGGATCCTGCAAGACACATTTCAGTGTGCTATTTGCATGTCGACACCAATGGCAGCACCAGTGATCTACACTCGGTGTTGCAAGAGAATTTTGGGCTGTCAGACCTGTGTTGATCGTTGGTATGCAGGTGAAGAAGGGAGGATGAAGAGTTGCCCAATCTGCAGGAGTGACCGTGCATATGCAGAGACATCAATTTTGAAGGGGATTGATGAATTCCTTCAAGCAATCACCCCGATTCTGAGTGGAGATCAGGAGCTCGAGGCTGCATCGGTGCGTTCACCTCTGACTAGTGCAATCAGTGCAGAGGTATTGAGCGGTCAAGGCACAAGCTAGGCAAGGAAAAGAGCATCTCATCTGACATTTGGAACTGTCTGCAGTTGTGTTTATTGTGCTTTGTTATGTTATCCTGTGCTTGTGTTAAAATTTTTATTATTTAACACAGTGCACACTTTGGTTTGCTTTAATTTTTACTCCACACACAAGACTGCCATTTTCACTGACCCCTTCTTGATTAAGATGCAAGACAGCCCCACTTATTACGTCACGTTATACCACTTGATTGCTATGCCAACTGTACTCAATAATTGAATGCGTATACAGCTATTTATAGTATAGCATGCAGTATATTATTGTCGCTATTTTGGCGGGAGAATTCGAATATGGAGAAGATTACACGGTTGTCCGAGCTCATTCACCGCGAGATTGTAGTAGCGAAGAAGACACATGCACAGGTAGCTGAAGAGCTGCAGGACGCTTTTCCGGGAGAACGGGGCTTCAGTACAAGGAGCGTCCGTCGCTTTTGTGACAGACACGACATCCACTCAAGATCGCAGCTCTCGGAGCAGCAAATAGACACAGCGGTAGCGTCTGCCATTTCTAAGGTGAGCGTATACCGTTGCTGCTCCTGATCATACCACTGCTTCCATGCTTGCTGCTCCTGATCGCATGTTACAGATCTACAACTCGTACAGCTAGTCAGGCGTAGCCGACCCTTTCCCGTCCCAGACTGGGGGAAAACGTCGGCTACGCCTGACTATTGTTAACTATTGCGTGCTGCATATTAAACCTTAATACCTATTTAATTATACCTATAGCTATCCCTATAGCTTGCATACACAGGAATATATGATTATACAGTAAAATCCATGCAACACACCTAGCTAACCTAACCCAACTGTCTGTTAACTGTATTCACTGTAGATCTGTCTTAGAACCTCAATAGGGAATACACAGTGGAGCATACCATGGTACTTACAATCAATAGCATAACTGTGCAGCACTCTTTGAAGGGGGCTTGGTATGCTCCACTTGTAATAGCCTTTCCTGCATGTTTCTGTGACTATAGGCTTACCCCTATACATTTTTTGTCATTTTTGTGGAAAATATTAAAATTATTGTTCATGGTATTCTGGCATCCCCCTCCACCTGAATGTGTGTGCTGCATGACCTGGGTTCAGGCGTCCCCCACATGCCATGTATATGTATGGTATATGCTTCAGTTGTTTAATGAAATTTGGCTGTGGCCCTAATCATTGTTTTCATACATACGCATAGCTAGTTGCGCTGCATAATGTCACTGTAGGTTGGCCCTAGCTACGGCAGAAAGATGATGACTGGGCTGCTAGCATCTCAAGGTGTCCATGCTTCTCAGCGGCGCATAGGCACTGCTCTTCAGAGAGTTAATCCCGGTCATCATGGCCTGCGCCAGACCACCACCCTCCAGCGAACAAACCCGATTCCTTACAGGGCCAACTACTTTGGAGAAAAGCTCCACATAGACCAAAACGAAAAGTTGGTTATGTTTGGGTGCACACACGTTTGTGCTATAGATGGATACAGTGGCAAAATAGTGGGGTTCGTGTCCATGCCCGTGAAGAATTGTGTCATCATTTATGAACATCTGTACAAGTAAGTATTGGCACATACACTAACACAATGTAATACAATCCCAATTAATTAAAGTTCATATTACTACAATGATCGTGCAAGCATGTGCAAACTACGTATACTTGCATAGTATAGAGTATAGAAGGTAGCTAATTGCATGTATTAAGATGTACTATCCAGAATACACTGTAGTGCAGTCCTCACCAGGCATTGGTTAATGTAGTCTTGTTAGCCAAATGACTAACTCCCCTCCATTTTCTATTTATGATGTAATCGGTCTAGGAGGTACCTCCCCAACTGATGATGTCATGAATGAACAATGGAGGGGAAGCAGCGATCTGGCTAGCCTGACTATGGTTGTTAAAGATTGTGATGACTGAATGCTTAAGAATGTCAAAACTGAGTGCATGTAAATTAAGGGAGTGCAATTATTATTAGTTTATATTATATGGGCTATGGGACTGTGACTTTGCCATGCCTATATGTATATGCAGAAGCATTGTTACTGAGTATGGGCTATGGGACCAACTAAGGATTGACAAAGGAACTGAATGGGTCCTCATGCTTCATGTACATGACTCCTTGGCGGGGTACAGGAATTGCACCAGCAAACCACCCTATGTGGCTACAAGTTCCAAGAAGGTATGCATGAATACCCACATGCATGAAATTGCATGCAGCTGCCCCATTTTGAAAAGTGCATGTTAATATCTTTGTATGTTGTATACTCTCTTTATACTATGGACCTTGTAGAACCACACTGTTGAGCGTATCTGGGTTGAGGTCAATCAACGGGTAAATTACCCATTGAAGGCCATTCTCGTACAGATGTTGGAATCGGGGAAGCTAAGAGATGACCCACTCCACCAATTCTGCTCTTCATGGCTTGTCCTTCAGGTGTCAAACATCGGACTAACTCAATTCATCGCTGCATGGAACAGCCATCGAATTCCAGGTGTGCAGGGGTGCTCCTCGGTGTACGTGCATGTCCTGTTGATGGTAGCATTATATATAGCAAGTTTTGTCAAATGTGCAGCAGATAAAACGAGAGTCTAAGGAGTCTTAGGTAAAGGCCATATATACCAATTGAAGAACAATGTCGTACTATAAGCAATTATACCATGGTATATGATACTATGCTATACTATACTGTGCCACACTATACTATTTGTCTTTGTTAGTGACACATCGTGTTTGCATACATTGTATACAGGTCACTGGGAAGGGATGCCACGAGGGATTCCAAATACACTGCATCTCCAAGATGATCTGGCCAAGAAGATCGATCAAACTTTATTGCCAACCCCTTCAATGGCAACGGCAAGTTATGAGCACGGTGGTGGTCACATTACTGCACCAAGGCCATATGGAGAGGACCCTCTTGCTGCCGATGGCTCCAAAAGAGACATAAGGGAGAAGGCATTTCATCAAAGATTCTCATTTGAGAACATTTTTGAATCAGCTGTTAATGGAAATAGCACGCCATTCGAAAACGCTTTCTTGTTCTATGTGGATGTGTCATTCAGACTATCTCACTCCAGTTAGGGTGTGCAGAGCATAATAATTATTACTAATTTTTCATTAGCCCAAGAGTGTGCCTGAAAACACACTGAAATACACTGCATGATATATACACAACTATATAATAACACATTAGACTCACTTCATGCAGGGTAAAGTTGTATACAACTTTGGAATTCCCTTGACAGCAGTAAGCACCATGTACACGTGGCTATTGCATCATTCACCACATGACTGAGGCATTGCACTGAGCATGCTCAGTATATGACTGGAATTGATGTCTGGCCGGATGCAGTACTATTAGTTGGCACATCCGGCCAGACATCACTTCCGGTCGCACTGCATGAGCATGCTCAGTGCATTGTCACAGATGCACTGTTGTAGCTGATACATTCTGTGTATGTCACGTGCACTGTCAAAGGCATGCAAATGCAGCAGTAATTGGCACAGAAAACACAGACATGTACTGAAACATTCCAACAAGACATTCACAGACATCACATGTATGCAGAGAGTTGCAGACAGTTGATGTAATCCTAGTAGTAGGTGAAGGCACTTACTAAAATGACATCAACTGTTTCGGGCTGTTGGCCCTCATCAGTGCAACGCACTCACAAAATGCACACCATCACACACAAAAACAGTCACACACACAAACACACACACACACACACATGCACACACACACATGCACACACGCACACATGCACACACACACACACACGCACACACACACACACGATCACACACACACGGTCACACACACACACACACACACACACACACACACACACACACGGTCATACACACGCGTGCGCGCACGCACACACACGCACACACACACACACACACACGGTCACACACACACACACACGCGCGCGCACACACACACACGGTCACACACGCACACACACACGCACACACACACACACACGCACGCACACACAAACACACCTGGAAACTGTACCGGTCGGGCACACGTGCACGCAGGGGAGGGGCGCCTTCCAGTCAGAGGACGGTACGGAGAACCAGACTGAAAGTCCACAGCTGAGCACTGACATGTCTCCAGTAACATGAAAGCGCGCCGGCGTCAGTGCCATCTGTTTCCTCTCCTTCGGCTCCCAAAAAGCAGGATACGCCTGATACACGATCCAAGTACAGGCTCGGCACCCAGCCTGATCCCCTCCAGGTGCTGAAGGAAGCGCACAGCTTGATGAGTGGTACTCTCCCTCTCGCGATGTCGCAACCCGAAGATGACTTCCTGTTACGTCATTCACGCCATTACGCGTTTTCCGTTACGATCTTTGCATGAAGAAAAATTGAAAATTGAATATTGAATTCTGACTTCAAAATTCAATATTCATTTTTGGGGGCAAATTGAATATTGGATTCTGCCATCAACATTCCATATTCATTTCTGTGGGAAAATTGAATATTGAAATCTGACTGCAATATTCAATTTTTCCTTCTGCTAGAAGATTAAATATTGCAGTTTGGCTTTCATTTTATGCATTCAATAAATGGACACCTGGAATGGACCAAAGGTACACTGACCGTCCCTGTATGTGCTGTACTTACTTTCAGATTGCTGACTTTGGTCTGTCAAAGAAGTTGGCAGATGACACAGAGTATTATATGACCTCAGGAGGAATGGTGCCGGTGAAGTGGACTGCACCCGAGGTATTTACTGTTACATCATTAACTGTGCGTGTATGGTCATACAACTGTGAATAAAGTACGTCTGTTAAGGAAAGTGAAAACTCCCAATAGATTTTAATATAATTATTATATGCCTTGGCTAAACATTATACTGTATTATACTGTTGTATCACAGCTCACCTTAGGTTAAATAATATGTTTCTATAGATCTCCATTTGCATTGATATTCTTTGTGGTAATTAGTGTTGTGACAGGCAACTGGCTGCAGATTCTCCATACAAAGGCATGCAGCTCATAATCAATGGCAGATTACATGCTCTAAAGTACTGCTTTGTTTAGCTTTCACTATACTGTGCTGATTCAAAAGCAAATCTATTTCACATCTTGGCAAAATAGAATCTATTTTTGATTTACAAAACACCAACTTGCCCCTAAATTGTGTAGCTCTTCTGTTTCTGAGGTTACGACAAGCGTGTAAGGTTGGACTGTAGGAAGTGTAAGGACCATGCAGAGTTTCTAGTCACCATTCTTCCATGCAGTTTTACAGTCTACTCCAGTATCCATATAATTTGTGATTACCATCTCACACATCCCCATTTATACATGATCAAAGACACTCTTATGTGGACAGCATAATTATAACTGTTCTACAGCAGCAATAGAAGTCAGTAGCACTTCAATTTCTTTCTGGTGCAGTGTGTTTCCAGTCCTTTTCTACATTTCGTTTACATCACTGTATACTAATCAATCCTGTCTCACAGGCCCTTTTCTACAAGAAGTACAGCACAAGCAGTGATGTGTGGAGCTATGGTATGCTGATGTATGAGATATGGTCACTTGGAGAAAAGCCCTTTCCTCAGCTTACACCAACAGAGGTAACATTGTAATTAAGTACTATTTGCACTAGTATGCAAGCATTGCATATTGGGTATCCTTCTCTGTTGGGCTTGGTATTCCCAAATAATGCAATGAAACATGCATGCATCGTTTGCAATTTGACATGTACTTGGGACTGCTTATTTTGGGAACTTTCACACAGCACAAGAAACGATGGAATAGATGAAATGAAACAGTTTGGATGACTTTGCATATTTCATTATTTACCCATTAACGTCTGTCCATGGCCATATTATGGCTATTTGATTGTCTTCAATGTATCCATTCCCTGTAAACTTTGTAGCAATGAACCTCTACTGATATGAATTAGCTCATAAACTGTGGACCAGGTGTTATTTCACCATCCTCCATCTTTCCTACAGCTTGCTCAAAAGCTTCAAGCTGAAACTGGTTACATCCAGCCACCCCCTCCAGGGTGCCCTAAGGCTATTTACAAAGTGATGGTGCAGTGCTGGTGAGTAATTAAGCTCTTAGCTCTGGGTTTACATGCAGGATCTATACCAATGAGCAAAAGCTGAAAGTAACTTGTTTTAAGAACACATCTACGTATTAATTAGCTGTTTGCTCAAAGCCATGAAAACTTAAGCTTCTGTTCAGCATTTCTGCATAATTTGCCCTGGGCAGTGAGTGTATGTTATGTAGTGATGTAATTCCATGGTAACTGCTACTCTCACCTTGTATCAGTATATAAATAATGACATTGTAAATGTGACCAGCCTGGTTAGCAACGCTGCTGCTTTGAATTTCATTATGTCTTTAAAATGCCGAATGTCACATTCACCTAGGATGCCTTGATTTGTCACTAAGAAAGAGGCAATCTGCAGCTATGAATGTATGACATTGTTTGTGCTCACTTATACCATAATAATAGCAAGAAATTGTGTGCTTTGCTGCAGACATGCAGATATTTATAATATTTATTCCCAGGAACCTTGATCATCACTCCCGGCCCTCCTTCCTTGAGCTCTGCTCCTCCTTGGAGTACCACTCTGGCAGAGACAATCCCTCTCTGCTGGATGTACCAGTGCAGGCACTGCAGTCAGTCAGGGAGCCTGCCAGAGCAGCCCAGCTGGGGGCTCCACTCAGCTGTGCACAGGACCTGTACAGAGACCTACAGCAGTACTACCAGTGATTTAGTGTAATGTACAATTACCTTGCTCCAATGTGCTTGGCATTTTTATATATGCCACTTGTACGCTACCATTTGGGACATATACTGTCCAAGTAAACTTATAGTGTGTACTTTAGGCTAAGCAGTCTAACTGCAGCAATATAATTTTGAACAACTTTTGGCTTGCATAATAGCTATGCTTGATTCTGTGTGAATTGCTGTAGTTTGTGAGCCACTAAGACTAATGGCTACCAATAATGGTGTGTACTGTAAGTGATATACACAGTATGATTTAGACACATTCATGACATTGTTCATCCGATTCACTTAAGTCCCTTCTGATCATGCACTTATGCAGTTATTCAGGATGGTGGTGGCTGTTCGCATGTTGTAATACAAGCAAAAGTAGCGCTACTCCTGAACAGAAGTAAAAGCCGGCGAATGAAACCGTCTATGAAGAAGGGAGGTTGTGCAGTATTCACTGACAGAGCTAACCTTACTTCCAAGCGCAAGCGCACTGTCTGGTAGAAAGCGTCGTTGTCATTTTCCATGTTTCGTCTTCTTCTTCTTCTTCTTCTACTCCTTCTTCTTCTTCTTCTTCTTCTTCTTCGTCTTCTTCTTCTCAGTCAGCTGTAGCTCACAAACGCCAAGGAGTAAGACAACAATTCATCCGCAGTTCTTCTGGCCCCCTTCCTGGCCATTGCCTTTTGTAGGTTAGGGAATGCTGCGGTGTAGTGCGGTGTGCTACACACCCTGCCATGCATTCAGGGCACATTCCTTCGTTGCTATACTGTTGTTTGGAAGCCTTTCAAGTAGATCAGCCGTTGCCCATGTGCAATTTGCATTCCATAAAAAGTCAAGAAACAAGGGCATGCATTTGTGAGGCCAGTATCCTCAATAATTCTGTTAGCATGCCTATACCGTGCATGGGGAGAGTGACAAGTCCCTAACAGTCTCTTCTTGGTTTGTTCACCATAATGTTGATTAAAAAACAGTAAAGCACTATGATCATGACAATGCGCATGCAGTATATACCTTTGCCTTATACTCATTTGTGCATACTGAACTTCTGTGATCATGACTACCCCTTGGCCTTCTCCTTGGCTCTTCCTCCTTCATAAATGTTTTTCTGGAAACATCACTGTTTTTCCTCATTCCATAAAGATGATGCAATTATACAGAGGCATTGTAATGTTGAAATAATTCTATCCAGTCAGGTGCCTGGATTGTACAAGTAATTCACCATGGATATTGTTAACCCATTCAGCCACAAAATCTATACAAGTCTGTGTCACTCACAGCAGATTAAATCTTGTGCAATTTCTCAAAGTTCTATACCATATATCTGTAGTGAACTGTGCAATGAAGTGATTAGTGCCTCTTACAAATGATCCCACCAAATGGTATGGTCACCAGGTGTGTTCACCCATGGATGTAGCCTCTTTTACCAAAAGGAGTGAACAGGTGTACATGTATTCATTGTAGCAGCCATTTCATAACAATTCATACTTTTGGTGTGAGGAACTCCCCTTACTCAGCGACTTCTAACTGTGTTCCACTCCACTGAATGCCCGCCTAATCTTTCTGATGCTATCACAAGTATCTGATGCATCACATCTGCTCTGATCTGCCCTCTGTATCCTTTAAGCACAAATCTAGCATTGCCAATCACCTTCCCATCACCCCCACCTGTACTTTGCCTCAGGACAGGTGTATGAAAGTAGTCAAGGAACAGTTGGCTCTCATATGAAGTAATCTGAAGGCTGCATGCACATGCAAAGTACACCGAAGAAACAAAGATACCACAGCCACTACTAGCTAGTCTATAGCGCCAGACATTCCTGCGGGTTATCAATTATCAACCTAGTGACGCCATTTTTGCGAAATGTGTAACAGCGGATTCATGCAACCTTGCAACAGTTCCCGTACCTGGGTAGTCGCTACCTAGGATATATACGAACAGGATGATATAATAGTTGTGTACAGTACCAGTCCCCGTATCCTAGGTAATGACTGATGTGGGAACTGTTACAAGGTTGCATATATCCGCTGTACAAGAGGTTCAGTGTATGTGGCGAAGGCGGGCGACCTGAATCGCCGACTGGTCGTGATGTGACAGTTTTCTCAGTGGTCTGGAACGCAGGTTACGGAAAATCGTTGCACGCGATGGTACGAGTCTGTTCAGCCCCCGCGCTGTCTGTTCACTTATCGTGAAGGCGTTTTCCTCTTGGTTCAGAAACGTCTCCACCATTCTTAGCCTTAAATCGTCTGAATACGCTTTATTCCGGTCTTCCTCGTTCCAAACGCTGCTGCTTCAGCTAGACTTGTAGCCACAATAATGACGTCACCAGGTTGAGAATGGATAACCGATAACCGATTGCATATATCCGGTCGGGACAACCAACCCAAAGTACTGTAATATAATTTTATTCTTGCTTGGCGACAGAAGATGGCAGTGTATTGGTGGCTGGCTTGCAGTTTGATCCTATTCGCCTGGAGAGCAGAGACAACAGTGATACAAAGAGGTAATGAATCACTCTGCCTATATAATTTTATAGTTGATATCCGTAGCTATGGTCTTGTTAGTTTCTTTCTCTTGCTCCTTTCTTATACCCAAGGAGAGCACAACAACGAGACTGTTTTAGCTAACCTTTACAGTCTATCATTACCATAAAGTTACTATCTCCTGCGATTTAGCGCTCATGCAAGACGAGTACTCACTTTAGTTTGAGATGTGCGCGAAATCTCTGGATCACGTTTAGCATGTGTGGTCAAGTGTCGGATTCACTCGGGATCTAAAGCACGGACTCGCTGGGTCAAGCTGATGGAAGTAGGTTTAACAGTGGCAAAGAGAGGCAGGCTCATTCTCTTCGGCTCACGCGCTATACCGAGTAGGCACTGATGGCTGACTTAGCCTGGACTATTCATGTGTACAGTTACATACTGTGCCTGTGCCCGGTGGTGATAGCAGGAGAATGTGATCAGTGCCACACACTGAATAGCTGTAGATTATATATTAGATCAATCTGCTATCGATCCTTTATCATTTAGTGACTGCTGTCACTGAGTGTGTTGTCATTATAACTGTGCTATAATCCCTTCCTGAGTACATGCCATATTCTGTTATACTCACGGTGCCATAATAGCCAGTTTGTACATTACCGACATGCAAGCATGCCAGGGATCAAGTTTGAATGATGTTACAAGAGTTTCAGTCCGTTATTGGATGAATGGTATGGACTAAGTTAAAATTGGAAGCAATAAAATTAATGATGATTCATGGGCTGTGAATAGATCAGTCCTCTCTCTTAGAATGTGTGGTGTGTTAATGTACTATCAGCACATCACTAAAGCTGTGGAAAAAGTGTTTAGCTATGCTACCTAAACCACTTCCTAGTGTAATGTGCACAGTGTGTGGTTTCATTCTAGACATTTAAAGCATTCCAGTGGCATGAACAAAATTAAACACATGACATCATGGTTTCTATTGCTCCCAATGCCAAGTCATGAGCGCTTGCCTTTTGTGGAGCCTTGCTGAAGCCATGCAGCTTACTGTTGGAATGGCACGTAGATACTTTTGCCTTGGTAACGGGCGTCTAAACTGAAATCCTGTAGACGTACTGGCGGGCAGAGTGTGGCCGATCGTAAATAACCTCTATACGCCCTTGCGGCTGCGAACTATTCCTTCATTTCTCGTCGAATGGTCTCCCTACGAAGTACGCTAAGGAGTGTATTAACGAGAAGGTTTACGGGTGCTGGAGTTCTTCTATTGGGCGCCCGCATTGTCGTCGGTTGCCAATGACGTGGACATCATCAAGAGAAGATAGGGAAGACGATTTTGATTGGATTAGATAACAGTTTGGGATCTATATTACTTAAATGCCACCCAATCGGCGTCTGCGAAGATTTAGATCACTCAGCACTCTGGCGCTTCGTGCTCTAAATCCCGCAGACACCTCTTGGGCATTATTTAACTATTACAAGTAGCATTTTATTGTTGACTCAGACATAGCAACACCTGTCTATGTGACATTGTATAGTTTCTGGCATGGCCTGCCCAGACATGCCATCAGGCAAGTGGCATATACCTGCTCATGTGCATGCTACTTTAACATACAGTGACTGAGGGTACTGTTCTTGTGGCCGCATTTAATTAACCAGGCAAGAGCAGAGCACAAAACCATATAATGGCATTGTATAACATGCTTCCCTGTTTGACCTGCTTAATTATACATCTGCAACAATGGTGTAAATAATACACTTGCATTTTGCGGCAGCCCCTTAGTGTTTTTGTTTTGACATCTTGTTGTATGGCTTCATGTCACGCTTCTGGTGGTATGTCAGTATCTATATATAATACTGCCACCAGTGCATGAAGAGTATATAGCTCCACTCATTACTGGAAGGCTACCACTACCACCATCACTGCCACCACCGGCCACCAGCACCACCGCCACCACTACCACTGGAAGGCAACCACCACTACCACCACACAGTCCAAGTTACAATCTGCATCTGTGTAGCCAGTATATGCGGCAGAACAAACTACAAACACCCCCACCGGTACAAATTTCACAAGGTAACCACCGCAGTGCATGCAGACATGTTCCACTCAAAAACTGTTGAAACAGTTGCATAGGTTGTAATAGTCTGATCATAAAGTTATAGTGCAAGTACAAGTGTGCATGAAGCATGTAAATATAATTTATAGGGCAAATATAAGTAAATGCGACACATAGTATAATGGATCAATCTTAATAAAATTAATAGTTGTAAACACTATGCTAAAGCCTCATTTAGTGGCTGTCCAACCTTAAGTTCATTTGTACCTGTTTATTGTAGCTAGTACAAATAGTGCAATTTGTACTTGTTTCAAGGTAAATATACGTACATTGTATAATTATACTTTATTCGATGAACATCCGCAAGGTTATGTGTATATGAAGTAGAATACACATGCAGAGGATATACTATATACCCTGTTGTAACAGTGCCGAGTGTGGCTTCTCGTCATGTGACTGTCACTTGTCTTTGTACGTGTTGATTCTATGTCATGCAATTTATTAGTGTATTACTATGAATGTATTTTCTGTGGCGCAGGCCGTGAACACCGCTTTGTCTTTCTTCGTTATGTTGTCTGGTATCCTATATAGGTGCCTGTACACAGTTTGTGATTGCCTTAGTGCTCAGTGCAGTTGCCCAGTGTACCCGCGACCGTTGCGTGCACGCTCCCTCACAGCGATCCCGGGCCGTCGATCATCGGCCCACGATTACACTGTTACAAAGAACCATGTCCAAATAGGAATTTCTGGCCTGAAAACATGTTATAGTTATATTATGGCTGCGAGGGCGTTATCTAATTTAACTACGAGGGCGCGAAGCTCCCGAGTGCGTTAAATTAGATTAACGCCCGAGCATGCCATAATATAACTGGCTTGTTGTTTTTCGAATGAGAATGGTTTGAATCGTCGAACGAATCAAGCTACATCGTCGTTTCCTAGGTACCAACGGCAGACGCTTATGGACTCAGGAGGATTATGGTGAAAAGGAAGAGACAGCGCAGGACCGACCGATAACTCCAAGAAGCCTACTTCTTCGTTGAACCATTGAACGTTTCGCTGCCAAGCGTGTGGCGGATAGGGTCAGAAGAAATGCGCAAGAGTTCGGAAGGAGCCCTCTGCAGAAGAAGCGCTGTTCTTGTTTGGCCGAGACCAGTGGAAATGAGTAGCTAGTTACGTACTTTCGCCGAAAACGAGGCTCCGCGAAGAGTGTTTTAGCGTGGCAACACAGCCATTGATTACAAGGAAGTTACGCACACCAGACCATACCCAGTTACTTGAATTCGCTGTAATAAATGGAGACAAGGCAGCCACTGTAAGTGTGTAGAGAAGGCCCTGCTTAGCTACTTGGAAACGTTTTAGCTTGCATGTAGCATTGTTGTGCAGCGGTCAAAGCCCATTGTATTGAGAAAAGAGTTGGACACTTACGGGTGTAAAGCATTTCATGCTAAATACATCTATATCAACCAATTTTATCCCATTCTTAGCTTGATGCATCTAGCTAGCTAGCATGCACAAGCAAGTCATGTGTAATCATGGGATGTCGTGAGCATACACTGCCATGACATTGTACAGCCACAAGGTGACACATGAACATGCTGAGAGAAAGAGTCACATGCTATATGAACAGCAGCTGCATGGCAAGAAATGTGTGAAACATGAGCAACAACTTTAGAACAAAATAAACATTCCACATGAAGCTGATTGGCTAACAATAAGAGCCCAGTACTCCTGGGGAAGTTAAACTATAGCAAACTGGTGGTTATACAATATGTACCACAGTTTTCTCCTTTGATGTATGGCTTCATCATACAACAAGCATTACTAGGTACCGGGGTATATGTAGTACTAACATGTTTCTGCATATAGCTAGTGCATATAATGTACAGTCATATTTGCTCGTGATATACATACTCCTTTAGTCTCCACAAATGACCTCTAAATAAACATGGTAGGAATACAGAGAGACATTGAATATGTTTGAGTACTCCTCTGCCCATTCTACCAATCTTACACGAAAACCAGCACACTTCAGCAATACACTGGGGAGGGATCTAATGTGGTTAAATATCAGCACCACTGACCTATTTTAGATAAAATGGATCGGTATAGGAGAATTCTATGTCACAAGAATATGATGTTATTCTGTTATAGTTGAAGGGCATAGAATGCATTTTGAGTAGCTTATCCAGCTAGATTTTCTTTATTAGTATAGTTGGCACAGGAATCGCTAGTCAAAGATTTGATTGCACAAAACACTTTGGCGGCTGACTGCTGCTTTCTGCAGTGATTTATCATGGTTAGTGGTTGTATTCATGAGAACCATGATCCATAGAATACACTGTTGCAGAATGCAGGAGCTAAAATTTCTGGAAAGCTATAGCAATCACTGCCAAATCACTATGAAGGTAGATAGCATCTCTATATGGAGGATCTTAAAGAACAGTGACTGTAGTGACCAGTGATGAAACGGTAATTGCTTGGCGGAATCTCATTTTCGCTTCTTCTTTCTGTCATGTCATAACTCTGTAGCAGAAATGGTGCTCCTAGCTCAAGTGGTAAACTAGTGCACTTCTGTTGGGATGTTTCTTTTGCGTTTAGATAACAAGAGCATGACGTTTGTCTAATTTCTCATGAAATTTTCTTACTGAAACCACTGTTGCCAATAACAATTGGCCATTTAACAGCATTGCATATGTAATTATAGTGTGCTTGATAGCAATACAAACTGATGCAGAGTTGCAGTCTAATAGGTGTATTGATTACATTTAATAGATGGCCCCGGCCTATCATTGGCATGTACACATGTCACTGATGTGTCATGGGATCTGGTCCACTTATGGTAAGCTTTCATTTGATGCGTTGACTCTACAATCAAGTGATTTCATCATTCTGACATTATGGGTATGCTTTTATTATATGTCATGCAGAATGCTTAGGTGCCTTTGTTGACTTTCAATCTGTTGGAGGAAGAAGTGTAGAATCAGAGTTCCAGTATATCATACCAGAACTCAACTTTTCCTGTGATGGTACTGTGACTCAGTGGAAGGTGGGAGTGAAGAGTAAAGGCAATGGCCAATCTGTGAACCTTCAGATATGGCGCTCAATGGGAGCAGGAGAGTACAGCAGAGTGACTGAGGAGGTGTACACTAAAACAGTAAGAAGAAATGAAAAGATAGCTACTGTTCCAGTGTCCATGTCAGTGATGGCAGGAGACATGGTCGGGTTCAATGGACAGTTGCAACTTCGCAATTCACCTAATAATGTCCTTACCATTTACAGTAGCGGGGTTTCTCCCACCTCATCCCTTAGTGGTCTAGACACTGCTGTGGGACCATCTCCATACATCACAGTTGTGTTTGGTGAGTAGTACTGTATGTAGCTACTATTTACTATTATAATCATTTGCACATGTTCCAGTGTTCATATGTATTGTAATCTTCATTCCATGACTTAGCAACCAATCAGGACAATTCTGCAGTTGGTATCCCATTCTTCCTGTAATCACATGCAGTCTGTTCTGAAAGAAATTTGGTCATTCTCAGGAGAAATTAGGTTACAAGGAATTCAACAACCTTATAATTAGCTAATAATAATCCTAAGCTCCTTCTGACTTCACCAAGCCCTTTTCAGTCCTTGGTGCACCTTAAGGATCACATACGTACCACTACGACAACGGGTGGGTGGGATCTATCAGATTCTGTGTCGTGACTACCCAAACATTGGACAGACAAGGAGGATACTGGAATATTGCCTGAAGAAGCATATATAGGACGGCCTTGGTGTCTAGCAACATCGAACAGTCAACAGTAGCGAAACATGCCTCAAATGAAACACATGTCATTGATTGGGAGAATGCAGAAGTTGTGGACCCCCACTACCGTCAGAAATGTGACTTGGAAGCTTGGCATATCTGGACCTAGCCCACAACATGTATTAAAGTCATCCTGAATGTCACTAATTCACTGAAGAGGGCCCTCCGTGGATAGAGCTGAAACATTTGAGTTTTGACCTCTGACATCAATCCATTTGATTCCGTTAATGTAGTCTGTCACAAGTTTCCATAAAGAGCTTGCAGGACTGTTTGCAATTTGTGCTTACAAGTATATACAATAATCATAGCATGCAGAAAAATATTCTTATGGAATCTTCTTTTCATTCCCCTTGCGTGTTGCTACTTGTATACTTATTTGCAGAGCCAGCTGTCACAAGCACTTCTGTCTCTTCAATGACATCAACTGTTCCTCTTTCTCCAAGATCCTCTGCTGGTGATGCATCTGGTGCAACAGTCATGAATGTCTCACCTAGTACAGTGGCACTGCCCCAATTTTCATCCTCAGTAGAACAGCTCCCTCCTGCTGGGGAGTCATCTAATGCTCAAAGTAGCAGTGCAGGTGGAAACAGTAATGTTGCCCCATCAACCCTGCTTCCTTCAGGAGCTGGTGGAGTAAGGTTTGATGCTATCTTTGGAGCAGTGATGGCAGTGGTGGTCATCCTCATTGTTGTGTCAGTCATTGTTGCTGCTGTGCTTATTACATGGAGAGTGTGGAGGAGGGAAAAGAAAGCATTCACAAGTGAGCAAAGTGTTTGAGTGCGTATAACTGCATGTCTACAATAGGTCTTACTGTTCTATGTTATAGCATTTCTATATTATGGGTGGACCTGATAATGTGAATCGTATCATGATGGGTCTACTATCATGGTGTGTATCCTATACAAGTAACAAGTGCCCATGGTTTGAGGGTGATTGTGAAACTGTATTAACAGCTAGCTATAGCACATCACAGCACATCATCCAGTGACAGTACATTGAATTTCATATCAAGGTACACAGGGTCAGCACATCACATGCCCCACAGTCATATCAAGGCTTCTCCAACAAGATCTACTTTAGAAGTGCTCCTATCTCATGAACTACTGCAGTGCAAGACTGCATGGTGTACTGTACTTTATTTGTGTGCTATATGTTAATGTCTCCTCCAGTGTTCCTATAATTATGGTATGTTTTAATATGTGTAACCAACACAAGTGCAATGGTGATAACCACATACTTAGAAAATTCTCCACATACTTGGAAAATTCTCAATTCTGTAAAGTTTCAAAATCAAATCACTGCTTAAAGACCATAAGATGTCGTCAACATTTCCTTGTTTCTGCCTTTGCTCGTTATTTTATGCGATAAGTAATTATAGCTACTACACACTCTCACATGGCAATTGAGTATGTAGTATGTATTAAAAGGATGTGTACTTAAATTTATGTCTCCACTGCTTCCTTGGTCTTCATCTGAATCTCCTTCCTATCTCTTCTTCTGCAGTCACTTGTTTTGCCAGTCAGTCCCATTCCTTTCCTCCATTCCCACCTTCCACCTTGTAGAAGTATAGCACTGAGCAGCCTCAGCTTACTATAAAATTTCTACATACACTTCTGTCTAGTTCTAGCTTGCTCAGTTGATCATTATGACTTTCATTTCTCCCACAACAGGATAAGTTATTGCATGTTTCCAGTAGTTCATATTTTGGATGTCATGATTGACTTCTGGTGTACATTCTTCTGTAGGCAAGGTGTCTGTGAAGTACAGCAATAGAAGTGAAACAGCAGCTGTGTTGGTTCGTAAGAATGATGGACATGATGAAGATGTAGAACAGCACATCACTGAAAACATTGCTCCAGGAGAGTATGAAACGCCTGTGTCATTGAATCAGAGTCAGTATGAGGTTGTGGTGGACCACGAAACTGTAGGACAAGCAACAGGGAATCCCAATGCCATGTTTCCCTTGTATGAAGCAGTGGGATACAGTGGTAGCAGTGCTTCCAGTAGTCTGTTCTACCAGTATGTGCCATCCAAGGTGAGGACCCTCTCATGAAACATACTGGATCATAGCCATACAAGGACATTTCAAATTACAGTTTATCAGATTTGCAATTGGTTTGTACCTGCTCTACCTAATACCTCTTGCTCTTGTAGATATCAAGGCAGAAGGGTGTCAAGCCAGAGGAAGATGCTGCAATTTATCACGAACTGGAGAGTGTGGTTAGGCACAGACCATCGGTTTAAATCTTCTTTGAAAACAGCAATAATTATACAGTCCCATTTTCTACATTCCACAGTATGTATCAGACTACACTGATTATGCTTATGAGGAGGTCCCTTTTACAGAGCCAGCTGAGGAAGTGGGAGATATTTACGACCAATTGGCACATGAGAAGTGTATTGAAATACCACGTCCTGTTTTGAAGTGAGTTTCTGGCATGTAAGTACATAATGTAATGTATCTGTGCATTTGGTACAGTATGATATTATAGAGGCTCATTGCTACAGTTTTCAAATGATCAGTAGTGACGATGAGCAACCACATAGCAGGTTGATAGATGGAATAATTGCAAAATTCGTCAGGTACAAAACTGAAACTCAGTTATGTACCTGACGAAGACCTTCGCAGTTGAAACGTCGTACATTTTGCAATTATTCCATCTGTCGACCTGCTACGTGATTGCTCATTATCACTATTAATAATTTTGGTACAGTATATTTAGCAGGCACACTTTCCTTCTGTAATACTTAAGAGCTGAGGCCATGCTTGGTTCAGGAGAGTTTGGTGTAGTGTTCAAAGGAACCTGGGAGACTCCATATGGCCCTCAAGAGGTTGCCATTAAGATGTTGAAGAAAGGCTCAACTGACAAACAAAAGGCCACATTCCTCCAAGAAGCAGCTGTCATGGCTCAGTTCAGACATCCCCACATTGTGAGGTTGCTAGGAGCAGTCACTGTGGATGAACCAGTGAGTGGTGATTTAACCTGTATGTTAACACAAACCAATTCATTCTTTCACTGTGTCAAAGCAATAAATTCACATTTATATGCAGTAGTGCATTAAATTATTGTGAATCTGAACCATGTATATACTTCTGAAGCGTAGCCTAAGGCTCCATCAAAACAGTCATCTGTAGTTTGAACCACATTGCCATACAATGTACAAATGTGCATTTATACTCACTACATAATTTATTGTTACTCCCATGCTTGTTGCAGGTGGTGATTGCATTAGAGTTCCTCCACAAAGGAGACCTTAGAGAGTTCCTCCAGAGACTAAAACCAGAGTATGTTAAGTAAATCACAACACTTGCTACTACATATACCGTACTGATTGGTTGTTAAGCGCCCCCCCCTTATAAGCACATAACCTCTGTTAAGCGCACATTTCTTTACCAGTTTTTCACCCTAATTGTTAGGTGCATAGTGATTTCAGGGGTTCACTCCTAATATTAGGCACATAAAAGGACTCTCTGGTAACCTAGCCACTTGCCTGAAGTGAAATAATGACTATAAGCTAGTAGAAATAACGCTTGAATGAGAACTCACTTACTGTACTACGCGGCGGCCATCTTAATATGATGTTTGCATATCATAATTTCTTGAAGCATTCGTTTGTTAAGCGCATAATATCCTTTATTAAGCGCATATTTTCTTCCTGCCAGAGCTATAAGCGCATGCGCTTAACAACCTATCAGTAAGGTATGCTGCACTGCTTCGCGGCACCACAAGTGAATGGTAACCACCTCCTCCTCAGACTTGAATGTACCCTAGCAGCTAGCACAGCCATCACCAAACTAGTCTACAAGAAACCAGAAAGGATTGATTTAGGGCCACACATTAAGCACCCATACTGTTGTCGTCATCAATGTTGTGTGTATATTGGGGTGTGGATCCTTCCACGGATTCCTTGTGTTGTAACCATGTGAAGAGTGTAGCACATTCACCTTGCGTGCCTTACCAGTACCAATGTAGCTGGCTGCTCTTCCTTTCCAGCCCTGGTACCATTGTTGATGAAGGTCTACCAAAGCAGCTGCTGACCTTCTGCCAAGAGATTGCTGAGGGAATGAGGTACCTGTCAAGGAGAGGGTTTGTCCACAGGGACTTGGCGGCAAGGAACATCCTGGTCAGCAAGGGACTCAGTTGCAAGGTTGGTGGGCTAGCTGCTAGCTATAGCCATATAGCTACAGGGGCTAGCTGTGCTCAGCACGTATTAGAGTATCCACTGGTGCCCTGGTGCACACATTATTTCAGATTGCTGACTTTGGTCTGTCAAGGAAGTTGGAAGACGACACAGAGTATTATGTGACCTCAGGAGGGAAGGTGCCATTGAAATGGACTGCACCCGAGGTATGTACTGTTACAATAGTATACTTAGCTGAGGGTAATTGGTCAGGCACACATCTGAATGCAGCAGCTGTAGTGGTAGTTGCATTTAAAAGAAGTGACCACTCCAAATAAATGACTCACAGTTAAACCTCCCTTTGATGAGCAATGATAGAATCTGAATTAAATGAATTATTTAAGATGCATGCATACTCAAAACAATCAGTGATACTGTAATGGGTTATAGCTGAGGACTGTTATTATTGCAGGACAGATTGATCACCATAGATTACATTTGATGGTATTTGGGATGTGTCTACCATACTAACTGACATGTTCTGTGCATAGTGGATATATTTCTGCCTCCTCACTCCCATTTTGCAAGTCATAATTGGCAACAAATCTAAGACCTGTTTGCCCATTAACTCACTTCTATACTGAACTGTGTTCATCTGCAAATTTCACACTTTCATACTTTTCAAGAGAATGAGAAGAACTCTCTTGGCCTTTTAGATTTGTAATCCTCAACCAGTCCAGTGTGAATGCTCACAACTAACAACTCTACAGTGAAATTCATCCGAGAGAGTTTGTATATATTGTGAATTAGATTCATTCCAGCCATATTATACTGCCCACTTCCTCTGGTACTGAGTTTGACGTCAGTTGTAACACATAAGTAGACTAGGAAGAACCAATGTCCATGCAGAATTGTTACCCTCTTGCCACATCTTGTACTATTGAGTATCCAGGTAATTTGTTGCTAAACACCAACTCTCATCCCATGTATCAACATGGCTCTTATAGATGTTATACACTTGCATTAGCTACAATGGTAGCTAATTAGCAGCAATTATAGAATCATGTCTCCCACAGGCCCTATTCTACAAGAAATACAGTACAAGCAGTGATGTGTGGAGCTATGGTATTCTGATGTATGAGATATGGTCACTTGGAGAGAAGCCCTTTCATCATATATCAGTAACAGAGGTATGTACTAGATAAAAGTTAGTAATTTTGTCTTTTATTGCAATTTCAATAATTGCATGCAAGCACGCTTATATAGGTGAAATTTCCAGTTTACATTGAATTCACAAACATTGAAATACACTTTTAACAATTTTTCTTTTGCTAGGCAATGAAATGCAGAACTGCATACTTAGTAAACAATCTTGTAGCATTATATACATAGAAGCAATGGAATACACTGTTGAACAGTAAGACGTCTACTCCATTGTTTATCCATCTTGCCTAATTTAACTGATTATAGCAACAAACCATTATGGCCACATTATCAATTATATTTATGTAACTGAGCTACAGCAAGTTGTGGGGTATTACTAGGCTAAGAGTATTCATGAGTACATACCCTGCGCAGGATAAAGCTCTATAGAAGCAAAAGTGTGAACAAGGAGATAGAATGACAGCATAAAGTGATTCTGGCCGGATGCAATCCTCTGAAAATGCTGTCCATAGCATTGTCAATTTATGCAACACACTTGTCACTATTGCACCATTCACCACATGACTGAACCAGTGAACTGAGCATGCTCAGTATGGCTGGAATAATTCTGGTCCAATGTACCAACACAAAAGGTGTATAACATGTGCTGGTGGCTGTAGCTATGTAATGCTCAGAACGGTCGGAAGTAATAATGTCTAGCTGGATGTAACTAATGAAATGTAATTAGCTGTAACAGCTGGTGCATGGCTGTATAATGTAGTTATATACACATCACTATGGCAGCAGTCACGACTTGTATAAGGCACTGCATGCACTGAGCATGTATGGTCAGTGCTACAAGAACCAAGATGTATCCCATCGGGAGCATTAACTGGATCATGGCCGTAACCTGAATTTGTGACCTAGTGACTTGAGCTGGATGAAGCACTAGTAGGATTATGATGCAAACATTGACCCTAAGCCTAAGCCTAACCCTAACTGTGCCCAAGGCTAAGTTGTTATAGAGTGCGCCCAAGGCTGTAGGCCACCTAGTCTTGAACTCAGACCCATTCCGCCATTCTATAATGGCAGAATGGGTCTGGGTTCCAGACTAGAGGCCACCAAAGCTAAATGTCGGGGTTGTCACAAACTCATGTGATGGCCATGTTTCAGATAATGCACCTGATCCGTTAAGCAGTGTAGACCAGTACCAAGAAGTACATCAGCCTGCGAAGTACCCATTGTCAGTAGATATAAGTACTACAATTTGGGGCTGCCATTTTATAATTATGGCCCACAGAAAAGCATCACTTAGTCGGCTAATGCTGCAAACACCAGTGGTATTGAATCGATTTGAAGGAGCTGGAGCCAGTTTTCCATCAGTGTCAACCCCTTCATGGCACTTAAAAGTAGCGCAGGTGCCTTGATGTTGAGATCTGCTGCAGTTTGTGTCGACGACGACAACGACTATGACAGAACTGATCATGCACTATACCCCTTGCACATTCATGAGGGATATAATATGCATGCACACCGTATTTTTGATGATGTGAGGTAGTGTACATGAGTGCACATGATGACCACGGTGTGTCAAACAGACTGTTATAGCACCTATCTTCCTCCTGTAGCTTGCTCAGACACTCCAAGACAAAAATGGTTATATCCAGCCACCCCCTCCAGGGTGCCCTAAGGCTGTTTACAAAGTGATGGTGCAGTGCTGGTGAGTGAGGTGCTATGCTGCACAGTACATGTCTTGCATAATGACACCAGTCTGCTGTGACAGAGACATTATAATATGCCAAGAAACAAATTAGTCTTTAAATGTATAGCTGTTGAGGTTGTAGCAAAGAACATCATTCCATGTCATATGTGATTAATTATTGTATGCCTGTGTGAAACATTCAGCCATTTTACAAAGGAATTCCTTCTAATTTTTCATCGACATCAGCTGTGTACATGTCCTTCAAAACCTTTGTCTCTGGCATTTATTGATAATATAATAAGCAGAGAATATTTATTAGACCTAACATTGCTATTTACAGTAAATAATACCAATAATGGCAATAATTTTATGATGAAAACACCCCTGTACATAAGCACTGAAGCTTAAGATCATAATTAAGGGTCAGCCCGTGCATGGTCTCTAGGCCATAGTGGTGTTGCCTCACTGCAAGTTAAGGCCACTGCAGCACAAGGAACACGCACGACTGTGCCTTGTGAGTGACTACTCTGATTTGGCTGCCAATGTCTATGAAAATGGCGAGAGCATTAGTGCACATGACCCCAGTGTTCTGCACAATTGCTGCACCAAAATAGTGTGTCTGGTCCAAGTCAAGGCTCTGTGCCTCTTCCTCTGTTCTGCCAGTGCTGTAACAGTGCTAGTCTTACTGGTGGCTTGGGCTAGATACGATGCAGCAACAAAGTATCAGTACATGGGGCATCCCAGACAATGACAGACTCAAGACACAGTGCTGATGAACTGTATAAACAAATTAGTCCGCTGAATACGATTTCTCAGTGTATTCTATGCAGTTCAAAGTGTAATTTCGTCCGTTAGTCAATGCCCTCAGTCAACTGCAGTATGATGTTACCTAGATTTGCATTTATAATAGTTTCAAATTGACCAGAAAATGTCTTAATTGCACTGTGGTCCAGCACTATGTGTATTGTCTGTACTGATGGGAATGTGCTAGTTGTGACATTGTCCTTTGTAGTGCATGCATTGGAGTGTACCCTTCAGTGGCATTCATGTCCCTTTCTTTAGCTATTTATTGAAGATAGATTGTCAGACATTGCATGTGAAACTGTGAACATGCTGAAGTATATTATATATTAACTTTCTGTTCCCAGGAACCTTGACCATCACTCCCGGCCCTCCTTCCCTGAGCTCTGCTCCTCCCTGAATGACCACTCTGGCAGAGACAGTCCTTCTCTGCTGGATGTACCAATGCAGGCACTGCAGTCAGTCAGGGAGCCTGCCAGAGCAGCCCAGCTAGGGGCTCCACTCAGCTGTGCACAGGACCTGTACAGAGACCTACAGCAGTACTACCAGTGATTTATTGTAATGTACGATTACTTTGCTCCAATGTGTTTGGCATTTTATATATGCCACTTGTACGTGTCAGTTTGGGACATATACTGTCCAAGTAAACTTTTAGTGTGTGCTAAGCAGTCTAACTGCAATTTAATTTTGAACAATTTTTGGCTTGCATAATATGCTTGATTCTGTGTGAATTGCTGTAGTTTGTGAGCCACTAAAACTAATGGCTACCAATATGTTGTGTAATGTAAGTGATATATATCTACACAGTATGATTTAAGCATACATGACGACATGTGCATCCAATTCACTTTAGTCCTTTCTGATCCATGCCTCATTATTTAACTCCACTTTATATATGCTGCAATATCATTTTCATCTCTGCCCTCATCACCATGTCATGAGCAAACATGAGGAAGCCTATACCACTTGGAGAGGGAGTTACTCATGCAGTTGGCTTTTGCATGCTAGATTATAATATTATGGGTACCAAGTTCACAATGCATCTGTGAGGTTAGATCCCAGAATAATTTCATTTGCTAGCCTAACCATGCATGCAGAGAGTGACAAGTCCCTAACAGTCTCTTCTTGCTTTGTTCACCATAATGTTGATTAAAACATTAAAGCACCATGATGACAGTGTACAGTACATACCTTTGCCTTACTCATTTGGGCATACTGAACTTCTGTGATCATGACTCCCCCCTCGTCCTTCTTGGCTCTTCCTCCTTCATACAATTATACCTTGATTGATCTGAGCTGCCTTCCTCTTATATACCCATACTCAAGCAGTATTCTCCACAGATTCTATAAACAAATCATTCTATAAGCACCATGAATATATGTAATCTATATATATCTTTCTCAGTCAACCTGCTTCACCGCAATTGCCTGGTGTACACATCAATCATTTCCAATTCTAAAACCTCCTGTGCCTTGAACTACCTGTTGTTGAACCTTTTAGTACACTCTGTCATTCAATACTCTCACAAGTACCTTGCCAACAACAGTGACTAGGCTGATTATTCTATAGTTGGTACATTCCCTGCACTGCTCTTGTGGATTAGGCAATGATTGCAACCTTCAAATATCTGGGGCCACACCTTTCTTTCACACTACATTGAGCAAATTCATTTGAAAGCACAATTCATGCATTCCTCTGCTACCTTCCACACTTCTTCCACTGAACCTTCCTGGATACCATATATTTCATCTCCCACACCTTTTGCAATGCCAGTTTTCAGTTTACTGTACTGATCTAGTGCACTCTTTCCTCTCTACCATTCTTTGATGGATTTCATCCAAGTTAATTAGTAACCTCATGTCTTTTCCTACCCTGGCATTTAAGTCCCCAATTAAAATCAGCACAGTTTCCTCAGTCACACTGTCAGCTGTCTCCTACAATCTAGCAAAAGGTTTCACTTTCACCTCCCTGCCGCTATTATCCATTGGCCTATACAATTCTGCCATACACCTTCCACATTCCTATCAACAGAATTCTCTCAATAACACTGTACACTGTTGAATACAGAGCAATGGTCATACTAATCAGATTGCTTAACCCAAGGCTGTCATCATGCAGTCATCGCACCACTTCTCTAGTGTGACATTCACCCCAATTGCCTGTACTTACACTGCTGTTCATAACATTCTTAAATTGAGCTGTTGAAAGTACATAATTCATACACTCAAAGGGTACAGTTTGTAATTAATTCCTCAAGTTCTAACTTCATACCCTGGACACAGCTCAGCCCACAATAGTACATTGTGTACAGTGGAAGCTCCTCCAGAAAATTACTATACAAGTAAATGCATATTTCAATGCGATGTGAAACAGTGTGCGTCACTCCATGACAAATCACTTATACATGGACTCTAGCCTGATTGAATATAGTTATTCCAGTATGTTAACGCCTATGCAGACAAAGCATCTTCTTCAGGAATGAAGGAAAGCAGTGATGTGACCACATTTGAAAAGGGAAATGTTTATAATATTGCTTGGTAGACAGATGCAAGTGGGTGCCCTCTCTGTTTAGGGGGTGCATTGCTTGTAAACAATTCAGGACTTCAGGATTTCAAGCACAATTTTGCAGAAGACCCTGCTTTAGTCCAGCACAGTCATATTTAGCCAGTCCTTCTCATGAACAGTGCCTGTGGCATGCTCAGCCAGTGCAGGCATGTTGGAGTCACCAGTGAACAATGCCCACCTAAGCTCCTTCAGGCGTGTTACTAGTGATTCTTTGAGCCACCATTATCAGTCACACCACACAAGCAGCCTGTTTACCTCCATCTCATCCATCACCCCATCATCAACCATCTCATTCTTATCAGATTCAATATCTAGTAAGAATTGCTATAAAACTGCCCTTGCATGTACTTATACCTGAAACCATCACTATTTTTCCTCATTCTGTGAAGCTGATTCTATTATTCAGAGGCATTGTAATGTTGGAATAATTCTATCTTGTCAGGTGCCTGGAGTGTACAAGTAATTCACCATGGATATTGTTAACCCACCCAGCCACAAAAATTTATACCAGTCTGTCACTCACAGCCAATCCAGCAGATGATATCTTGTGCAATTCTTAAAGTTGTATACCATATATCTGTAGTGAAATGTGCAATGAAGCGATTAGTGCCTCTTAAAAATGATCCCACCAAATGGTATGTTGTGTTCACCCATGCATGCTCTTTTACTGAAAGGAGTGAACAGGTGTATTCATTGTAGCAGCCAATTTATAACAATTCACACATTTTTTGTGAGGAACTACCCTTACTCAGCAACTTCTGTGTTACACTCCATTGAATACCTGCCTAATCTTTCTGATTTTATCATGAGCATCTGAAGCACCACACCTACTCTGATCTGCCTTCTGTACCCTTTAATCCAACATTGCCAATCGCCTTCCCATCATCCCCTTGTTCTTTGCCTCAGGACATGTACAGGTGTATGAAAGTAATCATGGGACAGTTGGCTCTCATATGAAATAATCTGAAGGCTGCACATGCAAAGTACACCGAAGAAATAAAGGTACCTTAGCCACTACTAGCTAGTCTATAGCACCAGACATTCCTTGACAGCTAAAGATGTCATGGATAATGAGACATAATAAGGCATACATGCGCACTGCCTTCAAGAAAAAAAATGCGAATATATAAGCAAGGATAAGATGGAGTGCAAATGAGGATGGCTAAATGGTCTGTTCAAGTTGATAGGAAAGTTTATTTTGCCAGCTGGACCTTAGCGTGAAAGAAGTCCAGCGGTCAATTGATTGGTCAGATCAATCTTCTGGGCAGGGGCATGGTAGGAGGACCTGGGTACCCTGAGGCAAGCCACAGCTGAGTCAATTAGCCTGAAGGCAATTCTGCAACAAATCCATGGCCACGTGATGGTGGAGCTATATGGGTGGCTATGCTTCTCAGCAATGAGGCTGGCTAATCCCTTGTATGCCACCGTGGCTGATGGGCCCCATCCACCACTGGATGACAGGACCAGGGGGTAAATGTCCCGTGTTCCACATCAAGAATGCGTTGCTCATAGAAGTGCCTCTTCTCTCGTTCATGTCTTCTATAACATATGCCTCAGAGGTTGTTGAGATGATGGAGGGGGCGTGCTAGTTAAAAACTCTGACCTTGAAGAAAGTTGTCTGCTGCTCTTGTCCCAGAGGTTCTGTGCCTGGATAGCCAATCTAGCACTATCCTCAACATTTGCACTCCTAAGATGGAACCTCTCCCCACTCAAGGACTGTAGCATCGGCTCAACATCCACATTTGGACAAACTTCAGTAAGAAGTTGTGCAGTTACATCTCTGTTGGTATTATGGCAGATGGAGGGCATGGCACCCTTGGGACATCTGAACGCATGGCTGACCATAAAGAGCTGACCACATGGGCAGTGCGATGCCAGTCTTGCAGACGTTCAGCTGAACCTCAGGCACAATGCATCCCTGAAGGTCGGCTTATAGAGTGTGAAACCATACTTTGATATGCGGGTGGTAGTGAGCTAGGAGGATGCTCCTTTTCACTGGCTTATTCCATTGCCAGCTGCATGGTCTTGGAAAAGTTAGACTTAAATGCACCAGCCTCTTTTGCAATTTCAGATCGACTGTCACTGCAACACAGGGCCTTGATTTGTCTCTGCTCCAGCTGTACCTGCTTGGGGTAAGAGGGGTTGTGAGGCAGATGAGATTCACGAGGGGGGCTGCCACCTCAGAACAGGCTCTGAACTGATTGCTGGCAGACCTAGATGGTTGTGGTATGCCCAGTCCTCAATGCCGCACTGGGAGGGCCAGCAACTCTCTCTATATATATCTCTGAAGGAAGGCTTCCTTGTCAGAACTGCAAAAGTCGGTATCTGAAGGCTTCTTCCAGTGATTGAAACCGATCATCGATGTCTGGTATTGTGTGCATTAAGAAGGTCCACTCATTCATTAGTCCGTGGGACAGGATGGCATAAGCTGCCTGGGGCTGTGTCGTTTCAATATCAGCTACGTTCTCAATTTCTGAGACCCATCTGCTAACTTTTAGCTTGACAAAATCACCAACAAAAGGCCTTGTGGCTCCAAAATACCTCTGACCCTGAGTGGTGATGTTGACTCCTGTTCCTCAGAAGTGCATTTCTGCTGCTGGATGTTGTTTGGCCCTAACAACTAACCATTTTTGCCAGGGTTAGGAGGGTATCCAAACTGTGGTCCAGATGTTAGCAACCTATCCCACCACTTACACAGACCAGAGGCTCTTCCACCAGCAGAAGCATCGTCAGCATACGTTCTATACCTGTGCCACATCACCCTGCAGCTTATGGATCAAGGGTAATATGCCAATGGCATACATTGCCATGGCGAGCGGGTCACCCTGGGTGGTGCCTTCATGTGAGATGATATCGGTGTAATCCCTGTCAATGAAAAGCCTGGAGGGAGTACGGTAGGTATTGATAAGTGTAGAGCAAGCACTGGACAAAAGATGTGTGCGTTTCTCAAGGCTGCTTCTCTGTTCAAGAAAATGAACGCGTTGGAGGCGTCTACCATGAGTACTGCTTAAGTGCCTTCATCTTCAAAGAGCCTCCTCGTTTGCCAAGTTCCTTGTGTTACAGGCTGCTTCTTGTTCGGCACACAACTGTACACTCCCAAGCACCTTCTTAATGTCATCTCTTATGACTTGGAGGATGGCTTTGGAGATGAGGCATCTCAGTGTTTCCTCAACTCCAATTGGCAAACTTTCAGGTCTTTTGTCCAGTGCAATAAGGTGACATGCTGTTAGGGGGGAGACTGCGTGGGGGTCCACATAGGAGGAGCATGGACTCCTAGCCACTTTGGTGATCACTACATGTGCATATCTCTGCAGATGCACTATGAAACAAATAGCACAGTTGCTACCAGGCACTCACATCAAGGCCAGATGGACCGTCAGAGCCGCTCATCCGCCGAACAGTAGATCGGATCATGGTGCCATCTATCCTGTCAAAGTCAACAGGATGAGGCTCAATAGCTGGGGGGTGCTCACTTATCGCAGATGGTGATGCTGGAGTAGCAGGAGGATGCTTCTGTAACAGGTGATCTTTGACGGTTCTGCCATCTGGTTGGATGCTGTCAAGAGGCAGACATCCAGCCCCCCTTTGCTCCGTGATCAGTCTGATTGCAGCCTTAACATTTCCTTGTGACACAAGCTTCTCAAAGGATCTTGTCCTCTTTTCATCATCCTGGTTACGGTACTGTGGGTCCAGGTTGCCTTGAATCGAACGACATTCATGCAGTAACAAGTTGACATCCCTTCAGGACATCTCGATAGTCTGTCCTGATAACACTTGGTGTGGTCTTTGGTGAATGATTGTAGATGGGGCCTTTGGAGGACCAGGGCTGGAAGGACCATTGCTGCCTTCAGGTCGAGACTCTCCATGGCTGTAGCATCATGGAATGTTTCAAGAAGACATGTCATCTCATGGACAAAGCTCAGCCCTGCCTTACCTCTTGTGACTTCAAACAGATTGCGCCTCCAGTGAACAACCTATTCATATGCTTCATCAACTCTCACTGAGAATGCACTACCATTCATGTCACCCCACATGAAGCCAGGAGGGGCAAGATCAGGGAAAGTGGGAGATCGTATTCTCACCTTAGTAGGCCTCCTCTTCCTCGAAAGCTTCATCTGCCACATCCAGAGTAGATCAATCTCTCTATTACCCTGTTCGTCACTCGCAGGGGGCGCTGATTTGCCAGGTAATCGTGAGGCGTCAGGTTGTTCATCATGATCACTCAGAAGATTATGGCAATGATTCCTACGTACGTTTCGGGAGACAATCTGTACAGCGTCTTCCTACCTTGCAGCAACGGCAATTAATGCAACGCCCACATCAATCCACATCACCGTGGATTCGTTCAGATTCGTTCAGATTGTTCAGAGTATCTCAGAGTATCCTCAGAGACAGGTATCGATGCCTCAATGCTGCCGATGCAACGGTAGCGGGCGTTGTAACAAATGCATTTGCTACAAGTCGGGAAGACGTTGTACCGATTGTCTTCCCCATCGCGTGAATCGTTGCGAGAATCGCGCTGAACCAAATCATGATGAATCAGCAACACTCGGTGGTAGAACATGTCAGACAGCAGAGGAATTGGCCAAGGAAGACAGGCAGGCAGGTGATGGCTTTCAACTCGCGAGCCACAACGATCTCCCACATTTCAACACCACCAATCTCCCCAACTTTGTTTGGGGGGATACTGATGGGGAGACCCTCTCATCGCGTCTGAAGAAGGCGTATGAAGAGGTAGTAAGCTGGAAGCGAAACCTCTTTGAGGTCCCAAGGGGGAAGGCAGGAACTGACTTTGTCTCAGAAGTGACCCGACTGATAGAGGCCTACAATGACGCCACAGCACTAGAAAGCATTGCCTTGAAAGCAGTAATGGTGATGCCCAGCTTGTTACTTCAGAGGCCTCATGCCAGGTCCAGCACCAAAGACAACATCCGGTGCTTGGAGGAAAGGCTGTCAAAATGGAAGAAGGGAGACCTTGATTCACTTGTCCACGAAGGTCGTACTGTCCAAAGTCAACTGAACACTCACCAGATTCAGCACCAAGATGAAGGGAGAACGGCAAGGTCCTTCGAAAAGTTGGTTTCGGCAGGCAATGTCAAGGCTGCAATGAGATTGATTACTGAACATCAGGATAGGGGATGTCTACCTTTAGACAGCCTTCAACCTGATGGAAGGACAGTAAAGCAGCACCTTCAAGACAAACATCCACCAGGACGGCCAGCGATACCCTCAGCGATTAGTGACAGCCCTCCGGCTGCTGAACCCCATGAAGTAATTTTTGATCAGATAGATGGCCCCTTGATCCGCTCCATTGTCCAAGGAATGGATGGCTCAGCCGGACCCTCAGGGCTCAATGCGGGCAATTGGAAGAGAATGTGCTCCTCCTTCCGGAGAACCTCAGAAGATCTGTGCAAGTCCATCGCCAGACTAGCCAGGAGATTGTGCACTGGATATGTTGACCCAGAAGGAATATCTGCCCTGGTTGCCTGCCGCCTCATAGCACTTGACAAATGCCCAGGAGTGAGACCAGTTGGGATTGGCGAGACATTGAGGCGTCTCATATCTAAGGCAGTCCTTCAGGTAGCAAGAGATGACATCCAACGAGTGGTGGGCTGTTTACAGCTATGTGCAGGGCAGGAGGCAGCATGTGAAGCCGGAATACTAGCAATGAGGAGCCTGTTTGAAGATGGCACTGTGGAGGCTGTCCTTTTGGTAGATGCTTCTAATGCTTTCAACTCCCTAAACAGAGAGGCTGCCCTTCGGAACACCCACATTCTCTGCCCCATACTAGCCCCAATGCTAACAAACACGTACCGGAGCCCAGCTAGACTGTTCATCGGGGGAGATCACATTCTATCGCAAGAGGGTACCACACAGGGAGACCCACTGGCTATGGCTATGTACGCCCTTGGTACCCTACCCCTCATCCTGAAACTTCAGAATGATGTAACACAAGCCTGGTATGCTGACGATGCCACAGCCGGAGGAGAGATAACAGGCCTACGTAGATGGTGGGAAAAGCTCGAAGCAATTGGCCCACAGTATGGATACCACCCCAACCCAAACAAGACCTGGCTGGTGGTCAAACCAGAACATCTACCAGCAGCAGAAGAACAGTTCCATGAAACAGGAGTGAAGATCACAACCCAAGGGCAGAGACATCTTGGGGCTGCAATTGGTTCCAGGAACTTTGTGGAGGACTTTGTCCGGGAGAAGGTCTTAGTTTGGGTATCCGAGATTGAGAAGCTATCAAGGATTGCCAGCTTCCAACCCCAGGCAGCACACACAGTCTTTACACACGGACTGATGCATAGATGGACTTTCCTAATGCGTACAGTTCCAGGTGTGGAGGAATTGTTCCAACCATCGGAAGAGGTTATCCGCCATCAATTCCTACCGGCGTTGACTGGTAGAAAGGCTCTCAGTGATTCTGAGAGAGCGCTGCTGGCCTTGCCAGCAAGGCATGGAGGACTCGGCATCCCCATACCTACAGCAGCTGCCCAACGCCAGTTCCTGGCCTGTTCTTCCATTAGTGCACCATTGGTGGAGGTCATCAAACAGCAGAACACGAACTACCCTATGGAAGTTCGCCTGAAACAGAGACACGCAAAGGCTGCCATTCGCACCAACAACCGCAATGATGCCGCCGAAGAGGCGATGGCACTCAAGCCTAAGCTGTCCAATGCCCAACAGTGTGCCATGGAGCAAGCCAGCGAGAAGGGGGCCTCTTCATGGTTGACCGCCCTTCCGCTGGCGAAGTATGACTTCTGCCTCCACAAGCAGGCATTCAGGGATGCCTTATGCCTCCGATTTGGATGGACACCAACTCGACTTCCATCCCACTGCCCATGTGGAAAGCTATTCACTGTTGATCATGCCTTCAGTTGCCCTAATGGAGCCCTGCCATCTATCCGCCATGACCGAATCCGGGACATCACTGCTAATTTCCTGACAGAAGTCTGCCCGAACGTTGGCCTCGAGCCCACTCTCCAGCCCCTGACTGGAGAGAGCTTCCCCCTCCGTAGTACCAATACGGAAGAAGGGGCAAGGCTCGACATCAAGGCCCAGAACTTCTGGGACAACAGCCAGAGAAGTGCCTTCTTTGATGTTAGAGTGTTTAATTCCTTTGCCCCCACCAACAGCTCATCCTCAACCAGCTCCACATATCGCAGACATGAAAGAGAAAAAAGGAGAGCGTATGAGCAGAGAGTCCTGCAAGTTGAACATGGAACCTTCACTCCATTGGTCCTGTCCTCAAGTGGTGGCTGGGGCCCCTCTGCCACAGTTGCCTTCAGAAGACTGGCTGGCCTCATCGCCACCAAGCATGGACAATCCTACAGCACGACACTGAGTTTCATCAGATGCAAGATTGGATACTCACTCATACAATCAGGAATCATGTGCCTGCGTGGACCGAGATCGTCATTCCATGCCCCTGCCAAGGCCATCAGCCTCGAGGAACACCCCCTGGACCTCATCCGCCAGGAGGTGCGCCTGTATTGACTGACCCAACTATCTTCATTCACCTCATCTATGCTATTACATTAACAAACACATACTTTACACATCACCTTTGTTATCGCCATTATGTTAACTACTGTATACATTAAGAAAAAAAAAAAAAAAAAAAATTAATGCAACGCCCACTGTCGTTACGCCGGCAGCATACAGGCATTGCGGCTTCATACGCACAATCTGACTCTTTGTCAAGCAATCGCTCCACAATTGGTCATTTTCCTCACCTAATCTGGGACCCTGTAATTATTATACCTTTGTGTTGACGTGTGCGTGGTGACATTCCTGCGGGTTTTACGGTACATGGCGTATACGGTGTACGCATATTGGTTATAATATATAGTTTTATTCTTGCTGGACGAGAGAAGATGGCAATGTGCTGGTGGCTGGCTTGCAGTTTGATTCTCTTCGCCTGGAGAGTAGAGACAACAGTGGCACAAAGAGGTAATAGATCGCTTTGCCTATATCTAGCTAGTTTATATCCGTAGCTATGGTCTTGTTAGTTTCTTTCTCTTGCTCCTTTCCTTATACCCAAGGAGAACACAACAGCGAGACTGTTTTAGCTAACCTTTATCATCTATCATTACCACAAAATTACTATCTCCTGCGATTTAGTGCTCAGGACGAGTAGTACTCACTTTAGTTTGAGATGTGTACGAATTCTCTAGAACATGCGCATTTAACATGTGTGGTCAAGTGTCAATTTCACTCGTGATCTAAAGCACACACTCAGTGGGTCAAGCTGATGGAAGTAGGTTTAACAGTGGCAAAGAGAGGCAGGCTCATTCTCTTCGGCTCGCGCGCGCTACCGAGTAGGCACTGATGGCTGACTTAGCCTGGACTATTCATGTGTACAGTTACATACTGTGCCTGTGCCCGTTGGTGATAGCAGGAGAATGTCAGTGCCACACACTGAATAGCTGTAGATTATATATTAGATCTATCTACTATCGATCCTTTATTATTTAGTGACTGCTGTTACTGAGTGTGTTGTCATTATAACTGTGCTATAATCCCTTCCTGAGTACATGCCATATTCTGTTATACTCACAGTGCCATAATAGCCAGTTTGTACATTACTGAAATGCAAGCATGCTAGGGATCAAGTTTGAATGATGTTACAAGAGTTTCAGTCTGTTATTGGATGAATGGTATGGACGAAGTTAAAATTAATTAGAAGCAATAATTGATAATTCATGAACTGTGAATAGATCAATCCTCTCTCTTAGAATGTGTGGTGTGTTAATGCACTATCAGCACATCACTAAAGCTGTGGAAAAAGTGTTTATGCTGCCTAAGCCACTTCCTAGTGTAATGTGCACAGTGTGTGGTTTCATTCCAGACATTGAAAGCATTCCAATGGCATGAACAACACACATTACATCATGGTTTCTATTGCTCCCAATGCCAAGTCATGAGCGCTTGCCTTTTGTGGAGCCTTGCTGAAGCCATGCAGCTTACTGTTGTAATGGCACGTAGATACCGTTGCCTTGGTAACGGGCATCTAAACGATAATTAGAGAGCTTTAGCACAGCGTAATAACGTTACGGTATCCCATGGATACCGTGGATATTGTACCGTTATTACGATGCCTTCAGCGCGTTTGGCATAGGGTAATTTGGTAAAAACGGTAGAAATAGTAAGATGGCAGTGACAGAGCTCACGTATTGACTGATTACTTGACAAAGCAAGAAGACAACGAAAAGCAATAAGACGTCGCCCTACGCAATCGAGTACAAGAAGCACCTAGACCGGTAGCGACTTCCACCGAGGCAAGTGACACTATACAGGCAGTTCTGCTCGTGTCCGACGAACTCGCGAAGCAGGAAGACGTCGCCAGCAATGCTAAAAAGTACAGGTGAAGCTGTGTGTATCCTTGTAAGAAGAGCGACAGCCGTATAAGCGAGAGGAACCTCCGCAGAAGGAGCATGCACGCGGTCCAAGGCACGCGCTCGCGCTGAGAAAGCTGGATACTTGCTTACTGGTAACTACACTGTGCGCCGTTCGCTGGGTGAGTAGTGGCATGCGCATAGACGCTGTTGAAGTGCCTAAGACGCTCGCAGACACTGAAAAGATGGTGAAGTGCATAGCGTTTGAAAGCAACGATAAAGTTCGGTTCTATGGTAAAATACGGAAGCCTTTTACCGTATTTTTGTGATTGCGCAATATGTTATCGTAAATTGTATCGTTTTACCCTATGCTATATAAACCTCTCTATTCTAAAATCCCGTAAACGTACGTGACGGGCAGAGTGCGGCCGGTCGTAAATAACCTCTATACGCCCTTACGGCTGTGAACTATATATTCCTTCATATCACGTCGAATGGCCTCCCTACTAAGTACGTAGTACTAATTTAAGGTAGCGTTTTACCGTATTTTAACGTAAGCCGTACTCAAAGGCAATAAGCTGGATCAGGTGTCTGATTGGGTTTGCCCTTCTCAGATCAACAATCATGTGTCTGAGAGGAGCACGCTCAAGCGCCCAGCACGTAATCAGAAACAATGTTGCTGATTGCCCGATAGACCTCGCAGTCTGCGAGGGGCAGATCTACTAACTGAATATCAGTACTTGACTTTATACATATTTACACTACAGCATCTGCTTTATATTACTGTATAGTAAAATGTTATAACATCTTATATTGCAGGCAGTGCGCATGTGTGCCTGGCTGAAATTATTGATTATTTCTCATTCCAAAAATATTAAGGACAGGCGGCAAAGGAGTGTATTGACGAGAAGGTTTGCGGGTTCCGGAGTTCTTCTATTGGGCACTCGCATTGTCGTCAGTTGCCAATGATGAGGACATTGTCAAAAGAAGATAGGGAAGACGATTTGGTTGGATTAGAGAACAGTTTTGAATCTATATTACTTAAATGCCACCCAATCGGCATCTGTGAATATTTAGATCACTCAGCACTCGGGCGGTTCGTGCTCTAAATCTCGCAGACACCTCTTGGGCATCATTTAACTATTACAAGTAGCATTTTATTATTGACTCAGACATAGCAACAGCTGTTTATGTGGCATTGTATAGTTTCTGGCATGGCCTGCCCAGACATGCCATCAGGCAAGTGGCATATACCTGCTCATGTGCATGCTACTTTAACATACAGTGACTGAGGGTACTGTTCTTGTGGCCACATTTAAATAACCAGGCAAAAGCAAAGAGCATAAGACCATGTAATGGCATTGTATAACATGCTTCCCTGTTTCACCTGCTTAATTATACATCTGCAACAATGGTGTAAATAATACACTTGCATTTTTGCGGCAGCCCCTTAGTGTTTTCGTTTTGACATTTTGTTGTATGGCCTCGTGTCACGCTTCAGGTGGTATGTCGGTATCTATATATAATACCGCCACCAGTGCATGTGAAGTATATAGCTCCACTCATTACTGGAAGGTTGCCACTACCACCATCACTGCCACCACCGGCCACCAGCATCACCACCACCACCACACAGTCCAAGTTACAATCTGCATCTGTGTAGCCAGTATATGCGGCAGAACAAACTACAAACACCCCCACCGGTACAAATTTCACAAGATTAACTCCAAGAAGCCTACTTCTTCGTTGAACCATTGAGCATTTCGCTGCCAAGCGTGTGGTGGATAGGATCAGAAGAAATGCGCAAGAGTTTGGAAGCAGCCCTCTGTACGTAGAAGAAGCGGTGTTCTTGTTTGGCCAAGACCAGGGGAAATAAGTAGCTAGCTACGTACTTTCGCCGAAAACGAGGCTCCGTGAAGGGTGTTTTAGCGTGGCAACACAGCCATTGATTACAAGGAAGTTACGCACGCCAGACCTTACCCAGTTACTTGAATTCGCTGTAATAAATGGAGACAAGGCAGCCACTGTAAGTGTGTAGAGAAGGCCCTGCTTAGCTACTTGGAAACGTTTTAGCTTGCATGTAGCATTGCTGTGCAGCGGTCAAAGCCCATTGTATTGAGAAAAGAGTTGGACACTTACGTGTGAAAAGCATTTCATGCTAAATACATCTATATCAACCAATTTTATCCCATTCTTTGCTTGATGCATCTAGCTAGCTAGCATGCACAAGCAAGTCACGTGTAATCATGGGATGTCATGAGCATACACTGCCATGACATTGTACATCCACAAGGTGACACATGAACATGCTGAGAGAAAGAGTCACATGCTATGTGAACAGCAGCTGCATGGCAAGAAATGTGTGAAAATGACTCATTGAGCAACAACTATAGAACAAATAAACATTCCACATGAAGCTGATTGGCTAACAATAAGAGCCCAGTACTCCTGGGGAAGTTAAGCTATAGCAAACTGGTGGTTATACAATATGTTCCACAGTTTTCTCCTTTAATGTATGGCTTCATCATACACAAGCATTACTAGGTACCGGGGTATATGTAGTACTAACATGTTTCTGCATATAGCTAGTGCATATAATGTACAGTCATATTTGTTCGTGATATACATACCCCTTTAGTCTCCACAAATGACCTCTAAATAAACATGCTAGGAAGACAGAGAGACATTGAATATGTTTGAGTACTCCTCTGCCCATTCTACCAATCTTACACCAAAACCAGCACACTTCATCAATACACTGGGGAGTGATCTAATTTTGTTAAATATCAGCACCACTGACCTATTTTAGATAAAATGGATCGTTATAGGAGAATTCTATGTCACAAGAATATGATGTCATTCTGTTATAGTTGAAGAGTATGCATAGAATGCATTTGGAGTAGCTTATCCAGCTAGATTTTCTTGATACTGTAGACACTAGATTTTCTTCATTAGTAAAGTTGCCACAGAAATTGCTAGTCAAAGATTTAATTGCCCAAAACACTTTGGCAACTGACTGCTGCTTTCTGCAGTGATTTATCATGGTGAGTGGTCATATTCATGAGAACCATGATCCATAGAATATACTGTTGCAGAATGCAGGAGCTAAAATTTCTGGAAAGCTATACCAATCACTGCCAAATCACTATGAAGTAGATAGCATCTCTATATGTGCAAAGGAGGATCTTAAAGTATAGTGACCAGTAATGCAAACGGTGATAATTGCTTGGAGGGATCTCTTTTGCTTTTCTTCTTTCTGTCATGTCATAACTCGGTAACAGAACAGTGCACCTAGCTCAAGTGGTAAACTAGTGCACTTCTGTTGGGATGTTTCTTTTGCGTTTAGATAACAAGAGCATGTCTAATTTCTCGGGAAAGTTTCCTACTGAAACCACTGTTGCCAAAAAATTCAGCCATAACAGCATTGCATATATATGTAGATTGGCGCCAAAGTTCAAGTATAGTGTGCTTGATAGGAGTAGTAACTGATGTAGAGTTGCAGTGTAATAGGTGTATTGATAATATGTAACAGATGACCCTGGCCTATCATTGGCATGTACACATGTCACTGTGTGTCATAATATCTGGTCTATCTCAGCCTCACTCCCAGGTCATCCGCCAAGTACCATAGCTTGCATTTGAGTATTCACCCAGAAGTGTGTGTCCAAGACGGAGTCACGTCTGATAGTAGCGTGTTTGCTAGATGCTTGCCAAGTTTGTTTAAGTCTCAACCAGTGGATATTCACTACTTTGTTCACTTAAAACATAAGGTACTAGATGAATTGGAGTAGGTTCCTGGAGTGTCAACATCCCCAATTCCAACAGACTAAGCCACCAATGTGCCCTTCATAAGCCACAGCCATGGATTTCAATAGAGATTGCTCTAGCGCTCACTGTGTCACTATTCATCTATGAAAACACGCCCTGTAAAAGTGAAGTACTGACACATTTCCTCCTCAAAGCTATGTGGTTATACAGCACTGAGTAATACTTTCAGCTTTATGTACAGTACATACATGACTGAACTTGCATGTCATGCATACTTTAGATTGTGATTGCATTGCATTATGTAGCTACGTATGATGTGCTCGTTCATGAGAGCTCTATGAGTCAAATGTATCTATGATGAAGTAAATTATAGTGAGTCACAACTTACATAGATAGACAAGGAGAGAATGTAGCACCCAGCTGGCATCAAATCCAAACCTATACTCTAACACAGATTTCCAGCAACAGAGCCAAACTGACCCAGTACTGACAGTTTGCTTCATGCACCGTATATACCGTATTCGCTCTAAAAATTTGTCATTCTAATTTTCGTCAGGGGAAGAAGTATGCTCAAGTGTACTCTAATCATGACGAATTTCCTGTCTGTCATTCCGCCATTGGCCTCTAATTTTCGTCATGAACAGGAAGCGTTCTAAATATTTGTCGGAAATGCCTGCAATATGGCTGCGACAGCCAAGGAACAACGCCTAGGAACAAAGCCAACAACGCCGCTGTTGTCTTTGTCCTTCTGGCACCGTTCGTCTATAAGCCTTCTCGACGCTGTGTACGTCGTTCATTTTCCTTTTGGTGCGACAATGGAGTTCAGTGACCGCGAATCGTCTCCAGATCCTTCTCGTTCGTACGGTAGCCTCGCACTGCTGTTCGCACGGTCATCGTGAAAGCAGCCATTTCAGCAAGGAAGGCCCATACTGAAAAGCTCTCTAATGTTTCGTCCGAAAACTAAATATTCGTCACCTACGACGGTCTTCTCCATTCCAGCTCTAATTGCCTCAAAAGACGATATTTTCGCTGCACTAGGGGTGACGAATTTTTAGAGCGGATACGGTACCAGCTGTGCATGGATTTGAGTCCTTGAGCAGTAAATTCTACATAGACACATCTGACTCATAGAACTCTCTTAAACGCACATACAAATAGAACAGAGGAGAATTTGTACTACGGGTTTTTAAGTGCTTGCAATGAGCAGCTCACCTGCCAGGTTAGTGGAACCTTGCCATTGTTCTGCACTGGCCTCAATAGAGTGGCCTTGTGGCAACTAGTCCTTTGCAAGTGTATAGTGTGAAGGGAAGGTGAATTGTCACCGCTGAGTCAGTTTGACTTAGTGGCTGAAACTCGTTCCACATTAGAGTATAGGTCCAAGGTCCAATGCTGGCTGTGCAGCAGGTTTTCTTGCTTGGGTTGCAGCTTATGGTTCAGCTCTTCATCTGATGTGTTGCCTCTACAATTAAGTGATTATTTGATCATTCTGACATTATGGGTATGCTTTTATTATATGTCATGCAGAATGCTTAGGTGCCTTTGCTGACTTTAAATCTGTTGAAGGAGAACGTGTACTAGAGTCCCAGTATATTGTACCAGGACTCAACTTCTTCTGCAATGGTACTGTGACTCAGTGGAAGGTGGGACTCCAGGGTGGAGACAATGGCCAATCTGTGAACCTTCAGATATGGCGCTCAATGGAAGAAGGAAAGTACATCAGAGTGACTGAGATGGTGTACACCAAAACTGCCAATGAGAGGATAGCTACTGTTCCAGTGTCCATGTCAGTGATGGCAGGAGACATGGTTGGGTTCAATGGACAGTTGAAACTTCACACTTTACCTGATGTGGGCCTTACCATTTACAGTAGTGGGGTAACTCCCACCGCATCCCTCAGTGGTCTATCCCCTACTGTGGGACCATCTCCATACATCACAGTTGTGTTTGGTGAGTAGTACTGTATGTAGCTACTATTTACTATTATAATCATTTGCACATGTTCCAGTGTTCACAACCAATCAGGACAATTCTGCAGTTAGTATACCATTCTGCCTGTAATCACATGCAGTCTGTTCTGAAATAAATGGAATATTTGACCATTCTCAAGAGAAATTAGGTTACAAGGAATTTTCAACCTTATAATTAGCTCCAATGAGTATACAATAGGTCTGATATTAATCCAAACCCCCTTCTGACTATGGAAACATTTGAATTTTGACCTCTGGCATCAGTTCATTTGATTCAGCTAGTGTAGTAACTGTCCACAAGTTTCCATAAAGAGCTTGCAGTACTGTTTGCAATTTGTACCTACAAGGACTATAATTTTAGCATGCAGAAAGAGACGTATTCTTATGGAAACTTCTTTTCATTCCCCTTGTGTGTTGCTACTTGTATATTTGTTATTTGCAGAGCCAGCTGTCACAAGCACTTCTGTCTCTTCAATGACATCAACTGTTCCTCTTTCTCCAAGATTCTCTGCTGGTGATGCATCTGGTGCAACAGTCATGATTGTCTCACCTAGTACAGTGGCACTGCCCCAATTTTCATCCTCAGTAGAACAGCTCCCTTCTGCTGGGAAGTCATCTAATGCTCAAAGTAGCAGTGCAGGTGGAAACAGTAATGTTGCCCCATCAACCCTGCTTCCTTCAGGAGCTGGTGGAGTAAGGTTTGATGCTATCTTTGGAGCAGTATTGGCAGTGGTGGTCAGCCTCATTGTTCTGTCAGTCTTTATTGCTATAGTGCTAATTACATGGAGAGTGAGGAGGAGTGAAAAGAAAGCATTCACAAGTGAGCAAAGTGTTTGAGTGCGTATAACTGCATGTCTACAATAGGTCTTACTGTTCTATGTTATAGCATTTCTATATTATGGGTGGACCTGATAATGTGAATCATATCATGATGCATGGGTCTACTATCATGGTGTGTATCCTATACAAGTAACAAGTGCCCATGGTTTGAGGGTGATTGTGAAAACTGTATTAACAGCTAGCACACAACACAGCACATCATCCAGTGACAGTACATTGAATTTCATATCAAGGTACACAGGGTCAGCACATCACATGCCCCACAGTCATATCAAGGCTTCTCCAACAAGATCTACTTTAGAAGTGCTCCTATCTCATGAACTGCTGCAGTGCAAGACTGCATGGTGTACTGTACTTTATTTGTGTGCTATATGTTAAAGTCTCTTCCAGTGTTCCTGAATTTTCAAATCACTGCTTAAGACCATAAGATGACGTCAACATTTTCCTGTTTATCCCTTTGCTCGTTATTTTATGCGATAAGTAATTATAGCTACTACACACTCTCACATGGCTATTGAGTATGTAGTATGTATTAAAAGAGTATCTATATACTTACATTTATGTCTCCACTGCTTCCTTGGTCTTCCTCTGATTCTCCTTCCTGTCTCTTCTTCTGCAGTCACTTGTTTTGCCAGTCACTCCCATTCCTTTCCTCCATTCCCACCTTCCACCTTGTAGAAGTATAGCACTGAGCAGCCTCAGCTTACTATAAAATTTCTACATACACTTCTGTCTAGTTCTAGCTTGCTCAGTTGATCATTATGACTTTCATTTCTCCCACAACAGGATAAGTTATTGCATTTTTCAGTAGTTTATATTTTGGATGTCATGATTGACTTCTGGTGTACATTCTTCTGTAGGCAAGGTGTCCGTGAAGTACAGCAGTAGAAGTGAAACAGCAGCTGTGTTGGTTCATATGAATGATGTACAGGATGAAGATGTAGAACAGCACATCACTGATAACATTGCTCCAGGAGAGTATGAAACGCCTGTGTCATTGAATCAGAGTCAGTATGAGGTTGTGGTGGAGCACAGAACTATGGGACAAGCAACAGGGAATCCCAATGCCATGTTTCCCTTGTATGAAGCAGTGGGATACGGTGGTAGCAGTGCTTCCAGTAGTCTGTTCTACCAGTATGTGCCATCCAAGGTGAGGACCCTAGCATGAAACATACTGGATCATAGCCATACAAGGACATTTCAAATTACAGTTTATCAGATTTGCAATTGGTTTGTACCTGCTCTACCTAATACCTCTTGCTCTTTGTAGATATCAAGGCAGAAGGGTGTCAAGCCAGAGGAAGATGCCGCAATTTATCACGAACTGGAGAGTGTGGTTAGGCACAGACCATCGGTTTAAATCTTCTTTGTAAACAGCAATAATTATACAGTCCCATTTTCTACATTCCACAGTATGTATCAGACTACACTGATTATGCTTATGAGGAGGTCCCTTTTACAGAGCCAGCTGAGGAAGTGGGAGATATTTACGACCAATTGGCACATGAGAAGTGTATTGAAATACCACGTCCTGTTTTAAAGTGAGTTTCTGGCATGTAAGTACATAATGTAATGTATCTGTGCATTTGGTACAGTATGATATTATAGAGGCTCATTGCTACAGTTTTCAAATGATCAGTAGTGACAATGAGCAATCACATAGCAGGTTGACAGATGGAATAATTGCAAAATTCGTCAGGTACAAAACTGAAACTCAGTTTTGTACCTGACGAAGACCTTCGCAGTTGAAACGTCGTACATTTTGCAATTATTCCATCTGTCGACCTGCTACGTGATTGCTCATTATTACTACTGATCATTTGGTACAGTATATTTAACAGGCACACTTTCCTTCTGTAATACTTAAGAACTGAGGCCATGCTTGGTTCAGGTGAGTTTGGTGAAGTGTTCAAAGGAACCTGGGAGACTCCATATGGCCCTCAAGAGGTTGCCATTAAGATGTTGAAGAAAGGCTCAACTGACAAACAAAAGGCCACATTCCTCCAAGAAGCAGCCATCATGGCTCAGTTCAGACATCCCCACATTGTGAGGTTGCTAGGAGCAGTCACTGTGGATGAACCAGTGAGTTGTGATTTAACCTGTATGTTAACACAAACCAATTCATTCTTTCACTGTGTCAAAGCATAAAATTCACATTTATATGCAGTAGTGCATTTATTGTGAATCTGAACCATGTATATACTTCTGAAGCATAGCCTAAGGCTCCATCAAAACAGTCATCTGTAGTTTGAACCACATTGCCATACAATGTACAAATGTGCATTTATACTCACTACATAATTTATTGTTACTCCCATGCTTGTTACAGGTGGTGATTGCATTGGAGTTCCTCCACAAAGGAGACCTGAGAGAGTTCCTTCAGAGACTAAAACCAGAGTATGTTAATTAAGTAAATTACAACACTTGCTACTACATATACCGTACTGATTGGTTGTTAAGCGCCCCCCCCTTATAAGCACATAACCTCTGTTAGCTAAGTGCACATTTCTTTACCAGCTTTTCACCCTAATTGTTAGGCACATAGTGATTTCAGGGGTTCACCCCTAATATTAGGCACATAAAAGGACTCCCTGGTAACCTAGCCACTTGCCTGAAGTGAAATAATGACTATAAACTAGTAAAAATAACGCTTGAATGAGAACTCACTTACTGTGCTACGCGGCGGCCATCTTAATATGACGTTTGCATATCATAATTTCTTGAACCATTCGTTTGTTAAGCGCATATCCTTTATTAGGCGCATATTTTCTTCCTGCCAGAGCTATAAGCGCATGCGCTTAACAACCTATCAGTACGGTATGCTGCACTGCTTCCCGACACCACAAGTGAATGGTAACCACCTCCTCCTCAGACTCGAATGTACCCTAGCAGCTAGCACAGCCATCACCAAACTAGACTACAAGAAACCAGAAAGGATTGGTTTAGGGCCACACATTAAGCACCCATACTGTAGTCATCATCAATGTTGTGTGTATATTGAGGTGTGGATCCTTCCACAGATCCCCTGTGTTGTAACCATGTGAAGAGTATAGCACATTCACCTTGCGTGCCTTACCAGTACCAATGTAGCTGGCTGCTCTTCTTTTCCAGCCCTGGTACCATTGTTGATGAAGGTCTACCAAAGCAGCTGCTAAGGTTCTGCCAAGAGATTGCTGAGGGAATGAGGTACCTGTCAAGGAGAGGGTTTGTCCACAGGGACTTGGCAGCAAGAAACATCCTGGTCAGCAAGGGACTCAGTTGCAAGGTTGGTGGGGTAGCTACTTGCTATAGCCATAAAGCTACAGGGGCTAGCTGTGCTCAGCACTTATTAGAGTATCCACTGGTGCCCTGGTGCACACATTATTTCAGATTGCTGACTTTGGTCTGTCAAGGAAGTTGGAAGACGACACAGAGTATTATGTGACCTCAGGAGGGAAGGTGCCATTGAAATGGACTGCACCCGAGGTATGTACTGTTACAATAGTATAGTTAGCTGAGAATAATTGGTCAGGCACACATCTAAATGCAGCAGCTGTAGTGGTTATTGCATTTAAAGGAAGTGACCACTCCCAATAAATGACTCACTGCTAAATCTCCCTTTGATGAGCAGTGGTAGCATCTGAATTAAATGAATTATTTAAGATGCATGCATACTCAAAGAAATGAGTGATATTGTAATGGGTTATAGCTGAGGACTGTTATTATTGCAGGACAGATTGATCACCTTAAATTAATTACATTTGATGGTATTTGGAATGTGTCTACGTACCATACTAACTGACGTGTTCTGTGCATAGTGGAAATATTTCTGCCTCCTCACTCCATTTTTGCAAGTCATAATTGACAACAAATCTAAGACCTGTTTACCCATTAACTCACTTCTATACTGAACTGTGTTCATCTGCAAATTTCCCACTTTTATTCTCTTCAAGAGAATAAAAAGGAATCTCTTGGCATATTAGATTTGTAATCCTCAAACAGTCCAGTGTGAATGCTCACAACTGACAACTCTACAGTAAAATTCATCCGAGAGAGTTTGTATATATTGTGCATTAGATTCATTCTGGCTGTATTATGCTGTGCAATTAATTCCTCTGCTACTGAGTAACACATAAGTAGACTAGGAAGAACCAATGTCCATGCAGGATTGTTACTCTCTTGCCACATCTTGTACTATTGAGTATCCAGGTAATTTGATTTTAAGCACCAACTCTCATCCCATGTATCGACATAGCTCTTATAGATGTTATACTCTTGCATTAGCTACAATGGTAGCTAATTAGCAGCAATTATAGAATCTTTATTGGTGCATCATGTCTCTTACAGGCCCTTTTCTACAAGAAATACAGTACAAGCAGTGATGTTTGGAGCTATGGTATGCTGATGTTTGAGGTATGGTCACTTGGAGAGAAGCCCTTTCATCATATATCAACAACAGAGGTATGTACTAGCTAACTTTGTAATTTTGTCTTTAATTGCAATTTCAGTAATTGATTCCAGTTTACATTGAATTCACAAACATTGAAATACAGTTTTAGCAATTTTTCTTTTGCTAGGCAATGAAATGCAGAACTGCATACTTAGTAAACAATTTTGTAGCATTATATATATAGAAGCAATGGAATACACTGTTGAACAGTAAGACGTCTACTCCATTGTTTATCCATCTTGCCTAATTCAACTGATTATAGCAACAAACCATTATGGCCACATTATCAATTATATGTATGTAACTGAACTACAGTGAGTTGTCGGGTATCACTAGGCTAAGAGTATTCATGAGTACATACCCCGCACAGGATAAAGCTCTATAGAAGCAAAAGTGCGAACAAGGAGATAGAATGGCAGCATACAGCAATTCTGGCCAGATGCAATCCTCGGAAAATGCTGTCCATAGCATTGTCAATTTAATCAACACACTTGTCACTATTGCACCATTCACCACATGACTGAACCAGTGAACTGAGCATGCTCAGTATGGCCGGATATTTCTGGTCCAATGTACCAACACAAAAAGAGTATGACAAGTGCTGCAGCTGGTGGCTGTAGCTATGTAATGCTCAGAACAGTTGGAAGTGATAATGTCTAGCTGGATGTAACTAATGAAATGTAATTAGCTATAACAGCTGGTGCATGGCTGTATAATGTAGTTATATACACATCACTATGGCAGCAGTCACGACTTGTATAAGGCACTGCATGCACTGAGCATGCATGGTCAGTGCAACAAGAACAAAGATGTATCCCATCGGGAGCATTATCTGGATCATGTCCGTCACCTGAGTTTGTGACCTAGTGACTGGAGCACTAGTAGGATTATGATGCAAACATTGACCCTAAGCCTAAGCCTAACCCTAACTGTGCCCAAGGCTAAGTTGTTATAGAGTGTGCCCAAGGCTGTAGGCCACATAGTCTCGAACCCAGATCCCTTCCGCCATTCTATAATGGCAGAATGGGTCTGGGTTCCAGACTAGAGGCCACCGAGCTAAGATGTCGGGGTTGTCACAAACTCACATGACGGCCATGTTTCAGATAATGCACCTGATCCGTTAAGCAGTGTAGACCAGTACCAAGAAGTACAACAGCCTGCGAAGTACCCATAGTCAGTAGATATAAGTACTACAATTTGGGGCTGCCATTTTATAATTATGCTAGTCCAAAATGGTGGCCCACAGAAAAGCATTACTTAGTCGGCTAATTCTGCAAACACCAGTGGTATTGAATCGATTTGAAGGGGCTGGAGCCAGTTTTTCGTCAGTGTAAACCCCTTCATCGCACTTAAAAGTAGCGCAGGTGCCTTGATGTTGAGGTCTACCGAAGTTTGTGTCGACGACAACAACGACAGAACTGATCACTATACCCCTTGCACAATCGTGAGAGTAATAATATGCATGCACACTGTATTTTTGACGATGTGAGGCAGTGCACATGAGTGCACACTGATGACCATGGTGTGTCAAACAGACTGTTATAGCACCTATCCTCCTCCTGTAGCTTGCTCAGACACTCCAAGCTAAAGCTGGTTACATCCAGCCACCCCCTCCAGGGTGCCCTAAGGCCATTTACAAAGTGATGGTCCAGTGCTGGTGAGTGAGGTGCTATGCTGCGCAGTACATGTCTTGCATAATGACACCAGTCTGCTGTGACAGAGACATTATAAATGCCAGGAAACAATGCTTCAAAGTGACCCCACAGCTGTTCCAAATTAGTCTTTAAATGTATAGCTGTTGAGGGTGTAGCAAAGAGCATCATTCCATGTCATATCTGTTAAATTGTATGCCTGTATGGAACATTCCACCATTTTACAAAGGAATTTCTTCTAATTTTTCATCAACATCAGCTGTGTACATGTCCTAACCCTAACCTTTGTTCCTGGCATTTATTGATAGTTTCTGGCATTTATTGATAGTACAATAAGCAGAGAATATTTGTTAAACCTAAAATTGCTATTTACAGTACATAAAGAATACCAATAATGGCAATATGATGAAAACACCCCAGTACCTAAGCACTGAAGCTTACGCATGTGGGTCATGTCTGTTTTGTTTACTTAAGGAAGTATGACACCTGAAAGGTGTGAATTCCTGTGTTGCCATGGCTACGCGAGCGTTGTCATGTGACATTCGCGTGATTTGACAAAAGGTCATGACGAAATGGCCTTAAAATGTAGTGTTTCGCTGCTACGTACGTTCTTGAAGACGGGAGGAAGCCAAATCGCAGAAGTTTGATCGAATCGTTCTAGCGGAACCGTCGAATCAAGGGAAGCACAACGATTGTCAGCCATTTTCCGAAAATGTCACGAGAATACCACGTGAGATCACATGCTAATAAGCTTTCACCTTGTACTTTCAGAAAAACGTCGTGTCGCTGTCGATGAGAAGGCTTCTTGTCGAACTGAACACTGAAATGGTTAGTCAAGTAAATTCTCTAGCTTTTGCATGAGGCATAATGCTGCGCATCCTTCCTATCTAGAGTTATGTGACCCGACATTTTGAACACCACCAAGTTGTGATAGTTTTCTTGCTATAAGTTGTCAGCGGATTGCTTTAACAACTTATACCTCATGCAAAAGTTAGATAATACGAATGCGCATCCAATCATACCTTCCTCTAGCGGCTGTGACTTTTCCTCGATAGCGACATCGGCATTTACTGCTGTTTCAGTGGCTTTGCAATTGTCGGTATTCCTCGATGTACAAAAGTATTATTAACAACGCTTATTCACAGTGTTACAGAGCGGTCCCTTGGCTTCCGTTCGGTGCTTCTTCCGCTCAGATCCAGCAAAGCTGCTAGGAGATATTAGCCAAAATACTTAGGTCAAAATCGGCTGCGCATTGTTTACATAGCCATGTCCCACATGCGTAAGGTCATAACTAAGGATCAGCCTGTGGTCTCTAGAGCCATAGTGGTGTTGCCTCACTACAAGTTAAAGCCACTGAGACCTGCTGCACAAGGAAAACGCACGACTGTGCCTTGTGAGTGACTACTCTGATTTGGCTGCCAATGTCTGCGAAAATGGCGTGAGCATCAGTGCACATGGCCCCAGTGTTCTGCACAATTGCTGCACCAAAATAGTGTGTCTGGCCCAAGTCAAGGCTCTGTGCCTCTTCCTCTGTTCTGCCAGTGCTGCAACAGTGCTAATCTTACTGGTGGCTTGGGCTAGATACAATGCAGCAGCAAAGTATCAGTACATGGGGTACCCCAGACAATGAATGACTCAAGACACAGTGCTCAGCCCGATGAACTGTAGACTTATTAGGCCGCTGAATACAATTTCTCAGTGTAATCTATGCAGTTCAAAGTGTCGTTTCATCCATTAGTCATTGCCCTCAGTCAACTGCAGTATGATGATACCTAGATTAGCATTCATAATAGTTTCAAATTGACCAGAAAATTTCTTAATTGCACTGTGGTCCAGCACTGTGTGTATTGTGTGCACTGATAGGAATGTGCTCAGAATGTCTCTTTCTTCAGCTTTTTATTAAAGATAGATTGTCAGACATTGCATTTGAAACTGTGAACATGCTGAAGTATATTATATATTAACTTTCTGTTCCCAGGAACCTTGACCATCACTCCCGCCCCTCCTTCCCTGAGCTCTGCTCCTCCCTGAAGGACCATTCTGGCAGAGACAGTCCCTCTCTGCTGGATGTACCAGTACAGGCACTGCAGTCAGTCAGGGAGCCTGCCAGAGCAGCCCAGCTGGGGGCTCCACTCAGCTGTGCACAGGACCTGTACAGAGACCTACAACAGTACTATCAGTGATTCATTGTGTGTGTGTATATATAAGTGTGATTACTAGCAGAGTATTGTGCATGAATGACATGTAATTAGTATCTGGACTGCTTGCTTTTTGTACCATTACAACATTTACATGTGGGCAATATGGTTAATTCCATTCAGAGTCAGTGGTTTGTGAACCAATATAGAATGTGTACAGATCCTGATGTGTAATTATGTTTTACCTGCATAATTAGTATTATTCTAGCTGAGCAGCTTGATCACCTATTATAATTATAGCTATTGTCCAGCATGGTCAATGATTGCTGAGAGAGGAAGTTGTTCGCATGGTCATTGGGCATTGCACCTGTAAGCCTGCTGCACTAGTATCAGTGTCCCAACTGGGCTGGAGAACCAATTGCAGCGTCATAATATCATGGCCACAGCCTTAGGTACATCCATATAAGCTTTAGTGGTTGCTTCCACTTCAATCATCCAGAAGCATGGAAAGGCTATATCTAGAACAAGCCATGTGCACAAACAACAGTTTCACCCTGATCATCGGAGCTCATGAGTTTGGCACACTGATGACAGATGGTATGTACTGCAGGGATGCAGGAATGGGCCAGAGCTATAAGATGACTGCATGATCAGCAGTACTGACATTAGACATAGTTAACTATACTTATTCTACAGTGATTTCATGATTTCTAGTCCCAATTGATATTTGCACATTGCACTCAATCATGTGATTAAAGCATTAGAACGATAGGCTCACATGTGCTACAATCTGCATACAGGCTTATTGTCCCAATACTTTACTCATGTGATCGAGTGCAATGCACAAATGTCAGCCCCTCCCACAGACAGCCACCTAAGTGGAATGTGGAAGGTGTGGGAGAATGGCTGTCTGTCATGTGCAGTGTCTCTATATCAATTATGCAGCCATGCTATGGTGCGTATTCAGGCCACTGAAGATGGCAGTTTGTAGGTGGCTGGCCAACTGTTTGACCCTCCTTGCCTGGACATTAGAGTAACTCTGGTACAAGAGGTAACTGTTCTCTATCTTGGAGATGGTCTATGTACCATGGTTGTGTAAACAAAAGACAACGTTGTGAACTACACATGGTGAGAAAGAGAGGGGGAGGGGGAAAACGCAAGCATGGTACATAGACCATCTCCATTAGCATGTCCATAGTGCACTGATTAGTCAGTGTCCCCATTTGGGAGTTTCAAACAAGGCTCCAGATAGAGCACGTCCACATCGGAGGGAATGGATCAATGGTTGTTGGCAGTGACCAGTGGTTCAGCTGCCAAAGGGTCGATCAGCTAAAGGCCTAGAGTCTATTGGACCTGGTCTGGTTCACTGCCATATTTCCCCTCCCCCCTTTCCATAAAAGTTTAATAGTTCCAGTGATTCGGGCTCAAGATGTGGAGTATGGACTCTCACTAACCCATTAGCGTGTGTTGGCGAGTACCAAATTCATCTGTAATAGTGTCACTGGGCAGGCACTAGTAGCACTAGCTGCTAGACCTGCATGTTGTAGGTGCAAGGAGAGCCAGGCTCTGAGAGAACGTCTTTGTCCTCATAACTGAGTGGGTATTTTTACAAGCCTTGAAGCTTGTCCTCCTGACCTGTCAGGAAAAGAGGCAATACCATGTAGTAAGTAAACTGACTATGCTGTAGAAGTGTAGCTAACAGGAAACTCAGATACAATATACAATGTGCCATGACAGCCATTTTGTACTTTTCTGTTGTACAGATGTTGAGATTGCCTAGCCTTGCAGGTGCAGGCCTATGTATATGGGAAACTAGACCTGGCACCTACCTGCACATTACCAAATGTACATCATGCAAGCTGTGCAGGGTTGCAGCAAGCAGTGCAACACAATCAGAATGAAGATAATCTATACCAGCTCAGGTCAGCCAATGAGATAGCACTTTGGTAAGGTTCAACTGGCAGAGGAGATGTGTATTGAAATACCACATCCTGTTTTGAAGTAAGTCAGTATCTGGCACCTACTGTACCTACATCTCTGTATCATAGCTTAGTTCAGACATCCCCACATTGTGAGGTTGCTGGGAGCAGTCACTGTGGATGAACCAGTGAGTGTTGGCATAGCTTCTTGTATGGTAGCATTGTTTAGTAAACACCGCATCACTTGCATGTCCTGACAGACAGGCACTGGAGCAACCCAGGAAGTATTCTGCTGTTCTGAAGGAGCTTTATTGTAGTCTCCTGCTTTGGTATTCTTGGGGAGAACCTGTTTACCTGCTGGTATGTCAAACTCCTCGTGAGCACTGTAATTGGAACATTTGCAACTTGTTTAAGACTCATTTCATTAACTTAAAGGTTCCCAATTGTACTTATCCCCCAATAGCATATACTGAACTAATTTATAATTTGTATACCTATTGCAAAACATACTGTAGCTAATGAGAAGCAAACAGAGGTCTCAGAACAATGTTAAGCTCGCAGGGAAGGCTAAAGAGCATACACTGACAGCAAATAATAGCAACATGGAGCTGAAGATAAAGAAGCATTGTAGTAAAAAGCTGTATAAGCTCACAAATGTACAGCATTAAGCAAGAAGCAGGAGGTCACCCCAAGCATAGCCACATGCATATATAGTCTCTTTCCATGTGTGGACAACTATAGACATACAAGTCATGCATTGCACAGTCACACCATTAACTATTGACTGTCCATTCAGGAGAAGTCATTGCATGTACTCTCATTCATGAATGCGTTTCCTCAAGGTGTTCCCACTAGCTATTGCTTATTGTCCCACAATTGAGTCTGTGGTTTACCACTATCTTGGGATATGCTGAGAAACGTGATGTGCTGTTTACACCGTTCAGTGCTCATACCAGGGTGTGATCAATCATAATTTGATGTTACTGCCTTCCCAAGTAGTGGTGATGCAAGTACATGCAAGTTCAACTCTAAGGCTCAGCAAGACATACCTGCAATTGGCTTGCAACAACTATATATTAACTTATGTTAAAACAAGAAAAAATGAATATTTTTTGCAAAAATTACTAAAGATCTAGGGCTGGCATAAAAAGTACAGAGACAAGGAAAGGCTACTACACAGTGGAGCATTCACCATTGCCCCTACATGCAAGAGTGTTGCACCATATAGTACTACACTCTTGCATGTAGGGACAATGGTGAATGCTCCACTGTGTAGTAGTCTTTCCTTGTTTCTGTACTTTTTATGCCTGCCCTATATGGTTAGTAGTTTTTGCAGAAAAGTTTTGTTCTTTCTTGCTTCTGCCCTTTTATAGAGCTTAAGCTCAGATATGATACATTGCCACAACCACAGGACAGCAATGTAGGCATATAGCCCTCGTGTGTTTGTTTTGGAGCGGAGCCGAAGTGGCAGCTAGAACCTATAGGCTCCGCACGAACTCCGAAACGTCGACCGGAGCGACCCGCAGTAGCTAATTAAAATGGCGGCCCGCTGGCACAACCACTGCGGATGTCCTTCTAAACAGCGCGCTGGCTAACGGCGGGCGAAGCTTGTCCCATATGCACTTGCGAACACTCATCTGATCGCGTTGTGGGGCTATTGGCCCAAAACTTGAAAGAGGACTAAGCGGCCACCCACGTGCAACTCTCCTGGAATGCGGAACGTGGGAGGACTATATATGTCATGTATCTATGGCGCTGTGTCCGTCAGGTGGAAGTAAAATACCCAGCTGAAGAGATGGCAGTGTGTTGGTGCCTGATTGGCTGTATTTTTCTCATCGCTTGGAAATCGGAGACAATTCTGGCACAAGGAGGTAAGATATTAGCATAACAAAACACTGGCAGGGTGTGCATGGCATTAGTTATCGGACGTCATCAATAATCGGTATGTATCCGGAGCTCGACGGTAACGCTTTATATTCTTTCCGCTCGATCTTATAGTGCAGATGAAGTTAAGAGTGTGTACAGCGTTGGACTCTGTGTCACGGTTTATTCCATCCCCCCAGTTTTGTATCCCCCCGGGTAAAATAAACTAGGATACTTTATCCCCCGACTTCGAATTTCTGAGTATTTCTTAACTCTTTTTGGTGTGTTTCACCTCGAGGGGTTGTTCTGACATTCACCAACCCTGCTTTGACAAGCAGTAGCTAAGATTCAGACCGTTTCATGCTCCTCACATGCTAACGCTGTAGCGTCGATGTACCTGCACATCGATGTCCACCAGTTTGCGAAACTGCACGCCGTACTGCTACTCAAGCACTTCTGCTCGTTGTAGTAGTGCCCTCTTGACATTCTTCGAGAACCCAGAGGACTACACAAGCATCCCAGCCATGGTAGAAGGACAAAAACCTCACCACGGTAGTCAGTTAACAAGATTGATGTGGTCTTCTGCAAGGACTGCAAAGGAAGTGCAGGGTTCGCAGATATCGTCACCTAACAGTCTCTTCTGGTAGTGGTAAGTCTCATCCTGCAGCAGGGTGCATTTTACTAGCTTCTATCAGCATTTCTGTGCCGTTTAACCAACCTTCGGTTACCCGGGGGGATACTTCATGCGGGGGGTAAAATAAACTGTGACACCGGATAGGCGGTCTGCTCTCAAGTTAGGTTTCTGAGTAACATAAATCGAATGGAAGTCATCCAAATATGCGGTTGGCGGCTTGTACACTACGACGCAAGAAGATTTGTTCGATCTTACGTACTACCCAGATGGGTACATCCAAGTCCTGGCCACAGCAGAGGATTGGGGCGAAATAGTTTTGCAGAAGCCAAGCATCACTGACTAGAACAAGAAGCAAGATTTCAAACTATAAATAATGAGGCTCTCTGACCAGTCGCCTTGGAGAGGACGCTTTCGACCCTACGGTGGCGATCGACGCAGACCTATGATGAACCGTGGGGGGGGGGGGGGGGGGGGTCAAAAACGGCACTGTAAGCGTTGCCGAAAATGGTCCGGGGTCGGCTTCAGGGGATCGTTATCGCCGACACAGGTTATTAAAAATCGTCAAGACAAGCTTGTGACAGTGCAGGGGAGTGCTATTTTAACTACTTCACAACTTTGAAGTTCAAGCGGCCAATTGCAAACTGCTACAATACACTAAACTAGTTAAGGTGCAGCTAGCACAACAAAGGGTTAATCGTGAAAACGTCTCATATACTTTCTCCCTCGCTCCTGCACTAGGCATATAGAGAGTCCCGAAAAAGAACAAGTCAGCACGAATCTGCAGTGCCAGCACAGCCTTGTCATCATTCACAATTCATCATTCAGCTGTAGCTAGTAGGGCACTATTATCCCTAGCGTCTCATGGGCTGGTTGGGCTCTCATAGCTTGTACACTTACTGTAACCCATTCAGCACCTGGCAGCACCTTCAGCACCCTTTTTCACTTTCATTTCTATTTACTCTGTTTAATCATGCATGCTGTTACCACATTCAGCACCTGGCTGGTATATTATTATTTTTATTATACTATTATTTAATAAGTGCACCATGTTGTATAATACAAACACTAGGGTGTCAGCCCCATGCAACACTATAATATAATTGAATGTAACAAAGCGTCAAAAGAATCACAATGGGCATAGGTCTTTAAGGTCAAGTTGTCCTTTTCCGCCACATCCTCTGCAGCGCCTTCCGCATTCCTCCATCTCTGCATATGCATGCTTCCTCCAGTACCCATATCACCCTCTCGTCATCTTTCATGCTCTCCCATACCACCACTATCTCATTCATCAGCCTTGCCATTTCTCTCCTCTCTTCTGCCACAAGTACACACCAGCACATAAAGTGCTTGACATCTTCCACTTCACCATTGTCACAGTTCTTACAAAGTCACTCGCCCTTATTTAACCCACACCATCTGCCAGTTTCTACCCTTAATTCTGCTGTTTCACCATCATCCGCCTTTGCATCTTACACTCTATCTCCACACACTGTGCCTTGCATTTGGCATTCAATAAACTCCCAATCACTTCCAGCTTTGGTTGCTCCCTAGCTACTTCCCTCCATACCCCTCTCACGTCCTTCCATGCTATGTCCTTCAACACCTGCTTTGCTTCTTTCATTGTCAACCCACTCACAGCCTCAGCATCTATCCCTTCCATTCGAACCTCACCAAACTTTGTTGCAGCTCTTTCACCCACCACACTTTACACCCTACTTTCAATTAGGCTTCAAGCATCACAACTTTCACTAACCTGCCATCAGTCATCCTCATTACCTGCCCCCAGAACTCAATACTTCGCTTCAATGCCACCCATTTCATTGGTAGCATGTTTATCTCAAATTGCAGGCAGACCAAAGGGTGAGTCGCCCCACCCCTAAAAAGATTCTTGCCACCCGCATCTGTACATTTTGAACTGGCCCTAGTTGCGCTCCACAACCCCATACCTCTGCCCCATACAATAGCACAGATTCAACAATAGATTCCATCAGCCTCACAAAGGTAGCTCCTCTCACTTCCCCCACGATGGTCCTACACCTTCTGAGCCAGTCACTTAGTGCTGTTACTGCTGTTGCAGCACTTAGTATAAATGGTGGACCTAAACATTGCATATATATAATATGCTGAATACACAATGAAACACACAAGGAATAAATAGCCCTGGTCATGACAGCAGCTTCAAATCAAACCACATCGTAACCACCCAGCATGAATGAAGAGAATATTAATAGCACATGTTGGGGTTATAAGTAATGGCCCAGGGTTACCCTTTGCCTTGTCACAAAGGAATTTCCAAAATTGTTTATTCAATAAGCCAAAGTCACATCTGTTTCTTTCCAAAAGAGAGTTGTTTGCGCGGGTGCACATTAAGTCTTTCTCTGACCATTTAATTAACTGGACAAAGTTTGTTGCATATGTCAATTCATTAACTCAGTGGCCTTCACAATTAAACCAGACATGATGTTTGCAGCTACACATTCATACACAATTATTTTTTGCACAATCTTCGCTTACGAGATATTTAATGATATGACAGTCTTACCAATTTCTTAACAGTGTACTACATGTTGGTTTCTCTTTCTGCAGACTGTCTAGGTGCATTTGGTGATTTCAATATTGTCAGTGGTGCCAGGGTAACAGACAATTCTCAGTACATCATACCACAACTCAACTTCTCATGTAATGGTACTTTGACTCAGTGGAAGGTGGGACTAGAGGAAAAAGTTGCCAATCAACACGTGAGCCTTCAGATATGGCATTCTGTTGGTGTAGAAGTGTACAGCAGAGTGACTGAGGTGGTGTATACCCAAACAGCTACTGAGAGGATAGCTACTGTTCCAGTGTCCATGTCAGTGATGGCAGGAGACATGGTCGGGTTCTATGTTCCTGGTGCACAGCTGCAACCTCACACTGCACCTGATGTGGGCCTAACCATGTACTTTACTCGTGGGGGCCCTTCATCTACCCAGACTTCTCCCAAACCTACAGTGGGGCCATCTCCATTCATCTCAGTTTTGTTTGGTGAGAATCTGTGCTGTGGCAGGTAGTTGTATACTAAATGCAACACAGTGGAGTGGAGGTGATAGTTGGTCATATATAATTATGCATGATAAGAACCAGTAGCCGCCCAATGTCCTGTGAATATAGCTAAACAGACAATTTGCACTCCATATAAAGCCCAGGTACCAGGGATATCCAGTAATCAAGTATGTAGGGATGGTGCAATGCCTCCCAAAATGTTCTGCCAGAACTAATTCCAAAACAAGCTGGTTTGCCATGCCTATCAGATACACAACACATCATCCCTACATCTGTCCTTGTTTTTGTGGGAAACATTGAATACATATACATTAGGAACGTTATGTTTGACAACATTAAATTTTGTATGTTCTGTTTGAATAAGCCGAGTGGTTATATAGGTAGATATGGCATGATTATATTTTTCACACCAGCTAAAGGGGGCATTGTGGCAGCCCTACCTCTTCCCTACCTATTATTACCTATGTTCAAAACTGACACGTGGGCGGTTCACAGTGTTCAGTGATTTATAATTCTCATACAGATGTGAGTGGGCCTGTATCATCTCTACCTTACACATAATGGGAATACGTATATGGATCACTATGGTTTGTGTAACCAGGTTAATGTAATTGATTCTCATAGCAACAGTCATGCAGCACAGGAAATGATTGACATCAAAGCAGTAGCAGCAAAGTCAAAGGCAGCTTCATGTTTCTAGTCGTCAGTTAAAGATGCATGGTCCTTCTTAGCTGACTGTTAAAAGCATAAAACTGGACTGCTGAATTGGATTCTGCTCATGATGAGGAGGCTGAACTTTGTCCATGGCATTCCAAAGTGGCACAAGAACAGGCTTCGATCTTGCTATCCATGAAGTTAGGACAATTTGGATTAATAATTCAAGCATACCTATAGTGACTCTACAGAGTGGCAGGTAAAGCGTTCTCAGAGCAAACAGCTCACCTTTGTAGTTCCACCTAATTTACTTTCTCTCGAGAAGGTAAAGTGCTCTCTTCAGTCCTCCTTGTTCCTCTTCAGAATCAGCTGCAACCATTAAACGTAGGGTGACGTCCAAGTTGCTGGTTACTGCTGTTAGCCATCGCAGGCCTTTACAGCTATTGCAGCTTGTGATTGATCCTGTCAAACAGTTAATCACCTGGGCATTGGTTTAGAAACAGGTTATAACCCGCTTCCTTGTTGTGTGATACTCATAAGCACTCTGCCCTTGGGTACTTCGTGCCCTTGGGCGTCATGCTTATAAACATAATGCAACTCGGAAGCTGGTAATAGCCTTAACTTATGCAATTGGCACTGCAATAGTCTTGTAGCATACCATAATACTAGATCACATCATTTCATTCCCTTAACACTGGGTACAAACTGTTCCCTTCATTTCCCCCTCTATTGCCTTCCCTTGTAAAACAAGACTCTCTGCATCTGAAGTACCATAACACCTATCTACCTCTGTCTAAACTTTCTGTTAAAGGTGCATGGTTTGCTGTCTTAAACTTTAATGGAGCTTCTGGCAGTTTTGCTATGTCCACTGCTAAAATGTTCTCTGTTTCTGTTAATTATTGGCAAGTCATTGCAAAATTATATGTACAAAGCACAATAGGCTAGTTGGCTCACTTTAGTCATTAGCTAATCCGTGTAACAGTATGAAGCAATTAATTTTATCATGTACAAATTCATTTTGTCCATCTACCCCTTGCAATTTTGTACTGAGCATGTAACTAAGCTAACACATCTAGTCTGCAAGAATACAGTCTTTGTTATTGCGTTGTGCTGAGCCTACAATACCTTAAATTAATCGTGTTTTCATATAATGTATATGCAGTGCCTGATGTCACAAGCACCTTAGTCTCATCAATGACATCAGCTGCTCTACTTTCTCTAAGAACATCTGCTGCAGTCTTGTCAATGACATCAGCTGATCCACTTTCTCTAAGAACATCTGCTGCAGTCTCGTCAATGACATCAGCTGCTCCATTTTCTCTAAGAACATCTGCTGCAGTCTTGTCAATGACATCAGCTGATCCACTTTCTCTAAGAACATCTGCTGCAATCTCGTCAATGACATCAGCTGCTCCACTTTCTCCAAGATCTACCAATATTGCCTCATATAGGTTGGAAGTCCAATCCATCTCACTGAGTACTGTGGTGCCAACATCATCCCACCTTGCATCATCATCAGTGCAGCTCCCCCTTAGTCGGGCATCGCTCTTCACTAAGAATATCGTTGTAGTCACTTCATCCCAACCTCCTCCAACTACTGGTGGAAACATTACCTTGGGACTGGTACCCTGGGCTATCATAGCAGGAGTGGCGGCAGCAGTGCTCATCATTGTGGTGATGTCAGTCGTAGTTGCTGCTGCATTGATTGCTTGGAGAGTGAGGAGAAAGAGAAGAAAAACACTCATAGGTATGCATAATGCTTAATTATAGGGTGTAGCACATGTCTCTGCTGCACTTGCAGAATATATGCAATTTGCTCCATAATTATTTTGTCAATGCACTCTAGCCACTAGAACGTACCTGCTGCATACCTGTAATTTACATTATATGTGCTAAGCATGTAACTTTTACTTATTCAGCAGTATAAATATTCAACCAAGCAGCACCATGATATCCCCTACCTGGAGTATATAATTGTAGTCATTACAATGTCTGCTAGCTGAACTGTTGTGACAGTGGGTGGCAGATTCAACCTGTGAAGTATTTGGTTTTCCAGTTGTCAGCCATAGTGATTCATAGCATCTTGAGAAAGACCTGCAACTGTGTCTCCAGTTTGCATTCATCCACTCCATCCAAACTCCAGTATAGTTAATAAAAGGAAATTATGCACCATTCAGCATAAATATACTTAACACTAATCTTTTAAGCCAGGGGCCATGCATGGGTAAAAGCAAACAAATGTACCCAAGAACTAATGGATGTTGATGTGGGGCCTGGGACTTCAAATTCCACTTACCATTGGCATAATTATATAATGTAAGGCCTGGATGCCCTAACCAGTCAATTATGTATCTACAGATTACACTTCACTAGTTTACAACTGATCTTCTCCTTTTCATAAGTATTTTCAGTAGTTATCCTCTCCTTCCCTAAGCGGCCTCTACAGAATGATCTCCCTCTAACCTATGTCTTACTGTACCCATCACTTTCGTATCATTCTGGTCTTGTGTCTTTCTGGTCAACTTTCCAATCAAATCTGTTGTTTGCCATGAGCATCCTTCAGTTCTCACCCTAATGGTATCCATTCACTATTCCTTTTCCTTTTGAATCATCTTTTTGTCTTCATCATTGGTCTTGTGGTACTACGTCTGAGCTTTTACTGTGCCTGTATCCAGTAGCTCTGGATGTACCAATACCTTCTTCATTCTCACTGTACACTTTGATTCACTACTTCATTCCACCACTCTTTCTTATTACCTTCTAACCCTAACACCCTACAAGATGCTACCAAATATGCCATCTTCTAGCTCCTTCCATGCCATTTCAGCACACTTCCTAGACATGTGGCCCTTTGGATTGACTTCCTCATATTTGTATTAATTGCCTTTGATTTCTGCTTTGTTTCCCTATTTCACTTCACTTTCCTTAATCAATCTGTCATTTCTGAATTATTGCCTTAGCATTCAATCTATACACCTTTTCTTATATTGACCAGGGCAATAGTTGCTTCCCATTTCTACATCTATATAGGTTCCCTTATTGTCTTGACTTGCTGAAGCGTTATATAGATCCTGTTAATTGTCATGGTCATGGCCATCTATATTCTGCATCTAAATGCAATAAAGGTACAGCTAGTGTTTTACATGGGTGTATAAATCCCATTGAAGCTCCTGCTGGCACTTTGTGGGGTCGGTGACCCGTGCATCAAAATCCCATAGATGTACTCTTAGTCTAGCTTAATAGACACTTTTGCACCCACAAAGTGCCCACAAGGGTATCTAAAATCTTTGACATGTATTACAGTATGGCTGCATGCACAGACATGGTCGTCTGACTTATACGTGTTTCATTGCAAAGCAGGGAAGAGCGACATTATGGCTACGATTCAGTGCAGAGAAGGAACTGGTTGCAAGTTGTTGCAAGCAGCAGTGGCCAAGCATCTTACATGATTTCCTGAATGAGAATGATGCAATTGCAGTTAGCACAATGCCTGAAATCAATCAATTTAGCACATAAATGTAAAATTTACAGACATATCATTTATTAGTGATTCACATAATATATATTATGGTCTAAACCTTCTGCTAATTAATATGTATTATATACATACCACAATTATCACTTGTACATTAAATGTCCTATTCTGTGTGTTTTATTTTCCTCAGAAGCAAACACAGTTGTGACTCTGCAGGACAATGCTTCCTATGCTCCAATGGAAGATGGAGTGACACTGGAGCCAAACCCATGCTACTCAACCATGAACACAAACTCTCTTTATGAGCCAATCAAGAACAACAGAACAGGTTAGTAGATCCAGTTGTGTGCACATCATAACTGAGCATCAAGTAAGTCCCATTGACAAGAGAGATTTCACCATAAATATCAGTTATTGCTTCTGTCATGCAGACACCCATGTGGCAAAAAATGGGAAATTTATGGACGTCAAATTGACAGACATATAATAAATTATTGATATATATATATTATAGTCCAAATCTTATTGTAATGTTGCTGGTAATTTTAATATGCATTATACACATGCCACAATTATCACTTGTAGACTTTAAATTTCCTATTTTGTGTGTTATACTTTCCTCAGAAACAAACACAGTTGTGACTATGCAGGCCAACCCTTCCTATGCTCCAATGGAAGATGGAGTGACAATGGAGCCGAACCCATGCTATTCAACCACGAACACAAACTCCCTTTACACGCCAATCAAGTGTGAGGGAACAGGTTAGTAGATCAGGTTGTGTGCACGCCATAACTAAGTGGCACATAAGTGCCCTAATTGATGAGAGAGATATGCACCATATATTGTTAATTCTGTCACACAGGCACCCAGCACATACATTATTATGGTCAGGTACCCTGCTCACATAATTCTACATGATTTTTCAATTACATTAAATGCATGAGGTTGAAGTAACTAAGCATGCATTCTGTGTGTCACAGGAGATTTGGAGGGAATCATTTTCCACTGAGCTGTTCTTTCTTTAGTTTAATTCATATCCAGTGTGTTGTTGCAAACTGTCTTGTACATAATCTTCTAGCTATACCATTGTTGCCTATTCTGCAGCTCCATGTAGTGGTGACTATGACTACGTATAACAAGTTTATACTCAGGAAAACTTCTGCACATAGTCTACATAGGCTATATACTCCATGGTCTTTTTTCTCAATTAGTTTGTATTACTTGTATTATTTATGATTTGTTATGCAATGAATGTAAAAGCAATAATTAATATTAGATATTTGGTGTCCTGCTCTGCAGCTGCATGGCATTAATTTGTCCTTAACTGTATGCTGTGTGTGACTATACTGTATGCATTTCATAGACGTGCCCAAGAGTTCAATGTACTTAAGATGGCAGCCATGCTGCCTCATTGTGTATACCATGACTGAGATCCATGCAGTGCAAGAGGTAAAGGTGAGACAAGAGCTCTGCAGCTGAAGTAGAGTCTTTCAGGCAGTGAGTGCATGAGGTCCGGAAAGAAGGATCATGCATGCCTTAGGTCCAAACATTCCCAAGTTACTACATTGCCACAGTGGCTAAGTAGTGACTGGTTTGAAGACAAGCATGCATGATTACATTTTTCTCAGCTTCATCTGCCACTGCTCCATCTCTACTCGTAACAAAACTAATTTAAGTAGGTGCCAGGTACCTGAGCAATTGATGTCCCATCTACATTTACACCAGCAATTTATATACCACCCTTCCAAGGACAATGGAAGCACCACCTGATCAGTATACACCTAGCTATTGGTTCCAAATGGCAAAAGAATACTAGCATCAAGAGATCTCTTGACATTGTTGAGGGCTGCATGGTGAGGGTGACGACTCCTAATGTGGCAGTGGAGGCCATTTGTGCCCCAGCGATCCACCATCACACTGACAGAGGGTGATACTAAAGGGGCTCACACAATGCAGCTCCAAAGCATTACCCAAAGTAATCTCGATGGCCTAATCCTCCTTCCATAGGCTCAGAGAAGAGACATGTGGTATGTCAAGCCAGGCTCCAATCTCCTTCATTGCCACAGCTAGCACCAACAGATGTGTCTCAGTGCTGCAATTTGGGAGGCTTCCAAAAGACTATAGTAGCTTGTAAGAATCAATTTGGGAGTATCCCAAGCCTTCTAGTGGCCGCCCCAGCTGGGTATAAAGTAATCTGTCTTGTACCAGAGTGACCACAGCAGATGAACCATTTGACTTACTGTTTTTGGTTCTGATAACTACCTGCACGATACTGAGGACTTGAGAGGGAAAGTTCTGCATTCATTACATAGTGTGTGTGTGTGTGCGTGTGTTCATGCGTGCGTGTGTGCGTGTGTATGTGTGTGTGTGTGTGTGTGTGTGTGTGTGTGTGTGTGTGTGTTTGTATGTGTGTGTGTGTGTGTATGTGTGTGTATGGTTCACTGTGCCATGTTTAAGTCAAACACATAGGTGGTGCATTCTTTGTATCTGAAGCCTTCATCACCATTTAAGGGTGAAATATGTGTGTGTGTGTGTGTGTGTGTGTGTGTGTGTGTGTGTGTGTGTGTGTGTGTGTGATTGATTAATTGGCAGGAAGTGGGAGGATAGAGTAAGGCTCCCAAAGGAAGGGGCTTCTGCCCTTTCCTTGAGTCATCTTTGGGGACCCTTTTGTTGTCAACACATAAGGAAAGTGCCTTTGCTCTTTTTTGGAAACTTTGCAAGTTTTCTCTCCCTCTTGTCTGGTTGGATTAAGTGGATTCTTTCTTGGTGGGCTTCATTTGGAATAGACCACATGGATCAAAGAATCTGCCCCTTCTGTAACAAGCCATTCAGATGTTTAGGAAAACATCTAGGACGCTGCCCTGAAAGACAAGATCAACCATACCATCAATACCTATCACAGAAATCAGGGAAATCGTCACTTACTCAACACCAGCCAAATCCTTTGAAGAAATGCCCACATTGTGGGGTTTCCTTTAAACGGTTGGATGTACATCTTCGGTGGAATGCAGCATGCAGAGATCCTCTTGCTGATAAGTCATCTCTAGATCCACAGCTCCAGCAGTCACAGCACAGAGAGCTTTCTAGTGATGCTAAGCTTGCTCAACAACAACCTGCTCAACACAGCGATATCTACCATCAAAACGTCCAACACATTTCCAAAGGTAATCAACCACATTCTGATCCACCATATCATCCACATCTGAAACCAGCTTTGAAGCTTCCTCCGTCTAATGCAATAGATGATTGGGCTAATGCTGATCATTACATTAGAGTCCATGTTGTTCCACTAGTTGTTGCCACCAATGATCTTTCTCAGAAAGCCATTCTCTTAGTAGAGAAAACCTATGACTATTTCGCCCAGCGCTTTGGTACCATCAATCGTAGCCAACATCGATCTAGACGGAGACAAGGGAGGTTTAACAGAGCTATGACCCGGGTGAGAGATCAGAAGAATGAGGTGAGAAGAAAGTACAGGGCAGCACTTAGAAGCAACCAGCCAAAAGAAACCATTGTCCATCTGGCTAGTTCTTACCATCGCTTGGTTAGGGAGCATAACAGAATCAGGAGGCAGAAAGAATCACTCGACATGCAGTCCAGAATGCAGAAGGATAGAAACCGTTGTGCAGCGAACATGTGGAAGTTTGCAGGTGAGCTGTTGGATGATGACACCCACACTGGGACGCCTCCATCTTTCTCTGAAGCAGAAGCCACTTCTTTTTTCAGGGACACCTACTCCAGCCAATGCCAACAATCATTTCAGACACCGAGCTGGATGGCACCTCGTGAGTTACCAATTAACCCTTTTGACACTGGTAACGTTTCCATCAGTGAGATCACCTCTCAACTAAAGAAATCCAGGAATGGTTCCGCTCCCTGTCCATACGATCAGATATCGTATAAGTTATTGAAGAAGTGTCCATCTATAGTCGAAGCCTTACTGAACATTTTCAATCATTGCCTGTATCGTTCGTCAGTCCCATCCTCTTGGAAGGCTGCTGTTGTGATCCTGCTGGGGAAGCCAGCCGCCAAGAAAGACTCACATAACCCCAGCAATTTCAGGCCAATTGCTCTTACTCCCTGCATTGGCAAGTTGTTCACAGCCATTCTTAAGAACAGACTACTGTTGTATGTTGCAGAAAATGGCTACTTGAATACCACCATTCAGAAGGCTTTCATTAACTCAGTGCCAGGTTGCCTTGAACATCAGGTGAAGCTATCTTGTGCATTACAAGAGGCAAGGCTTCAGCAAAAGAGCATCGTAGTGTGTTGGCTAGACTTAGCCAATGCTTTTGGTAGTGTTGAGCACGATCTTATCCTCCTAACTCTTGAGCACTACCATTTAGAGCCATCTTTCATTCGCCTGGTCCGAGAGTTCTACCGAGGTTTGTCTGTTGTGGTGACAACTAGGAACTGGACCACAGACACCATCCCTTTGAACGTTGGTATTTTTCAGGGTGATCCAATGTCAGTCATCATTTTCAATCTGGTTGCCAACCTTTTCGTTGAACTGATCACTGAGAATTATCATCACTTAGGCTATCAGTTCACTGGCTCTGCTTATGCTTTGTCCTTACTTCAGTATGCCGACGATAGCTGTTTGATGTCCAACTCGCTTGAGAACTGTCAGCTATTGTGTAACGTTGCTCAAATGTGGCTGGAGTGGGCTAACATGAGAGCTAAGGTACCGAAGTGTCGTGTCCTTGCAATCAGGCGAGGGAAGATCATTAGTGATCCACAACTAACTCTGAACAATCTCCCTATCCCTCCGGTGGCTGACGAGCCAATCAAGTTTTTGGGCATGCCATTATCAAGCACTTTTGATGACAACCATCATAAGCAGCACCTAGTTTGTAAGTTGGAATCGCTCATGACCAAGGTAGATCGATCTTTCCTCTCACGGAAGCAGAAGCTCAAGGTCTTCTCTCTTGGAGTCTGTCCCCGGCTAGCGTGGGATCTAATGGTAATTCAACTACCTATCACTTGGGTTGAGCGTCAACTTGATCCACTTGCCACCTCGTACCTCAAGAGATGGTCAGGTCTAGCAAGATGTGCGAACACTTCCCTCCTATACCTGTCACAGTCACATGGCGGCTTGCATCTTTCATCATTATCTACCACTTTCAAGAAATTACATGTTTCGCGCATGGCACAGCTGCTAGTCTCCAGGGATGGCTGTGTTAGGTTTGTTGCTACTAGGCTGTTACAGCAAGAAGGTGACACTTCTGGCAGGGCTTTCCTGCCTGCTTCTGTGGTGAACAGCATCATGGTTACTCACGGATGTATCTCAAAGAAGAAACTCAAGGGGCTGTCCACCAGCAGCGTATCAGAAAGTGATGAATCTAATCGGCTACAACATCTCCAATCTCTCCAAGTCCAAGGAGAATGCTTCAGGCTGGAAGTGGATACATTTGACATTTGGTCAACTGCAGTCAATTCTGTCCCTGATGCCATTATGAAGTTCTCCTTAAATGCACTTCTGGATACTTTGCCTCATAGACATAATCTGTCCAAATGGGGTAAGTCGCAGACGTCAGCATGCCCTTTGTGCTCTGAAAATCAATCGCTGATTCATGTCCTTAACAGTTGTAGTGTTGCCCTTCAGCAGAGACGTTTTGATCAACGACACGATGCAGTGTTGAAGATCATAGTTGACTTCATTCGTTCACACATGCCCCACGGCTTTTGCGTTACAGCTGATCTACCTTCTGAGGAATACATCAGACCTCAGTTTCTGGTATCAGACCTTCGGCCTGACATCATCATGTGGTCTACAGCTTCTCACAAAGCCTACTTGCTTGAACTAACAGTCTGCTTTGACACTAACTTCTCAGCAGCAGCTGAGCGAAAGACCACCAAGTACTTTGAGCTAGTGGACGTGATCACATCCACTACACCCTACAAGTGCAGTCTGTACACACTGCAAGTTGGCTCACGGGGGATCATTGATCAGGATAGCTTCAACCCCATTCGATCAGTTCTACAGTGCAAACGCAAAGATTTCAACAGCCTCCTACTATCGCTATCTATAACTGCCATGACAGAGTCTTTCAAGGTCTGGTCAAGACGCAACTGCTGTGACTAGTTTAGTTCTGTAGCTGTGACTACATAGTCTACTTCTGTAGCCATGACTAGGTTAGGACTGTAGATGCTATAAACTATGAGTCTAAACATGCATGCATCTTTGAGTCAAGTCAGTTTTTTTTCATGTGCCATGGCATCGACAACCATGTAGACATGTCTGACTATGTGATTCCTTTGGTTTTTGTACTCTTGTTGAGTAATAATCAAAGTGCAAATGTAAAATGTAAATGTGTGTGTGTGTGTGTGTGTGTGTGTGACCACCACACCAATCAATGCTCACTAAGGGTGTGATCAGTCACACTGTTACTTTAGTGTGACATTCACACTGACACCATTGCACTGTTGTTCACATCATTTCTGATAGATAAAGAGAAGAATTTCATGCACACAAAGATGAGAGTTAACTATGAATCCTACAATATCTAAGTATATAATTATGTAGCTACTATTGGTGACAGCTTAGCCTGATGGTATGTTGTGTACAGTGAGAGGAGCTCCTCAAACTATGCATAATATTTGTGTAGGTAATGTACCATGATGTACTTGTGTCACCCACAAACACTCCCACCAGGTGGTATGCTGTGTACTACGTATATGCAAATCTTCAAAGTAGTGTACGTACCATATCTGCAGTGAAATGTAGTGTGAAGCTCAGTTAAGTGATTAGTCTTGTTACAAACTGTTCTAATGAATGGTTTGCAGCGTACTACATACATAATTGCAAATCCTCAAAGTAGTGCACCAAATCTGCAATTACATGTACTGTGAAGTGCCTAGTCTCTTACAAATAACTGCATGGTTGGAGTGAACACTGCTAATGGGTGTGCTCACAGTGGCAACTAATTCCCGTCAATTTTGGGTGTGAGCATCACTCTATATTTTTAACAGTGAAATTTCTTCCTGCTGTATAGAGTCTGACCTTATTATTGCTTTTTTTACACTGTTTTAACAATTTCTGGAAGGTAGGGTGGTTTCTCAACTTCCACTGTCTAGTACTGTCTTCTAGTGGAATTGTAATTGTATAATAATATTGTTGGCTGCCATATGGCAGCGACAAACATCAAAGGAAAAGACTGGGTTATAATATCATACTGTATATCATAAATTGACCAGGAGCTCTGGGCTCTTATTTTAGCCAATCAGCTTCATGTACACAGTTTGCTTTATTTCAAAATGGCTGTTCACTTTTCACACCTTCCTCACCGTGCTGCTGCTGTCCACATTGCATGTGGCACTTTCTCACATTGTGCATGCGCCACAGTGTCATGTCATGGCAGTGTATGCTCATGACATCCCATGATTACACATGATTAGCTTGTGTGCATGTTACATATGTTCATCCAAGGATGGATTGAATGAGATCTACGTAAGCACAAAATGCTTTTGCACAAATGAAAATGTCCATTTCTCTACTGAATACAACAGGCTTCCTCTGCTACACCACACTGCGACAAGGTACAATACCTCCATGCATGCGGGGCCTTCTTTATTGTGTAAGCACTTCACATTTCACACTTCACACTTCGGCAAATTGGTTAATGCACACTTGCACACAGTGACATAATGTGCAGTGCTAACCATAAGCTTTCCTCCTGTGTCATGCATATAGGCTAGCCTCCACATGCATTCTCAGACATACTTTAAGCACATTGATACACTTATTCCCCTGCAGGTACCTACTTACATAGCTACTAGTTGCACAGTAAGACAAGCTTCTCTGCTAGTAAGATACAAAGCAGTTTGGAAGAAATGCAGTACTTTGTACATTTTAGGTTGAGATGTGGGAGTGTGGTAAAAGTCATAGTAGTGTCAGCTATGAGGCAGTATCGTATGAGGTAGCTCTTGAGTGATATTCACATAATCTCACACTGCAGCATGAGGCATGTGTTCTAGCTATAGTCTGCTTTCAGCTGACATTCTAATAAGCACATAAATACGTAAGTCCCATTCCTTAGCTCTACGATGAGCCATGAGGACAGATGCATTAAGGGACGGCTGGTTTGTCAAAGAAGCATCAAATGAATGCAATGTATTTCACCAATCTAACCTAACTGACACGTATTAACCTTGGCACAGGCTCTACATACAGAGCAGTAGAGTTTTCTGCAGAACGGTGTCGAATGCACACAGCATGCAGTCCCCTCCCACGCGCAAGTCCATATAAGTGGAATGCGGGATTGAGTCCGTCACGTGTTACTATAATTATGATCGATCTTCCGCTGTATCCTACTATGGTATGTATGTATTTACGGGCACTGAAGATGGCAGATTGTAGGTGGCTGATTGGCAGTTTGATCCTCTTCGTCTGGACATCGGAGACAGCTCTGGCACAAGGAGGTAATAGTTCTCTAGCTTTCACTAGCGATATGCGTATGGTCAATGTTAATTTGTTAGCTCGGTTCCATTAAATCTCCAAGACGAGTATAGGCCACAGTGAGACTGTCTAACTAGCCCTCTCGTCTGTCCTTTCCGTAAAGTGTAACATCTGTAGCCATTCGGACTGAAGACGTAGAGTCCTGCTACGTAGCTTGCATGTGCTGTGCGAACTCTCAATTCATTAGCGTGTGTTGGCGAGTACTAATTTCACTTGTAATGGTCTCGCTAGTAATGTTCAGAATAGCCGCTAGACCCGCTTGTTGTAGGGGCAGAAAGAGGCAGACTCCGAGAGAATGTCCTTTGTTCCACATAACTGATGAGTGACTGTAACTATGGGATTTAATCTTGTCCTGACCAGTCACAGAAGAGGCAATACATGTAGTAGCGATTCCAAACCGATTCCCATTCCAAATTCCTCGGGTACCTTTGAACAACATGGCGCGTATATATTATACAAGCTATCAAACAATCTGCCACACTCTTTATTAACATTGTCATGACCAGTTTTTCTTTATATCAGACTCATCTTGGCATCTCCCATGGTGCATGTGTGCAGTGCTACATTGGACCATGATGTGTCCTAGTGCCTATTGGCATAGTGCACTCTAATAATGAATTGAATTGAATTGAATTGAATATAAACAAAATGGCACCCTCTACTGTGTTCACGCGAAGCGATTTCCACAGATGAGAAGCAATCTTGGTGATTTTTGGAAGCCGTTCCCAATTTTAAAAGATAGATGAAGGCTTCCAAAACTGGTTGAAGCTAGTTTGTAAAGTTTACCTTGTAGTTTGTGTCGCCAATTAAAGGGGAGAAGTGCATTTTTCTTAGTAGCTGGAGCTGCATCACACTAGCATCATTCAGATATTATTTGCCCAACTCCTGAGGAGTAAATATGATGTAGTTGTTCGGCCATCTAGCTCACTTCTGCTTGTGGAAATGAGTTTGAAGCTATGGTACTGGTCCCACATTTAGGCTGTGGCGGTCCCAAACCGATTCCTATTCATTCCATTCACCGCACCAACTGCCTTAGTTAGCAGAGTTGTAAAAGATCTTGTTAACTTGCAATAACAGCTTACTTAACATGGTTTAACAGAGTTGTAAGTTAACAGACTTGCTTAACACTGTTAATCCAGGTAGTGTATAATCATCTTACCCTGTACCTTGATAGCAACGAAGGTGTCAACATACGTACAAATGCGGCGACAGGCAGTCAGCTTCAACTTTGCGTGGCTTTGGGAGAGTCCGCAAAGCATTGAAAAGAAGAATACTTCCCTCCATCATGCTACAATCAATGCATGCAAGCCAACAACGTACAGTGCTCCGTAGCCGAGCTAGATAAACCATGTACGCGACTCACACAGTGCACGAATGAGAAACAGCAAGCTCCTGCACTAATTTGTATGCAAGGGCACTCAAAATCACTGCAGCAGTGGGAACGCACTGTTTCAAGGAAAACAGAAAGTCGAGCAGAGAGCACAAACAACCCTCGAAGGCCGAGAATGTCACAGAGGCCTCAATCACTTCACTGGCTTCTTAGAGTGTTGCTCCTGTGGCTTAACAAAAGGCAAAACTTCATAGAACTGGCGAATTCAACAAAACTTGGCAGCCGCTCTTAAAAGCTGCCGTCCTGGAAGAATCCCGCCTTTTGAATAAGAGCCTAGACGTGCTAGACGAGGCCCGAGGGCGAGTGCATTTAAAATCCATATACACCGAAGCGCCGTGGTCTAACTAATACATAGTACATGGCATGAGTAGACAGGCATGAGAACAGAACAAAGGGCATTTTATGTACAGTAAACTGATAGTGAAGAGGCATGCTATGTACAGCAGATACAGCCCACTTAGTTTGGAAAGGTTGGAAGGTAACTATTGCTATACTCAGGGGTTATTTCAAGCACAATGAATAAGGGGAGCAAAGAACATCTGAAACCCATAGATAGTCTTCTCTAAACATAATTATACTGACCTGCATGCAGGGACCTGCACATGCAGTAAACCTATGGCTGCATATATACCTGAGAAGCAATATAGCTACCTTACAACCATTACATAGTAAGTGGCTCCATCTGCTGTCATGCCTCTTCACAATCAGTTTACTGTACGCAAAATTCCCTCCATTCTGTTCTCATGCCTGTCAATGGCTTGCAAGCCTCACGAACACCATAGCTAGAACAGTACTAACAGCATACAAATGTGCATAATATATACCTCACAGTATAATCATTCTACTACATGCACACACAAACATACATACGGCAGTATAGTAACTTAATTCATTAGCTTGCATGCGTGTAGTGACTGCAGTCATTTGTACAGCTTGTATATGGCACAATGAATATCAATATTGATATGATGAATAATTACAATTGTACATTCATTACTTGGATAACTAAAGCAAGTCTGTTAACTTACAACTCTGTTAAACCATGTTAAGTTAGCTGTTATTGCAAGTTAACAAGAACTTTTACAACTCTGGTAACTAAAGCAGTTGGTGCAGTGATTCCAAGTTCGTTTGTTATTGCCATGCATGCAGTACACAACTAAATAAGTATATAATGAGGTACTGCTCCCTCCCCTGGTGGGTTAGTTTCTTGGCTGAAAGGTAACAATGATGTTTTACAAGTGCAGACTAAACTACTAAACCATCATTCACTTCTGTGGCACAGTCTATAAAAAACTTCTTTGCATCTTGTTGAGAGTTTCAATTTGAGCCATAACCCGTCCAAATCCGTCCAGAAACAATCAAGATACGGTGCTACGAGGCGCAGCTCACGAGCCACAAGTTCGGCACGTGTTCCACAGGAAGTATATACTTTCTTAAGTCAAAGGCGTACAACAAAAACGTCATCTATCCAGTTAAATGGAGAGCGGAGTGTGTCTTAACCTTAACCAATTTCGATGGGATAAAGACCGTTGTACTCACAAAGAAATGTACTGTGCAGTAATACGGTGAATGAGTGCAAATTGAATAGTTTGAAATCTGGATTGGAATCGCTACATGTAGCACGGTATTTGTTGTAGAAGTGTATCAGGAAGCTCTAAAGTACGACTTGCCAATCTGCTACCCAACATTGTTTGTGACTGCCTTTATTGCAAAGCATGTTCTTGCATAATTATAAGTAGGCTGATTCCTTCCCTAAGTACTTGGTCATATGATGTTATACACAATGTGTCACAGTGTGTCACATAGTGACCATTTTGTGCTTTTCTATTATTGACATTTTGAGATTGCCTAGCACACATGCTGGCCTACTTTATATGGGAAACCTAGACTTGGCACATTACCATATGCATCGGGTCGCCCAGGGTTGTAGCCCACAGTGCAACCCAATCAGAATTACAATATTCTATAACATGATCACATACCAGCTCAGGATAGCCAACGAGATAGCACTTTGACAATTAAGGTTCACGTGTGGACATCCACTCCCTTACTGGGTATTTGGTTGCTTATTATGGTTATGTGAGGTGGATTATGATGTCATGCCTGAAATCACAAGCTGCTGCCTAGCAAATAGCCAGGTCTACTGACCCTGTATGAAATAGGCCTGGATGCATGAAGCTAGAGGTGGCCAGGGAGTATGGTGGGTGGTGCAAGGGATGTCGTCATATTGTAATTGGATGAGTGGTGCAATCTGAGTTGGAAATATTACTGAAACTATGAAATGTGAACAGATTCAATGGCAACTTCTTACAGTGTGCTGGGGTGTTCCAATCATTAGCAGGAAGAAAAATTAATGAGCTACAAGATATCTTCTCTTTAGAATGTGTGGTGTTGCTAACTCACTCTCATTCTAGCACGAAAGTTTTTGTAGAAACATTTATGCTTCCTACGCCACTGCCTTGTGTTAACGTGCCTACTCTATGGCTACAGTCAAGGCTCTCAGAACACACATCACAAAACACATAGCTTGGTTTCTGTTGCTCCCAAGCTCGCCCCTTTGGCCATACTGAAAGCAGACGGCTAGCTGTTGCTACTTTGTTCTTACACTGAGACATAACAACAGATTGCATAATTGTGATAATCCATGATTTCAAAGGAGTGAGAGAGCTGTCTAGATATAGTTTTGTGCTGCCTGGATGCAGTGGGCGCCTACTCATGTGCATGCTAATCAGAAATATATTTGATGGTCCTGCTCTTGTGGCCACATTTTGCCAGCCATAAGTGAATGGCACAAGGACATGTAATGAAACTGTTTAATTTGCTTCCTGTAATGAGTAGTAAGTGTTTGTGACATCAGCAGTCATTTAGTTGTCTTTGCCTGTTCCTTATGCTCCTAATTCTTATAGAGCTAAGTTATGTACCCGATGCATGCCCTGCATTGGGTATATATCACACAAGGATTAAGTGTGTCTTTGCTTCAGTTTGCATGAGGACCAGGCATATTGGTGGTTGTCAGTCAGCAAGGTAGTGCTGCCTATGTATGGATGGTGGTTGTTTGTATACTGTAATATATTGAAAGTATCACTACTCCTGTACTGGAGTAGCAACCAGCAAAGGAAACTGCCTTTAAGGAAGTGGAGGGATGTGTGTACAGTATACAGAGCTAACCGTCTCCTGAGAGCAAGTGGGCAGCTGTGTGGAAAGCACCACTGTCTTTTTTCATGCTTTGTCTTATTATTATAATATTAATTGTACTATTTGTCTTATTCTCTGTCAGCAGTATCTCACGAATCATAGGGAATAGAATATTTTATCCACAGTTATACAGCGCTTCCACCAGGTTGGTGCCAACACTGTTAAAAATAGGAAGTGATGATAACACCCATAATTGGTGTGAATTGGTTGCCACTGTGAGCACACCTACAGTGTGATGCTCACTCCAACCATGCAGTACACAACATACCATTATATATGGAAACAGTTTGTAAGAGACTAAGCACTTCATGGTACATTTCACTACAGGTAGTACACAACATACCAACTGGTGGGATTGTTTGTGGGTGACACAAAGTACCTAATGGTACATTAAAATTGCACACTTATAATTAGATAGTTTGACGAGGTCCTCCCACTCTACTCAACATACCGTGATCGGGCTAAGCTGTATCCTGGGTAGCTATATATGTACTTAGATAGCTCGTACGATTCCAAGTAAACTCTCATCTTTGCGCATAATATATAAATTACTTCAATGTCTCTTAATATATCAGAAATGATGTGAGCAACAGCGCAGATACTGGTGTCAGTGTGAATGTCACACTAAAGTAATAGTGTGACTGATCACACCCTTGGTGTGAGCACTGAGTGGTATGACGGTCACACCATATTTTTAACAGTGGATGGCTCCATGAGTAAGTCCACCAAAGGAGGTTTTGGGCCCTATGGAAGCTTTGCTAGGAGCAAGACGCCATTTTACAGTGATGTAATCACAGGGTTTGGCCTCTATTGGTCACCCAGTCATCCTTCAGTTGTGGTTAAATAGCTCCACAGCATAGTCAGATGACTGGTCAAAAATGCAGACAGGACAAGCATTGCCAATGTTAGGCTGCAAACCATTTCAATTGACCTCCATGGTCATGACATTTGCCTGCCAATTTCAATGACTTTGTTGTTAGCTTCTGGTTAATGCTTCTGCATGAGTTCATTGATGCTTCTGCATGAGTTCATTGATGCTTCTGCATGAGTTCATTAATGTGTGGGTCAGCATGGAGCCCAGGTGCTAGCTGTTGTTCACCTCCACTCTAGAGATAACACAATGAGAGCCATATATTTACCTGCACTGCTCTCCTGTGGTTGTGGCATTATATCTGAGCTCATGCTCCATAGAAGTGCAGAAAGTAGAAAAGAATAAGAATTCTCTATCAGGTACTAAGGATGTAGAGATGGTGTTAAAAGAAAAGAAACAAGGACCATTATTCCTAAATTCAAGGGTGTACATAGGACTATTTAATCATGATCCCTACATTCTTGCATGTAGGGACTATGGTTAATGCTCCACTGTACATATAGTCTATCCTTGTATTTGTTCATTTTATGTCATTCCTACATCTGACACATTTTGTAGAACATTTCTTTCTAGTCACTGTTAAATTACAAAAGGAGGAAGTGTTGAACTTAGCATTGCTGTTGGACTCCAAGTTATGTGAACAGAACCCAGTCAGTCCAAACTCGACTTACAGACAGTACACCGTAGCTATATAGACATTCAATCCTTTGTTTATTCTTGTCATAGTTCTGTGCCTACATTGCTCTCCTGCTCTCCTTGTCATAGTTCTGTGTGTCACTATAGTCTGATTAAACTATAAGTGTTGGTAAATGAATTAGGTGAAGTGCGCAGTGAAATGGACATCTGCCTCTCAGCAAGGTATATATCTGTTATATGCACTATGCCATAACAGCCATTTTGTAGTTTATGTTATGAGATGGCCTAGCCTCACAGATGCAAGCCTATTTTATATATACTGAGTGTAAGATGCAAAGGAGGATGATGGTGAAACTACGAGGGGGAACAGCAGAATTAAGGGTAGAAACTGGCAGATGGTGTGGGTTAAGTAGGGGCGAACGACTTTGTAAGAACTGTGACAGTGGTGAAGTGGAAGATGTCAAGCACTTTGTGTGCCGGTGTGTATTTGTGGCAGAAGAGAGGAGAGAAATGGCAAGGCTGATGAATGAGATAGTGGTGGGATGGGAGAGCATGAAGGATGATGACAGGGTGATATGGGTACTGGAGGAGGCATGCAAAGATGGAAGAGTGCGGAAGGCGCTGCAGAGGATGTGGCAGAAAAGGACAAGCTGCCCTTAAAGAACTATGCCCATTGTGATTCTTTTGACACTGTTACATTTAATTATATTATAGTGCTGCATGGGGCTGACACCCTAGTGTTTGTATTATACAACACGGTGCACTTAAATAATAATATATCATACTATACTAGATCTGGCACCTGCCTGCACATTACTGTATGTACTTCAAGTAGTGCAGGACTGCAGCTCACAGTGCATGTAACACAATTGGAATGAAGATATTCTATATATGCCATCACATACCAGCTCATGACAACCAATAAGATAGCGCGTTGGAAAGGTTTGCATGCAGAAGTTCATGTGTTTATATATTGGATGATCCGTAATTTCATTGGTTGTCATGAGCTGGCCATGGATTGTGAATTAGTGATGTCATAGTATGTCTGAAGTCACAACTCAATACATAGCAATGTGCCAGGCCTGCTGTCCATGTATAAAATAGGTCTGGATGAATTAGGCTAGAGTTGTCGGGGTGTGGTGGGTGGTGCAGGAGTACAATGTCATATTATAATTGGAGGAGTGGTACAATCTGAGTCAGAAACATTACTGAAAGTAACTGAATTGTGAAAAGATTCAATAACAAATTCTTTCATTGTCCTGGGTACGTGTTCTACTAGATACCCTCTCTCTTAGAATGTGTGGTGTTAATATATACACTCTGTAGTTTCAATGTAGACTGTGATAGCACTTAATACAGTACAAGTTACAAAATACTAGAGTGAAGCCGTACAAGGAATGCACCAAAATGCATAGCTCCACTCATTGCTGGAAGACAACCACTACCACCACCACCACCACCACCATCACACTGTCCAAGTTACAATCTGCATCTGTGTAGCCAGTATATGCGGCAGAACAAACTAAAAACACCACCACCAGTACAAAATTCACAAGGTAGCTGCCACCAGTGCATGCAGACAAGTTCCACCACTGCCACCACCAGCCACCACCACCAATGAATGATTAAAAGTGAACATTTGACACACATGCGCACAACTGGTACAGCACACAAACATACCTAACGCACAGCTTGCATATTCTAATGATTTTGCCATAAATCCATGCACATTGAGTTGCATGTCCTCTTACTCACATGCTCACATAACACAAAGACAGCATACTCAAGCGTTCTATCCATGTGGACGGCTTCTACATACCTATACTCAATACTTCCGCTAATACATTGCAGTATAAAAGAAATGCATACAATCATGCAACCGCAGCTTCTCATATTATATAAACATATCCGAATGCGAAGCCATACAGCGGAGTGTCAAAACAAAATAGATAGGGGCTGCACAGACAGCCCTAATAACACGCCTTTATAGGCATGCAGTCACTGCAGCTTTCACAAGTGCAGTGCATGTGGTCACTTGTATTTGAGTCCAGGTAAAAGGGCTAGGGTATATATGGGCCAGCATGATAGGTTCCTTGGAACATGCTTAATGCGACATATCATCTTAGAATACCACTTGACTAGCAGACCATAATTAGCTACACATGTGATAATTGGTTTCTTACTCCATTAAATTTCCTTAAATATAGAACACAGTACTTCTTCATGTTCTTCACCCCACTCAAGTGGAGATGGTAGGTAGCTGCAGCTATGTGTACGTAGTTCTAGACTGTAAAGTTGGTAATGTGCCTACTTAAGAATTTACTCTTTAAATATGTCTTTTGTCTTGCACTCCACTGGAATGTGTAGGTACAGTGTGTAAGCCAGTTTACATACGTAAAAATGCTTCTACAGTATTTACAGTTTTATAGAACAAATGCATGTCGGGCATTGCATCTTTGCACCACAGTGTGTCTAGGTGCATTCGATGACTTCAATGTTGTCTGTGGTGACAGAGTACCAGACAATACCCAGTACATCATACCACAACTCAACCTCTCCTGTGAATGAAACAATCAATTAGATTGATGCTGATGCTGTGGGTATGTTTTGTTGTATTGTGCAGAATGCTTAGATGCCTTTGCTGACTTTCAGTCTGTTGGAGGAGATAGAGTACCAGAAAATACCCAGTATATCATACCACAACTCAACTTCTCCTGTCATGGTACTGTGACTCAGTGGAAGGTGGGACTGAGGATGGGTGGAGGCATTAATCAAGGAGTGAACTTTCAGATATGGCGCTCAGTGAGTGTAGGCGTGTACAGCAGAGTGACTGAGGTGGTGTACAGCAGAACAGTAGCTGGTGAGACGATAGCTACTGTTCCAGTGTCCATGTCAGTGACGGCAGGAGACATGGTTGGGTTCTATGTTCCTAATGGACAGCTGCGACTTCACACTGCACCTGATGTGGGCATTACCATTCTCAGTGCTGGGGCCACCTCATCCACAACTCTCAGTAACCTACCCACTATTGTGGGACAATCTCCATACATCACAGTTGATTTTGGTGAGTCTGGTTCTATGGACATTTGCAACTCCACACTTTACCTGATGTGGGCCTTACCATGTTCAGTAGTGTGGTAGACCCACCACATTTCTCAGTGGTCTAGACACTGCTTTGGGACCATCTCCATACATCACACTTGTGTTTGGTGAGTAGTATTGCTACTACCATGCACGGCATTTTTGTGTGGGAGGCCGCTTGCATGCAAGTTGACCAAATCGGTCATTTCTGTGAGAAAAGTATGAAGATAAGTCATCACCCTGGACAGTAGTGCCATTTAGGCAGCATTCATGCTGCGTTCATTGAAAGAGTGGCCAGGGAATGTTGCAGTGTACTCTGCTGCCCATTTCCTAATGTAAACCTTTCTTCACCCACATTGCTTTTGATTACCTTAATCACTGCTTCACTGGCAATTGTGAGTGGACACTATATGGTATATATGGTATAGGCAGCAGGTTGATTCCACCACATCCCTCAGTGGTCTAGACACTGCTATGGGACCATCTCCATACATCACAGTTGTGATTGGTGAGCGGTATGTAGCTACTACCATATATGGTGAAAGTTTGTGGGAGAACGCTTAATTGCATGGAAGTTAACCCAGTCAGTCATTTCTGTGAGAAAACTATGAAGATAAGTCATCACGCTGGACAGTAGTGCCATTTAGACAGCATGCATGCTGCTTTTGTTGAAAGAGTGGCCAGGGAATGTTCTGTAAAGAAACACTGTAGCTGTTACAGTGTACTCTAGATCTACTGCCCATTTCCTAATGTAAGCCTTTTCCGTTCAGATAAATTGCTAGACTGCTCCTTACCAACTGAACTATAGTATATTGTTTTTCACCCGCATTGCTTTTAATTACCTTAATCACTGCTTCATTGACCACTGTGAGTAGACACCAGCAGAATGTTTGCAGTAAACTGTGTGGTATATACGTATGGTATAGGCAGCACTGATTTAGCCCACTTGAGTAGTTGTACAATGATGTGGGTCACAGACTAGACTGTCCTGGTCATAAATTAGAAAAATGGCAGCTGAGTGTGTTAGGGTGTGTGTATGTACTTTTGTATTCTAGTCCATGTGTGTATGAGTTATTTTTTCCTTGATTGAAGCAGACACGAATCAAAAAAACTTTTCCACACATGTGCACAACGGCACAGTCACTAACTTACGTACCTTATACACAGTTTGCACATTCTCAGAGTTGCCAAAAATACTTCCATTGGTACATTATTATATAAATGTTAACACAGTGATACTACCGCAATTTATGTATTATTGCCGAGCCGAAAGGCGAGGCAGGTAATCGTGATGCGTTGTCGTCCCCCGTTTGTATATATGTATGTATGTATATATGTATATATGTATATCCGTCCCAGTCAACCCGAGACACCTAGATTGCGCAATAGCCCAGTGTTCTCCGCAGGTGCTCACAACAACAAAACGCTCTACTTGGCCACCATCGGCCACGAAACTGCTTAGCACTCCACTTCATCGATGCACCCTGCGTTCAGATTGTTGTTAACGTCACCCATTGCTTCAGTGAGGGCTACACGCCTGTTGGCGATTCCGCCATATTGGTTGACGTCATTTGTCCCGCGTGGCCGGGAACACTTTCACTGTTCACTCGGGTGAAGCGATAACGAGCACTGTGTTAGCACAGCACGGACGGGCTTCCTTGCGCAACTCCAAATATGTAGGTGTCGATTGCCCAGCTGCCATCCAGTGCTTCGTCTGGCTTGCTATCTCTTCTTTCTGACAGCCAGTGAAAGCAGATTACAGTTTTATTGCCCAAAATGTACTAGCCCTAGCTCATGGACTGTACTTTACTGAAATAGCTAGCTACATACATTCAAGCGAGGCTGGTTGCATTTTAATGTATGCCCTAGTATACATACATACATACATACCGACATACCACCAGAAGCAGGACACGAGGCCATACAACAAAATGTCCAAATGAATATTTTGCAACATTCTCACCAACTTTCTCCAATATCCGATTTTATTGTGATAGCAGTAAACAATGCTACATTCATACAAAATATACTGTAAGCAACTTGTAATAAATAGAACTGGGAATCATTGGCCTCCTCTGCCTAGGATAATATCCATGTTATCCATACAAGTCACTGCACGAGATAATAGGATAGAATTGGGTTCTACTGTATTGTTTGAATAGATGCTGCGCCCTGTTTAGTGGCCACACTCAAATTGAAGCCACACTTAACGAACTAGAGCAAAGCAAACTAGTAGCTACCCTTGAATAAATGCCACATTCAATGACATTCATAATCATCAGGGCAAAGTGCGAATGGCAGCTGCCACGGTAGAGAAGAAGAAAACATTCGACGCCGCTTTTAAGCTGAAGGTTATTGACTATGCCTTGCAGTGTAGTAACAGAGCGGCTGCCCGGATACATGGAATTGTTGGGAAGAGAGTTCACAAGAGGACGAAACAAAATGAAGAATTGGAGAAACTTCCAGCAAAAAGAAGCAGCTGGATGTGCCGGTTGCAAGGCAATACTATCAGACGATAGCATAGAGACTCATTGCTACGGGACGTAATAGTACCCCCCCCCCCCCCCAACACTCCAGACTCTGCACCACTCACACACACCCTTAAGCTGTTATCACCCCCCTTAGAACAATTACCACATCATCATTTACACCTCCCTTCAGCAAGTTAACACCCCCTAGAACTTTTGTCCCCTCTAACATTTTCAAGCCACCAGTCACACCTCTATATAAACACAGCATTTCCTCTGTATCTTCAGTTTATCAGCTGATGAAGGCCTATGTGGCCGAAACGTCCTGAACTACAGTGAATCGCTACGCAAGTGCTCAAGTAACTACCTACTAGCCACAACACTCCCAGACGTCAAAGAATTGCTGATTCTGTGGATCGATGAAGTGAAACAGAAATAGTAGCCACCCTTGAACAGTGGCCACCCTCAAGTATACACCGCCTACTTCCGAACCAGAAATAATTGTAGCTGCGGCATCCATTTGAGCAAATATGGTATGTTCCTGATAAAAATAACTTCACACTGTACATCAAGTGGATCTTACTGTTTACTCCACTGATAGAAGTCCCACCTCACCACTAAGTTCCCTTTAGCTCTTTTGTGTGACTATCTCCATACATTTCAGTTGTGTTAGGTGAGTCATCGTTATAGCTATAATATAGTATATCATTTACATGCCATTGCTGGGGCAACCATGCAATGATATACGAATCACATAACCAACCAGCCGGTGATAATAGGATCTAAGAAGCATGTATGCATCCTCACAGGTGCTTAAGTCCTGTCATACAAGGTGTGAAAGTCTAACAATGATGGTAGCAATATACAGCTGCCACAAAGCACAACTCACAAATACAAAATCGCAGTCAGCTAGACTTTGCATGGTTTGAGAGGGCCCAAAAAGCAGTGGAAAGGGAGTGAAAAGTCATGACACAAAAACAGTTATATTTTTGTGACAAACAATATGATCAAATATTGCCCAGACCAACAAGGGGCAACAACCATGTCTCCATGACAAAGGAACACAATTGTCTCCAGCTCTCTTGAATAATACATTGAATTGTTGATGTGGTAGAGGCACGTGTTGAACAGAAGTGAGTTTGTTGCTGAGCAAAACCAGTTTGTGACTGATGAAGACACTCAAGCTATAAATGTCTCACTACTTTACCCTCTTTGCTACATATTTGCTCAGCAATAATCTCATCTCTGCTAATAAAATGTAATGTAATGTAGTGATTGAATATGCTGAACTGTACAGAATGTATAGGGTTCACATGTGCAGTAATTCATGCAGGTACCTGGTGTGTAAAGGTGGCAGAAGTATATCTTTGCATGTGTTCATAGAGAAAGGAAGTCTGCAAGCTTTCTTAGATAAGTGGAATATCAAAGCTGAGTAAATATTCACAATGCTCTCACATCCAGTCTCCAGTTCTCATATGTGCTTATAAAATAATGCACTATAAAGCACACACAGAACTAGGGAGCTGGATGTATGATTACTTTGCACACTGGAGTACGTGGAAGAGAAAACATCTGTCAAATTGCCCATTGATCAAAAGTTACTACTGTTGCAACTTATACTTGGGATGGCAGAGAGATGCTGTGCTAGCTTATGGCGATATCATTAGCGCCGAATGACGCCTGTAGGCGTCATTTATTAGTTTGCACGTAAGTCCGGATGACGCCTGTAGGCGTCATAGCCGAAAGCGCGCATTAAGCTTCGTATATTTCTCGCTACGAGCCTTTCAAGGACACACCACTTTCGAAGGATAGATAGCAGTCGCAGAGCTTTGAACAGCCGCGTTGTCCCGTCCCTTACTTGTGTCCAAAGCCTGCACTCGAGCGCCAAAGTTTGCACCCAGTACGCAACGGGTGAAGGTGAGTTTATTACACGACGCAGCGACTAAACCAGGGCGAGCAGGAGTCTTGAAGTCGTATGAGATGACCCTTCCATCTGTCCGCCTGACATTGGCAACACGGCGCTCTTCTTCCTACTGTCTCGGGCACGAATAAAGTTAAAAAATCGTGGCACCCCGAATCGCTCACGCGCGTCGCCATTTTAATTTCGGCACCTGGTGCACGGCGCGAATTTTAAACTTCAGCTCTAATGGGTTTATTAATTCATTTCGTTAAAAGGAGTCCAGCGACGAAGGCGCTAACCACCTTAGATCACCCCCCGTATTGCCGTGATATACTTTTCCAAGTTTGGCGAAGATTGGTGAAAAATTGAAGGAGGAGTTCGTGCACAACCAAACACGATCTTTTCCCTATCTCTTAGATATGGCGGCGACAAGTGATAAGAACAATAATAGGCGATAAGTGGCAAGAACTCGGACGGAACGACCTTAAACCAAATTTCGGCTCGGCGTGGTTACTCACAGCACGCCCCTTCGTAATCCTACCAAGTTTCGGGACGTTTCGTCCAGAATTGAAGGAGATTATCCCGAACAACGAAAATGTGCGTTACGTTTATTATATAATAAGATATGTGTGATGTATTCAGACATCCATGCACAATGGTATTACCAGAGACGGTGATCGAAGCAGAGACAACTGATGTTGTATGGCATCTGGGTTATGTGGGTATGAAACATGAGCAGTGCACTAAACATTGTAATAGCTTGATTCTTCCTTGGACAATCGAGCACACCATGAACACTTGTCAAACTCAATGCATTGAATTTGACAAGTGTTCATGGTGTGCTCGATTGTCCAAAGAAGAATCAAGCTATTACCTACCCAGCATGCCTAATAACTTCCACGAAAGCACTAAACATTATGTCTGGAATCATTTCTGGCCAAGATAGCTTCATTGTTGCAATGGGCAATGATGCTTGACCACAAGCTAAAGAAATGTGAGATGTGTAGAGTCAAATAAAATGAGCCTATGTATTTTTCATTCGCAGTTCAGATTGCCATTTCCTTAAGGAGCAAGATCCCAGCCAGATAGCATACTAACTACTGGATGCCCACATGCATCATGCAGTAATTAAAATCTGTATTAGCGCATCTCCCAATCGGCTAGTGGCTCCCCTGTTTAAATATGGCCATCAATCAATCTGTCAGGTATTGCACTCCAGTTAAGTACTCCATATGAGCCTTTGTAGCACTTCACTGTGCATGTACACATGTTTCATGCACACAAAACTACTCTGGACTACTCCTATCCTTTGTGTATATTGCATCCAAGCATGCAATACTGTATCAATAAAAATTTGCTGTGTAGAAGTTTCTTCATACGTGTGAAAATGTATGCACAAAAGATATGGCAGCAACTAGCATCTTATAGTATACTGTATGAAAGTGACATTCTGAATCTCAATACAACATCGACACTTGTGTTGTTAAGATCTGTGAGAGATGGCTGTTGGCTGCAGCCACTTATCAACCCAGTACCGTGATCCTATTCTATTCATATGTAAGATAGACAAGTCAGTTGTAACTATGTCGGGTCTAATGGATGTCACAACTCAAAAGACAAGTCGGTATAAGATAAGTGGCAGCAGCAAGCAGCCCACCGCCAGGTTAGTGGAACCATGCCATCATTCTATACTGACTTACAAAAAATGTTCTACTGTAAGTGGCAGCAGTTAGTTGAACCATTCCATCGTTCCATACTAGCCAATATATATGGTGAGGACAGGCAAACTGTCATGGCCAGGTCGGGTTAGCTTCAGTGGCTGAAACCCGAGATAGGGCATAAGTTGTCCTTGGTTCAATTCTGGCTGGTGCCAATTTCCCTTCCTCTCCTATCTTTCTTTCGAGCTGTGACTTCCATTAGATGTGACATAGTTACAACCCAACTCATCCCTCTTATGTAGCTAATAGGAAATGGGAGGTGAATCACCACTGCCATTATGCAGAATCAACAACTCGATGGTTGAAACTCCACAACTGAGTGTAGGTCCCAGGTTCAAGCCACAGTTGTATTCCTCTCGCCACATTCTATCGAGCTTTCATCTGAATACCTTTGTCATACTTTATAGTTTGTGGGCATATATGAATGGGACAGCATCTTACTGCAACCATTGAGCAAGTGATCATAGAAATTATAAGCAATTTTGGGCTTGGGGTCTTGTCCATTTGTTTCTATCATGGTAGCATGTCCTCTACAGTTCCATGGGGCCTCCACTTTGTTTTATGGTTGCACTGCTTGTCGTCTCGCTATTCTATTTCCAGTGCCAGACTCCCCAAGCACCTCTGTTGGCCAATCCTCTGAAGCTATCATTGGAGCTGTTGTGGCTGTGGTGGTCATCCTCATTGTTATAGCAGTTGCTATTGCTGCTATACTGATTGCATGGAAAGTGACAAGGACCAGAGGGATGATGTTCACAGGTAAGCACCACATTTATGTGCATAACAGTTTGCAACATACTGTAATTGTCACACACACACCCCAGGTTGACCAGTGGTGCACTTGTTGTACATGATGGTCTGTATCAAGATCTCTTTGCTATAGCTAGCTATATGTATTTATATAGAGCATAGATGGCCTGATACTTGACATACCAATCCATACTTATGATATATCAATCTATACTTACAATATATCATATGGTTGTGACGTCACAGCTCACCAATACAGAAGCAAAATCGATTATCATGGCCTTTGACTGCAACAGCCATTAGCATGCTATACGCACCCCAAGCACATTGTTTATACAATGACATAAATAACTGCAGTGCATGAGCATTTTATTTTGGCGGCACCCTTTGGATGGCAGTCTGAGTAGGCTACAGTAAACCCTGGAAGAATATGGCGTATTCATTTATGGTAGAGAATCTTCAACCGGAAATGACGGAAAATAGTTCACTAGGCTTTAATTAATAAGAAGCTAAGAGTACTACTGTAAAAGGTGTCGCCGCAATTTTCTCCTCAGACATGGATGCAGCTACCTTGTAGCAATACAGACATCTTGCGCCGCCGCGGATACTTTGCTAGCGCTTCACGGATCACTTCTAGGAGCAGTTTTCTGTGTTTCTATCTGCTGTTTTCTTCCATGTTAGTTTCGCGCAGTGCCTCTTCCTAGAATCAACTGTACAGCATCGCTCAATGGTAGTCCGGCTACCTAAGTAGACAACCTTGTTGTCTCCAAACTGTTGCGAATCATCTCCTAGAGAAATGAAATGTGCATGGAGACTGTGTCTCATTGTGCACAGTGATCTCAGAATTATATTCAAACCTGTTTGAGGTTGGTATGCCAAATACCAAGCCTGACTGCAATACCTTAAATCCTATATATGTTGACATCACAACCATACAATATACAAACCTGGTCAGTTTTGCTAGTATTGCTGTACAAAAATATTGTACCCAGTTTCATTGACTTAACTGCATGTACTGCAAATGCTCATCAAAAATTAATGTATTATAAGTTGCAGTCTCTACTACTGTGGCTAATGCTGAGGTTTTAATGGTCCATCATCAACATGGTGTTCATATTGCATAATCCATGTAACATTGCAATCATTATTGTACAATAGGTATTTAATCGCGATCGGCTGGCACATTTCCAACCTATGGTGGGCAGAGATACAAGTCTGCAGATAAGCTCTGCAATGGTGTTATGTAATTACCCTCGCAACCAGAAGAAATCATTGATAGAATGTGAATGTACTTGCAGAGAAACATGGTAGATGTTGAGGGTGCCATCCATGTGACAAAGGTCACTGCTTTGTGGTACATTCTTTACAATGGTAAGCTAGAGTGGAGAGCTGGTCAGAATCAATCTTCTCCTTAGGCAACACCTCAGCATACAGTATTTCCCATGTTCACCTTTCTGAAGTCATATTTGCTGTCAGGTATTCTAGGGGTGAGAGTATGCAGAAAGTGAATGGTGTCCTTGTACAAGTTATGTACACTTGCTTGCTACATCATGCACTCCAATGGCACCCATGTACTTGCACATGTGATACTAAACCTCTGTAACTATCTCAGATAGTTTGTTACAGTAAAACAGACTATCTGAGATAGACATTACATGGCATTGTTCTCCTGTACAGGTGAGGTGTCCCTGAGGAACAACAATGAAAATGGACGTAAACCAGTAGCAGTACTGGTCAGTACAAGTGATGAACTGGCAGGGAATGCAGGGAACCACAACACCAACACAAGCACCAATGTTCCAGGCTTGTATGAAGTTCCAGTCTCACAAAATCGGAGTCAGTATGAGACTGTGGTGCACCCCAGAACTGTGGGCTAATGTAAGTGAATCCATTAACTGCCTTGTTGCCATTCCTTGCAGAGTTTGGATATGGTGGTAGCAGTACTTCCAGTAGTCTGTTCTACCAGTATGTGCCGTCCAAGGTGAGGACCCTCTTATGAAGGCATACTATAACATAGCCATATCAGGAACACTAGTTCGTAATGTTAGCAACTTTAGTTTGAGATTTAGCTTGCTATCTTTTGCTAAATGCAGAAATCACGACAGCAGGGTGCAAAGCCAGAGGAAAACCCTGAAATATTGGGTGAACTGGAGAGTGCGGTTAGTCACTGACCAGCTGTTCAAACTTTGTTTTGAAAAACGTCTACAGTCCCATTCTCTACATTCCACAGTATGGATCCAGCTACACTGAGCCTGCTTATGAAGACATCCCTTTTACAGAGCCGGCAGAGGAAGTGGAAGACATTTATGACCAACTGGCACAGGAAAAGTGTATTGAAATACCATGTGTTGTTTTGAAGTGAGATTCCTTGAACATACATGTCCATCTATAATTATATGCAACATTGTTCAGGTACATTTGCTGATTTGGTTAACTCTGATCTTCTGCAATAAGAACTGAGACTGTGCTTGGATCAGGTGAATTTGGAAAAGTACTCAAAGGAAGCTGGGAGACTCCATATGGCCCTCAAGAGGTTGCCATTAAGAAGCTGAATGAAGGATCCACAGAGAAAGATAAGGCCACATTCCTCCAAGAAGCAGCCATCATGGCTCAGTTCAGACATCCCCACATTGTGAGATTGCTGGGAGCAGTCACTGTGGATGACACAGTGAGTGGTGACTTTACTCATGGAGTAGCATTGTCCAGTACATGCTGCAGTCCTTGAATGCCTTCAGTCAGAATCAGAATTTGTGTGTAGTAGGCTTTTCATGGGCAACACATTCAAATTGCCAGTTTACCCAATCATGCCATACTGAAGCTACTGTATATATATACAATTGGTTAGCTGTCTCTCTGAGGTGGTACTTACTATATTATGTATTATGTCCTGAATTGCTACATGACTGGACAGTGCAGCAATTTATAGGCATTCATATATGTGTGTATGCCAATGTGAAGGAATACAACACATACGTATCATAAACTCCAAACAAGTATTTTGAGTTAAAAAATTCATGGTGCTGAGAAGATTGATGATGATGATGATGATGATGATGCCTCCCCAACTTGAATTACTTGCTCCCTCCAGTTGCTGCTGTGTCATTGTAACACTATACAACGAGCAACTCAAATAGACAGCAGGCAACAATTAAACTCAATGCAACTCACAGCCAGTACAGCAACCTGCCAAAAGAGCAGACAAAACCAAAACGTGCTTTAACTAATAAGGTATGTACTAAAAATGGCATCACTGCTCATGCACAGTCAATAAGTTATAATGCTTGTTACATAGCTTTCCCTGCAGTTCTTGCGTCCTCGCAAGATTTATTGCATGATGAGATCACCATAGTGTTCTGAAGGCCACCGGTTACATCGTGGGCAGTCAGATGAGCTAGATTCTTGGGGAGTACTGAGATTGTCTGCCACTGGATCCAGTGTTGCGGAAATCTCTTCACAAGCACTGGTAGAGCCTGCAGAAGGCTCCTTGAGATTGGAATTCATACTGCCTTTTACCTCAGCATAGGACAGATGACCACTGATTGAAGAAGAGGATGCTTGTGTAGTACTCTCTCAAAGGGGCTTAGATGCATGTGAAGCTGCCCCAGGAGTTCCAAATGCTGGTTTCAAATGATTGCAATGCACCACAGTTTGGTGCGCAGCCTCAATGAGTTGGACAGGGTAGTTATCAGGGCTGATGACAGTATAAGGACAAGCCACTGGTTTTCCAGCTTCTTACTGCAACCTTCTTTAACTGCCTGGTTGTACAGCCACACCTGATCCCCCACACTGAAGATCTTCCCGTGTTCTTTTTTGTCAAATGCCTGCTTGCAGTACTCATGGGTTTGCTTCAGGTTGCCGTGAACTGTGCTACAAGCCTTCTTGATAAACTGGCAGGTCTCTTCCACAAACTGAGGAAGAAGAACAACCTCACCCTCTTCTACTAGCACTGATGGCAGTTGTCCCAGCATGATGTTCACTGGCAACATTAGAGAGCGACCAAATGTCAGGTGGTAAGGGGTGAATTGCGTGGACTCATGAATTATGGTGCGATATGCAAACAGAACTTTGGTAACATAAATGTCCCAGTCTCGCTGATTGGCTTGAACTACCTTTGCCAGCATGAACTCCAACGTGCGGTTAAACCGCCCACCTGGCCATTACCTTGGGGTGATATGCAGTAGTCATGGTGCATTCCATGCATAGCAACAGACAGAGGTGATAGATTTCTGAGCATGAATGACAGTAGGTATATAATGTAGAAGAAGAGGCTCATTGCCTAGCAGTAGGTATATACTCCATAGCGGTACCCAACCTCATCCTTCAGAACTGTGGCCAGCACAGTGGATTCTGTAGAGTGTACAACACTGACATGACTTAACAATGCTTCAGTCATGATGACTGTAACCTCCCTTGTCTGTTTTTGTTGAAACCACAAGTGTTTAACTTGTGGTGGATACAGAAGCAGCCAGTCATCCAACCATCAACCTTTAGTACGCCACACTGATGAGCCCCAATTAGGGTGAAACAACTGTCTGTGGCTCTTCCATCTTTGTTGGATGACTGGGACATGCGATCACTGGTTCCCAACTCAATAGGGCTTCGTGCCCCCCTGCCAACTGAGATACCAATACTGGTGTAGTTGGTAGGTTAGGCTTAATATTCAGTGATTACCGTTTCAACAACTAAAATGTACTTGTGTCCCTGGAAGATGTGGGTAGTGGGCCCATAATGTCTCACGACAGTTTCTGGAATGTCTACTCTGCTGTGATGGTCCCAAGGGGTGCTTGAGATTTCTGAGGTGGATTGTTACGACATTGACATGACTCACACTCCTGAATCCATTTCTCTTCATCTGTCTGGCACCCAGGCCAATAGAATCGTTCTCTCAGTTTTGCCAGGGTCTTGTGAACACCAAGATGTCCACCTTTGTTGTGGATTTGTTCCAGAATGGTGTTCTGCAAGCTGTGCAAGATTACCGCTCAGAGTGTTGAGGATTCTACCTGGTGGTACAGAATTCCCCCTTTCTGGACCAGCCTGTCACGCATGCCCTGGAATTGTCGTGGGAGTGGTGTGCATTGCAGTAGGGCACTCTTGACTTCTTGCAAGACTTTGTCATTGAACTGTGCCTGGAGAAGCATGTCCAAATTCATGAGCTCCGGGTTTGATACCAGTGCAATGATCTCTGGATCCCAATCAGCCATGGTCAATTCCTCTGTCTTTGTGAGCAATGTCTCACCTTCTGCAGGCAGTGGTCGTCTAGACTGGCCATTAGCATTCCCCATTGCTTCCTCCTGGCTTGTACTTGATTGTAAACTGGAACTGCTGCAAGAGTAGTAACCATCGACTGATGCATCCTCCATAGTCCTTTACAGATTTCAAGGAAACCACAAGGTTGTGGTCTGTGTACAAGTCAAAGTGACAGCCATACAGGTAAGGGTAGAATTCCTGGATTGCACCTACCTCTGCCAATGCTTCACTTTCTATTGTGGAATAGTTTTGCTGTGCCTTCCCCAATTGCCTGCTCCAGTATGCAATAACACGATCCTTACCATTTTGAACCTGGCTAAAGACTCCACCCATTGCATGATCCGATGCAACCGCGCTGACCACAAAGGGAATATCAAATTGTGGGTAGGCAAAGATGGGTGGGTTGACCAACCGTTTCTTGAGCTGATTGAAAGCCTGCTGGCACTCTGCAGTCCAATTGAACTCTCTGGCATTCTTTCTGGTCAACTTGCAAAGACCTGTAGCAAGCGGCGGTAATGGTTGGCCATGCCCAGGAATCCCTGCAGCTCTTTCACGTCTCTAGGTTGAGGATAGGACGTTACTGCCTCCACCTTTAATGGATCCACTGCAACACCGTCTTCCGAAATAAGATGGCCCAAATACTGCACATGGCGCTGTGCAAAGTCACACTTAGGTTTCAGTTTGAGCCCTACCGCCCTCAGCTTCATGAGCATGTTCTCCGGGTATCTCAAGTGATCTTCAAATAAGGTGCTGTAGACAATGATGTAGTCCAAATAAATAAGGCATTGAGCTTGGGAGAGGCTAACACTCACTCCATCAGACACTGGAAGGTGGCAGGGGCATTGGTGAGACCAAAAGGCATGATGTTGAACTTGTAATGGCCTCCTGGTGTTGAGAAAGTGTCTTCTCCTTTGATGCCTCATCCAGTTCCACCTGCCAATACCCAGATGCAAGATCCAAGGTAGTGAACATAACAGCATGAGCTAGGGAGTCCAACGTTTCGTCAATACGTGGCAATGGATAGGTATCACGACGGGTGGCTGCATCACTTTGTGAAAATTCATACAAAAACGCCACATTGCATTCCACTTCTGACACCAATGCAATACTATACAACAAACAACTTAAATGGACAGTAGACAACAATGAAACTCAATGCAACTCACAGCAAGCCAGTACAGCAACCCACCAAAAGCACAAACAAAACCAAAATGGGCTTTAGCTAATCAAGTATTGACTAAGAATAGCATCACTGCTCATGCACAGTCAGTAAGTTTATAATACTTGTTACATTATCAATATAATTATAGTAGCTATTGCAACTAATCTTGTGTATATTATTCATCAAAACACTTGTGAACACACTTCATAGGCAAGAATGAACACAAATGATTGAAGCGAACATGAATAGAGTCAAAAATAATTTGACACACATGTAGACAATGGCACAATACATTAACTTATGTACCTTATACACAGTTTGCACATTCTCAGAGTTGCCAAAAACACAATAAAAGTACAGGCACATACACACACACACACACACACATGCATGCGCGCGCGCGCGCACACACACACACACATGCAAACAAACCTGTCTATGATGGCCACTGTACAAGGCAGCCACTCTCTAAAGCAGCCAGCCTCCTGGCCCCAAATAGCAAAAACATATTACTAGAATATTGTAGTCTATGTACCTTTGTAATTCAGCCGCTTCTCTATAAAGGCTAGTTACTGTATAACTGGCCCGCAGATAGCTGTCATAGTTCACTGTACTATATACAAGGTTTGTTGTACTCCTTCTCCCACATACATATGGCATTGTCTGTTGTAGATGATCATTGTTCTGGAATTCCTCCACAAAGGAGACCTTAGACAGTTCCTCCTCAACCTGCAACCTGAGTATGCTAAGTTTCACTACACACACATTAATGATATGAAACTGATTGTCTTTAACTACTTTTGGTTTCTGTTCCTTCATGTAATCCAAACATAACAACTCTGTATTTCCCACATGCATGCATAGCCTTTATGTAATCCTTGCCTCTAACAGCTGACAAGAGACATACGTACGTAAATATGCCATGTGAAATTAGGGAGCATGTAGGTGTATGTGTGGTCAACTTGCCAAGATGCTTTGCTAGAGAGGCTTTCCCAAGCTAGCAACCAGAAATATATCAAATGTAAAATTGCAACTCAAACCATTGCCAGTGTGTTTATAAATCAGCCATATCCCACCTGGAGGTGTTATAACTACTACATAGTGTGCATGATAAAGGATAGAGGAAGAGAATAGTGGGGCATGTTTTCATGGAGTGCACAGGAGTTGGCTTAAACAGCATTACATGACATAGCATGCTCAAATAGACTACCCGGAGCTTCTTCGCTGTGATTTCAAACTTCTGCAGCCAAGTGTGAACAATCATCACTCCTTGATGAGGGCACTTTGTGTAGCCATAATGTTCAAACACAGCCTACAGTACACATGTACTGAGTGTATTATATACTACATGAGATTTCTAATGCCTTCCTGATAATGTTACGATAGGCTGCACCATATTCTTTATGCAGAGAACACTAACCATGAGTGTTTATATACCATTCAAGGAGTGTCATTATATCCATGAAAATAACAACACTCAGAAAGGCAAAACAATCATGTGGCAATGGTGCAGATGTGCATACAGTATATGCATGTATATGCATGTGTACTTTCTCAATTCATTGCATGATATGTTGGCTCAGTTTAGGAAGCTTAGCAATTTCTTATCAAATTTCTTCCTTTCCAGCCCTGGTACCATTGTTGATGAAGGTCTACCAAAGCAGCTGCTGACCTTCTGCCAAGAGATTGCTGAGGGAATGAGGTACCTGTCAAGGAGAGGGTTTGTCCACAGGGACTTGGCAGCAAGGAACATCCTGGTCAGCAAGGGACTCAGTTGCAAGGTTGGTGGGCTAGCTGCTTGCTACAGGCTCAAGTTTAGCTATATAAACTTTAAGAAGATGGAGCATGTTTTCCAAGTAGACGTACAGGAGTATATTTCATACCAAAGTACTGTATTCTACAGGCTTTAATTAACCCTCGGCGTGCATGTGCGCAGGGTTAAAGTAGTTGTGTGTGTGTGTGTGTGTGTGTGTGTGTGTGTGTGTGTGTGTGTGTGTGTGTGTGTGTGTGTGTGTGTATGTGTGTGTGTGTGTGTGTGTGTGTGTATGTGTGTGTGTGCGTGTGTGTGTGTGTGTGTGTGTGTGTTTGGTTCAACTTTTCTATACAGTAATGAATCGGACAAGGAGACGTACGGATGGCCTCATGCAGCACTGCAAAAGATTTAATTAAAACAAGCGTTTTTTGTAAAACAGCCTTTTAGCAAAGCTATAGAATTCGCTTCGAAGCTACTAGCGCACCTGCAAGCCATTTTGTTTTCCCTTACTAGCGCACGAGCATATTTTAATCATGGGATATTGCTTTTGACCACGTGGTGTCTTAGTTGCCGGCTTTGCCATTGTGTTTACGCGTCGCTATATAGCACAAGCACGCATAGTAATCATTCTCCCATGGAGTACTTTTCACTTAATACCAGCTCTAAATGTAGAACTATACCTTCTACTTACTTTAGATTTTGAGATGACTGAAACTTTCTATATTTTGAACCTAGCAAATGTACTTGATTCCCATAACTATGGTAAATTTTACCATGGTTCTTTGTTTGAGACTTCTTGGCAGCCAGTCATTGTTTCTGATAAAGTGCTAAGCTCATTAAGATCATTGTGAGGGATTACCATACATGTGTACAAGGTAGTCTCAATTTTGGTCATTGACACTTCTTTCCTTTTGGTCAGTACTCTACTTGACGGAGGCATGAAATGTGACTTCTCTAGTACATTGCTACTGTTTCTTTTTGAGGTAGTGCCAATGAGTTACACTTTGTGATCTAGTAAAACTCTAGCCCACAACTTTAAGAATACCCATTGTGTCGATCTTTTAAGACCTGGTTTCAATATGAACCCTCTATTCCAGAAACATACCTCTAGCTAGGCCCACTTTGCAACCTCCACTCTGGTAATAACTCTGTGTACCCTTGTTCGCTCATTGCCAGATTGCTGATTTTGGTCTGTCCAGGAAGTTGGAAGGTGACTCAGAGTATTATGTGACCTCAGGAGGGAAGGTGCCATTGAAATGGACTGCACCTGAAGTAAGTACTTTCCAGTACATATTATGTACTGTACATACCCAGTGACTGTGTAAGGTTATACATACTGTGAATGGGATCTATATGTTATAATTAGGTAGAGCTGGATTGGTTTGTTTGCACACTCCTCCTGCAGCTTGCATGCGATCGACACAAAACACTATATATCATGGGGTGCCACATGGGGATGGTCATAGAGGGGTAGAAGGATGACAATTCACCGCACCTGAGAAGAGCGCCATTTGATTTCCTTCTCTCACAGGAAAAGATGCCACATTTTCATGCATTTACGAACAGGATAATGAGATTTCGATTCCCTTACGCTCAATAAGGGCACTATGCCGAGAGAGAGAGCTCTTACCTGTATCAGAGCTTCAGCTACCACTATCCATTCCATGGTGCAGTTAGAAGCATACCAGCCACCACATGGCACCAGAGAGCAGCATACCCAATAGGTTCTTTCTGTGACCATTCTTTAGTTAGCTAAGTGGTTTCCTTCTGTGCACATGCTTTTACACTTAGTCAGAATGCATCTGTCTGCATTGTGACACACGTAGTATAATTATTCATGCCAGTAACAACAGGCCGGCATCACCTGTAAGATGGTTGCTTCCTACCAGCTGGCATTTACACCATTATTTGCCACACTGGAAATATTAGGCTATAGTCCACTCTCCATCATCAGGGTGCCAGAGCAGGCTTTCCTGCTAGTATCTACTTTATTATTGTTTATGTGCAAGTGTCCACTCCCGATAGTGTGGCCTCCTCAGTTAAAATCACACATTGGTTGTCAGCTATGTGGTTTTATCACATTCATCAACCTTACCGAGGTTACACATGTGACTGCACATGATGTGTGCAACTCAAAAGTCAAAACTGTATGTAATGCAGCAATTGGAATAATACCAATGAATCTGCATCAGACAGTGAAGAACAGCACTACTATATGCAACAAGACATCAGTGCACAGCATGAATAAGGTTACACAGCTCATGTGCAGTCACTGTTGAGGGCTTTATCCATATGTAATATGATGTTCCAGCCAAAAGTTACAAGAGTATATAATGACAATGACTGTTTGGCAAGGCTGCTGCTAGAGTTGCTAGTGAATTGCAATGTGGATGAGCATTCTTGTATGATGAGACACAGAGAAGGTTGATATCGAAAGCCAAGGCAGTGGTGTAACATTCCTTGTAAGCTTCCTCTATGGATATACAAGGGGCATAACATACTAAAACTAAGTTCTAACTAACCTTGCACCAGAGTAAAATACATACTTTGCTCACATGACAATGCATGATTGCATATGGCGCTTAGCAGTTATGTTCTCATTTCTTGCTGAGCTCTTCCATCACTTTCCATAGCAACAAATTGTGCAATTTGACTAGGGCAATTAAGAGTGGAAGTTATCTTCTATGTCATTATGTCTATCTTACATAGGCCATCTTCAACCGGAAGTACAGCACAAGCAGTGATGTGTGGAGCTATGGTATGCTGATGTATGAGATATGGTCACTTGGAGAGAAGCCCTTTCCTCAGCAATCCGCAAATGAGGTGAACATGTATGAATATGTGGTTTGATATCATTTACACTAGATGCATGTACAGTAAGTATACTAAAAGTGTATTCATTTGATAGACACAATTTTCATGGTTATCTCCTTGGAGAATAAAGAATTCACCATTTTCTCTGAGCACTAGGCAATTGATACGTTGTGCAAATCACGTATGTAAATGCAAAATGTTTGTTATTTAAACTGAAACTGCAAAGATTTCTTACTGATTTGCCCATATTACAGTGATAAGTAGCATAAATGTATCCATTACAGTATTCACAAGCAGAGTATATTGCATCCTACTACAAAAGTGATATGTGAAAGACAATGATTCGTGCACCTTCCTTCCTTCTCACTGCAGTTTATTCAGATGCTTCAAGCTAAAACTGATTACATCCAGCCACCCCCTCCAGGGTGCCCTAAGGCTGTTTACAAAGTGATGGTACAGTGCTGGTGAGTGAGCTCTCAGCTGTGACATGTCACAGTATGACATTTAACCAGTTGCTTGTGCAGAAGACATTGGCTCAGATGGACTCTGTAGCTATGCAAGTCTTTTGTCAGTCAACTGGTACAGTTATCATAGTTGCCATTGTATATTCTGTCAAAATTTAATCAATATGCTCTAGAGGCAACCTTAAACCTTTTTATGTAGTCAAGTCAATGCAACCACTCATCTGGATATACTTGTCTCCAGCAGCTGGTCTTGAAGGTTGTCCCAATATACAAGGTCCAGCATTAAACTACATACATGTATGCAATACAGTACTAAATACAGTATGTACAATAGCCTATTATTAAATTTGAAATAGCCACCCACCACATACACCTGCTTCCAGCTTCAAATTCTCCTTTAGCTTTCACTCTCCAACTGTTCCTCCTCTCCCTTAATACCTCTGCTCTTAAGGACTTATCCTTTTGCAAACGTTAAATCCTGTGCTTTGTTCATTTAGTGAAGAGCATTTCAAGGCAGTTATAGGCTTGTGAATTGTCTGCAGTGATTCAACCAATCAAAATCGAGATGCAAGCTATTCACCTCAATCTGAAGTGCATCCAGTTTGTCATACCTGCTCCTTTATATGCTAGCTGTTGTGACAGACTACATGCATGAACTACAAATGATATATGCAGTGGAGCTCCACAAAATGAGTAACTCAATAAAATGACCACCTTAGAAATACGACCGCTTTGGTTTAGTCCAAAATCTATGTACAAAGGCATTTTGTATTCGATTGCATGTGCTTAGAATTAAGACCATCTCAAAAATTACACGGCAAGTAAGACCATCATCTGGGCCACATTGCATGGCCCAAATGATGATCTTACTTCTGAGGTTCCAAGGTATAGAATGTGTCTATACTATCATTTTCAGTTGAAAAACGGTTCCTATATAACTTGAGCTGCATGTAGTCCACTTGGTGTGCGTTCTGTGCCTTCTTTGTTGTGCTGGCTGTGCTTGCAGTGATATTGGTGCTTTGATCTGCGTGTGCCCAACAACTTCAGTCTTTCCTTGTTCACTGAAGATAAACTGTTTAATGATTGTGAATGTGCAAGCTACAAATGCTCATTTGCAGCTTTTGTCAGTCTTTCACTTTCTCTCCCCAGGAACCTTGACCATCACTCCCGCCCCTCCTTCCCTGAGCTCTGCTCCTCCCTGAAGGACCACTCTGGCAGAGACAGTCCCTCTCTGCTGGATGTACCAGTGCAGGCACTGCAGTCAGTCAGGGAGCCTGCCAGAGCAGCCCAGCTGGGGGCTCCGCTCAGCTGTGCACAGGACCTGTACAGAGACCTACAGCAGTACTACCAGTGAATGTAAATTGTGATAACTAGCAGAGTACTGGGCATAAATGACATGTCATTAGTATCTGGACTGCTTGTTTTGTGCCATTACATATTTTGCATGTGGGCAATAATTATGGTTAATTTCATTCAGAGTCAGTGGTTTGTGAACCAATATAGAATGTGTACGGATATTAATGTGTAAACGAAGCTTCCTGGCAACCTGATTTGTTGCCAACGCTCACCCAATCATTTGAATATATAACATTAAATGCTGACCAATTGGTTTCTCTGAATATTTAGACCACTCAGCACTCGGGCACTTCATGCCCTTGAGCCTCATGATCTAAATATCAGAGACACCTCTTGGTCAGCATTTAACTATTACATAGATCCAATTTACATATGGTAACTTGCATCTAAACGATGATTCTAAACCTCAATGAAGCATTCCAATAGCCTTACATGTAACTCAAATCCCATTGGCATAATTATGTGGTGAGCAACTCAAGTGCAGATGCTTCTAAATCCTATGTACTTACATAGTATATGCATACTAATATTGGTGATCGGTACATTAAGTACCAGCCGAGAACGAGGGGAGACAATCTTTGGTTATTATTATTAGAGAACAGTTTTGGATCCATGCATTTGTGTTTCCAAATGTTTAGACCACTCACTAGACCAAATTTATACTCTAAATCTTGTAGACACCACTTGGGTGGGAGTACGTATACCATATACAATCGTCAAGTGAACATGCACTTGTGCAATTTCTTTATGAATCTTCATCAGTAAAGATCAAGTCATTGTATATATGCGTTAATAAATTAAATGAAGTAATACTGTAACCAAAAATGTTATAAGAGGAAATGCTAAAATGTTGGCCTACTTTGCAAATAGGTCTGGTAGCATGTAATGGTCAATCGAATTACTATTATATTAAAATGAGCTTTCTGTCTGCATGCAAGAGAGTCCTTACACTGAATGGTAGTACTAGCAATATAATTATGGAGGAGAGATGTATCACATAATGGACTCAGATGTACAGATCGACACTGATATACAGCTTGAGCCATTCTCCTGCAGTGCGGCCACAAGTAAATCAGTTTGTTATTTGTTCAGTGGGGCTGTTTGTTGTCAGGGGGTGCTGCCACTGAAAACGTCTCTGCCATGGCCTGGGCTTGAGCTTGAACCGGAAACATCCCATAATCACGGCTCTTGAATTGTGTGCTTCAGCTCCAGACATACTTGTAGTTAACACATTTGCAAGATGGACTGCAGGAAAATCAGCACAATGTCTTCTGTCAGTGCAGTACTAGTCTTGGACATGCCATCTCCTCATGTTAGTATCAAGTGCCTTTGCACCACTAATCTGGTATGACCAGACCAATATCCCTACATAGGCAGCTACCATACTGATGTATAAATATACATGACAAGGCTTCACAACAGTTAAGGCAAAATGTATAGCTGTCTTCCATTGGCCTGTGCTTAATTTAATTTGCTTTATATATGTATAAAACATACATGAGCACATTACTAGTATATCAGTAGCAAGTATGCACGTAGCCTTGTCCCAGGCCACTTGATTCACAGATCGGGTACAAGGCGTATGCATAATATAATGTAAAATTATATACTTATGAGTTATGAAAAGATAAATTTATTACACCGATGATTTATGGTGTATTAGTCTAAAGGTAAAAGTTTCATGGGGTACCTTAATACAAAGTGAGTTAGCGAACTGAAGTAATTACTTTGCTTAATACCAGAGGCAACTGTTTAAACTATTTCTCCTGTCATGCAATAGATGTATTGTGGACTTAACTCTTTCAGCTGTAAATATCCTTCCTCCAGAAGCTATTGCTGCTATGGCCATGCAAGACAAAGCATAGTGCAGCACAGTGCAAGGAGGACTGTTGATGGAGTCTAACCCTGATGGGCAAATCAGTGGTGAGTGACACAACAGCATTAGTACAAAAGCTGTTTGTTTCTTTACACCAATCACCTATACCTACACACCTACCTTTACACATTAATTTATGATTTGTTATCCCATGAATGAAGTAGCAATAGTTAATATTAGATATTTGGTGTCCTACTCTGCAGCTGGCATTATATATACTTTGCACTAAACTGTACATACCAAGTGCGACTACTGTATGCATTTCATAGAAGTGTCCAAGAGTCCAATGTATACTTAAGATGGGGGCCATGTTGCCTCATTGTGTATAACACCACTGAGATCCATGCCAGTGCAAGAGGTATATAAAGGTGGTTATTGTACAAGAACTCTGCAGATGAAGTAGATTCATTCAGGCAGCGAGTGCATGACGTCCGGAAAGAAGGCATGCCTTTGGTCCAAAATTTTCAATTTACTACATTGCCACAGTGACTAAATAGTGGCTAGTGTCAAGACATGCATGCTTTATCACATTTTTCTCAGCTTCATCCATCAACCTTCCATCTCCACTCATAGCAAAACTAATAAGTAGGCGCCAGGTACCTGAGCAAATGATGCCCTGTCTACATTTATACCAGCATTTTATATACCACCCTTCCAGGGACAATGGAAGCACCACCTGATCAGTATTCACCTAGCCGTTGGTTCCAAATGGCAGAGGATTCTCTAGCATCAAGAGATCTCTTGATGACGTTGTTGAGTGCTGCATGGCGAGGGTGACGACCCCTAATGTAGTGATAGTGGAGGCCATTTGTGCCCCAGCGATCCACCATCACACTGACAGAGGGTGATACTAGAGGGGCTCACACAATGCAACTCCAAAGCGTAACCTGGACGACCTCATTTTCAATCCATAGGCTCAGAGAAGAGACATGTGGTATGTCAAGCCAGGCTCTAAACTCCTTCATTGCCACAGCCAGCACCAACAGATGTGTCTCAGTGCTGAGATTTGGGAGGCTTCCAAAAGACCATGGTAGCTTGTGAGAATTTTGCAGTTTGGGAGCATCCCAAGCCTTTTAGTGGAGGGAGCTCGGCTGGGTATATAGTAATCTGTCTTGTACCAGAGTGACCACAGTAGATGAACCATTTGATTTACTGTTTTTGGTTCTGATAACTACCTGCATGATACTGAGTACTTAAGAGGAAATGTTTTGCATTCATTACATAGTGTGTGTGCATGTGTGTGTGTGTGTGTGTGTGTGTGTGTGTGTGTGTGTTGTGTGTGTGTGTGTGTTTGTGTGTGTGTGTGTGTGTGTGTGTGTGTGTGTGTGTGTGTGTGTGTGTGTGTGTGTGTGTGTGTGTGTGTGTGTGTGTGTGTGTGTGTGTGTGTATGGTTCACTGTGCCATGTTTAAGTCAAACATGTAGGCAGTGCATTTTTTGTATCTGACTCCTTCATCACCATTTATCTCACCATTCTTACTGTATCACATTATCTGCACCTTAATAATGGCAAGAGTGCGTGCGTGTGTGTGTGCGTGTGTGTGTGTGTGTGTGTGTGTGTGTGTGTGTGTGTGTGTGTGTGTGTGTGTGTGTGTGTGTGTGTGTGTGTGTGTGTGTGTGACGTCATCTGTCAAAATGGCGACCACGAGGAACTGAGTTGGAGAAGGCAGTATGTTTCACTAGACGTTTGCACCCGAATGACGCTAAACCTGTGCCTGAAGGACAGAACAGTCCCGAAAACAGCGATGGACTTGGACTTCGGAGCTTCCGCAAAGGGAGAGTTAGGCAGCGCGAGGCCGATGGAGGTACGAACTTTGGCCATCGACCGCGAACCTAGGGAAACAGACAGATACGTCCTCGGCGACTACTGGAAGGGGAGACAATCACAACACACCGGTTTGTCAGGCGACCTAAGGCCTGACTCGGGGCTGGCAGGACTCCGACGGGCGGAGGAGGGACGAATTTCTCCAACGGCTGGCGGGCGGAGGAGGGAACAATCCCCAACGGCCTCCTGCTACTACATGGCAGCAGAAGTGGATCGAGAACAGCGCTGCCATCCAGCTTGGTAAGATGGAGCCGATTCCGCAGTCCCTGCCACAACAGCACAGAGGATCGACCGGTGTCCACTCAAGAAGGAGCAGCAACACAAGACCAAGAGACTTCTGGCTAGCCTGACAGCAATGCTCACACATCACTCCATATTCCTATGCACACACTACCCTATATACAACTTACATACATGCATACACACAACTGCCATATGCATACACACCCATATTCATACACACCCATGTGTATACACACTCATATGCATACACACAACTTCCCTACGCATACACACAATTTGCATACATATGCACACACCCAACCGCCATATGCATACACACCCATATGCATACACATCCATATGCATACACATCATACCATATGCACACACATCTCTTCTGAACCTACAGAGTCATCAACAGTTATACATTGTGCCATGCGTCCTGCAGCATGTTGGCAATTACTGTTACTCAATGACTCCATTTTCCTTATTTTTGTACCTTGGTCTTAATAAGGAGAATGTTTGCCCCGTGTGTGTGTGTGTGCATGTGTGTGTGTTGTCACTTCACAAAATACGGGTTTAGTTGTCACTGTTAAAACTATGGTGTGACTGTCACACTAATCAGTGCTCACACCGAGGGTGTGATCATGGTTGGATTGATGAAGTACATTCATGATTGCATGTAGATGCAATGTACTTCACCAGTCCAACCTGACACGTATTAACCTTGGCACAGACTCTGCATACAGAGCAGTAGAGTTTTCTGCAGAACGGTGTCGAATGCACACAGCATGCAGTCCCCTCCCACGCGCAAGTCTAAATAAGTGGATTGCGGGATTGCGTCCGACACGTGTTACTATATGATCGATCTTCCGCTGTATCCTACTATGGTATGTACGTATTTACGGGCACTGAAGATGGCAGCTTGTAGGTGGCTGATTGGCAGTTTGATCCTCTTTGTCTGGACATCGGAGACAGCTCTGGCACAAGGAGGTAATAGTTCTCTAGCTTTCACTAGCGATATGCGTATGGTCAATGTTAGTTTGTTGGCTCGGTTCCATTTAATCCCCAAGACGAGTATAGTCCCCGGTGAGACTGTCTAACTAGCCCTCTCGTCTGTCCTATCCGTAAAGTTTAACATCTGTAGCAATTCGGACTCAAGACGTGGAGTCCTGCTACGTAGCTTGCATGAGCTGTGCGAACTCTCATAATCCATTAGCGTGTGTTGGCGAGTACTAATCGACCAGTTGCGCGTACTCAATTTTGTGGTTAAGGCGATAATCATTACATATGACGTCATCACTGGCGGCAGTTTAATACGTTGGGTGAACGAAGACTTCTTGACACGATTTCGGCGAAAGCACCACAGCAGGCACCGAGATGGAGACGTCTGGAGTGGGACTAATCGGCGAGTAACGGCTAATAAGGCTATGACCCGCACCCTTGCGTTACCATCGCTACCTGTAGCTAAACTTGAGACTTTGTAGGTGGTAGTTCAATTAGAAGGTATTCCTTGTCCGGGAGTGTCGAAAATCCTGTAGAGAAGTATCGTTCGCCACATTTTCGTCGGCGAGACGGAGTCCCCCTTCATGAGTCTCGATCTCGGCGACCATAAGCCGTATTAGCCTCGCTAAGCCAGGCCTATTTCCCCCGTATAAAATAGGCCTGGCTTAGCGAGGCTAAGGGCCGTCTCAACCTCAATCAACGATCGTCAGGTGCGTTTTAATTCGTGCGTACCATTTAGCCGAGACATCTAAACTGGAACATTCGTCACGATGGCGTCATATGCAATATGACGCCATCGTGATGACTGTCTAGATATAGTTTTTTGTGCTGCCTGGATGCAGTGGACGCCTAGTCATGTGCATGCTATTCTGAAATATATTAATTTTCATGGTCCTGCTAGTGTGGCCAAGTTTTGCATGCCAACCGTAAGTGAATGGCACAAGGATATGTGATGAAACTGTTTAATTTGCTTCCTGGCTGCAAACCATTTCAAAGTACCTCCATGGTCATGCCATTTGCCCATCAATTTCAATGACTTTGAAGTTAGCTTCTGGTTGTTTCTGAGTTCGAATTCATCAATATGTGGGTCAGCACATACTTTGGCTCCACTCCAGAGGTAACACAATGATTGAAAATGCAGACAGGACAAGCATTGGCCAATGTTAGGCTGCAAACCATTTCAAAGTGCATCCATGGTCATTTGCCCATTAATTTCAATGACTTTGAAGTTAGCTTCTGGTTGATGTTCCTGAGTTCATTAATATGTGGGTCAGCACATACTTTGGCTCCACTCCAGAGGTAACACAATGAGGGCCGTATATTTACCTGCATTACTAACCTGTGGTTGTGTTGTCATATCTGAGCTCATGCTCCGTAAAGTGCAGAAAACAGAAAAGAATTAGAATATTCTATCAGGTACTAAGAATGTAGGAGTGGCATAACAAGTAAGGAAACAAGGATCAGTATCCCTACATTCAAGGGTGTACGTAGGACTATTGTACGACATTCTTGCATGTAGGGACTATAGTTAATGCTACACTGTACATATAGCTTATCCTTGTTTTTGTTCATTTTATTTCATTCCTACATCCAGCACATTTCTTTCTCGTCTCTGGTAAATTACAAAAGGATACAGTGTTTAACAACTTGCTGTTGGACACCAAGTTATGTGAATAGAACTCAGTCAGTCCGAACTCAACTTACAGACAGTACACCATGGATATTCGATCCCTTGTTCATTCTTGACATAGTTCTGTGTGTCGCTATAGCCTGATAGAACTATAAGCGTTAGTAAATGAATTAGGTGTATGAAGTGCAGTGAAATGGGCATCTGCCTCTCAGCAAGGTATATAGCTGTCACAGTATACGCCACATGCCATAACAGCCATTTTGTAATTTGTGTTATGAGATGCATGCCTATTTCATATAATTATACTAGACCTGGCACCTGCCTACACATTACCATGTGTGCATCAAGTAGTGCAGGGTTGCAGCTCACAGTGCATGTAACACAATCAGAATGAAGATATTTAATAATGTCTCAAACCAGCTCATGACAACCAATGAGAAAGCACATTGGCAAGGTTTGCATGCAGAAGTTCACATGCCTATAATATTGGAAGATTCGTATTTCATTGGTTGTCATGAGCTGGATTGTGAATTTGTGATGTCATAGTATGTCTGAAGTTGCAACTCAATACATAGCAATGTGCCAGTTCTCCTTCCCTGTATAAAATAGGCCTGGATGTACAAGTATAGAGTTGTCGGGCATGGTGGGTGGTGCAAGAGTATGATTGTAATTGGAGTAGTGGTACAATGTGAGTTAGAAACATTACTGAAAGTAACTTCATGAATTGTGAACAGATTCAATAACAAATTCTTTCATTGTCCTGGTGTGTTCTACTAGACACCCACTCTCTTAGAACGTTTGGTGTTAATACACTCCATAGTTTCATTTTAGACTGTGAAAGCACTTTAATACACAAAACGCATACTATGGTTTCTGTTTACTATGGTTTCTGTTGCTCCCACTGCCAATCAGTAATGCTATTTTGGCTTCACTGAAACCATAATATGGCTAGTTGTTTGTGCACCACAAGTAGCAGTCTGTTTTTAGACTGAGACATAACAACAGAGCGCAATGGTCCAAGCAGGAGTGAGAGCACTATCTGTGTGCAGTTTTGTGCTGCCTGGGCATGATATCAGGCACACAGTGCCTACATGTTTTGCATGCTACTCTGAAAGTGATTGAGGGTCCTGATCTTGTGGTCATGTTTTGCCAACAATAAGTGAGTGAATGGTCTATTTTCTGGATCTTGTGCAGTCTACAGGCAGCTGTAGGTGTGGACAGATGGCCTGTAAGGTGATGCGGCCAGCAGGAATGATTAAAATAATGGGGTATAAAAGAGTTTGGCAGCAGGTGTAGTTGTGTGATGTCATAGACTTGTTACCACCCATGAGCATATAATTAGTAGCAGGTCTTAACACAATGGCTTCACATTGCTATTTATAGGGTAATATTGGTATTGTGGCAAAGGGTCCTCCTTTGTATGTATTCCTGCCAGTCCCATTATACTTGCCACATATAGGTGGTATCTCCACAAAGATCATTTAAAGCCACCACCACCATGTACGTATAGACCACAACAGTGAAAATTTCAAAACATGCCTGTTGTATTAAAGTAAATGTGTTAGTTGCTGCTGAAAATGTACCACCAGTGCAAGTTGCAGGGAACCATCACAGGTGGATAATATATAACCTCTGGTTACTACACTATGCTGAAAAGACAGATATCAGCTGCTAAAATGAATCAGACATTTCACCACTCAGGGTCCTCATCAATTATTGATGAGGAGTTAATGGTATCAACACATGGTTTAAAGTGCAAACACTGATTTTATTGAAACCACTGCCGTTTTGCAATGCATAGCTTGTGTGATCACTCAGACCACGTTTAGAGGGCTGAGATCCATCCCCCAAAATCAGCAAATTTATAACTGGTTAACAGTTTACTGTGACTGTTAAACGACACAGTTATACTGTATTCATGCATATACGTATATGAATCTTGCCCTTGCCAGAAACAGCATGTGGAGCACAAGTACACAATTGATTCATAGTGCATTAATTGCGAGGTATATTCCACATTTCATTTGTGTTTGGATTCAGGCATTTAATCCTTGAAGCCACTATTCAGGCAGTGTACAACTGATTGCCTCACTTGTAGTGGACCTCACATGCAACAATTGAAATTACATGTATGCATTTCCTCAGAGAACTTCAACGACTTTAACTCTGTGCCAACTGGAAGAGGCAGTACAACAGACGACAGGTACCAGTACATAGCCCCCAACCTGACCTTCCCCTGTGATGGAGTTGTGACCAAGTGGAAGATTGGAACAGAGAGTCAGAATAATGCTGAAGTATACCTCCAGATATGGCGACCTGATGGAACAGACTACAGCCGTGTAACTGAGACTATTTATACCCACAGTGGTAGGGAAACAATAGCAGAAACCACCACAGACATGACTGTATCAGCAGGGGATGTTGTTGGGTTCTATATGCAAGGAGGTAGGGAGGGGCTTAGGGTGGCTTGGACTCCAGTTCCTGACCACACCCTCTTGCGAGGAAGTCAGAGTACTAGAGGTGCCACTCCTGTAGCAACATTCAGTGACGTCTCTACAACTATCTTAAGTTCATCTCCTCTTGTGTCTGTCCTGTTTGGTAAGTGTACCATGATTGTGTGATTGTGTGCTGTTCTTGACTTCTGACATGTCTGCATGACTGTACATCTCGTGTGTACTTCATTAGTCCTGAGTACATAAGTTGTTGTGTTACCCATGGCCCAGTTGTATGAGCTACAGAAATAGGCTGCTGGTTTACTGTCGCATGGTGATGTGTGTAGAGTTAATCCTCATTCCCTACTCTCTAGTTATATATAAGTCTTCCCTTCCCTATATTGGAGGAATAGTTACATATATCAGAGTGATAAAAAAGTCATAATACTACTACTCTACACCACTGTATACAATTCCTAGTATTGGTTCAAGACAGCATGATAGCCACTTATCAAGGCGGATGACCTCTTGTGCAACTATGTTTCATATGATTAACATACATTACTAGAGTGATTAAAAGTGAACATTTGACACACCTGTGCACAACTGCACAGCACACAAACATATCTAATGCACAGCTTGCATACCCTGATGAATTTGCCATAAATAAAATTCATGCACATTGGGTTGCATATCCTCTTATCACATGCTCACACAACACAACACACACACACACACACACACACACACACACACACACACACACACACACACACACACACACACATACACACACTTCTTCCACAATGAGTAGCTGGAGCTGGTCCAAGACGGGGCACCGTAACAGCCAGTGGCAGATGTCTTCAAACTCTTCACTCTGGCATTCACCGCTTAGTTACCGAGCCAACTTTCACCGCAAAAAAAACATTTCCACCACTGCGCTTGAACCGCGAACTTTGGACTACGAATCGGACTGCTTAGTTACCGAGCCAACTTTCAATTCCTTACAAGTTCATTCATTCCACTTCACTCCTTGCCACCTTCCCATTTCTATCCAGAATGCTACTATGCTCCAATTCAAGACCACAATTTCCTTCATCATGCCCAGCTTTGGTCTCCCCTCTAACTCCTTCAAGACCATGCTCCTCACTTCTTCCAAGCAATACTAGACAACATATCACCAATCTCTGAGGCAGTATGGCTCTTAATAGCATATAGCTATAGTATAATAATAGCTTGTGCCATTGCTGGGGCAACCGCGAGATGATATATCACGTAAACAAGCCAGCATAGGAACTAAGGAGCATATATCATCACAGACGCTTAAATCCTGTGACGTGCATTACAGCCACATTAAGTGCCCTAAGTGATACTGCATTATTCCACAACATTAGCACACACTGAACTAGGGGCTGGATGCGTGCTGCTTTGCACCCGAGAGTGGAGGTGACATTCTGGACCATTTATGTAAATGCACACTGATCACAAATTACTACTCACACTACAGTCCATTAGTGCATATATAGTGTCTGGGAAGTAATTGAATGTTGGCCTTGAAGACAGCAATCGAAGACTCTGGCTAACATTGCAGCATACATGGGGTGACAGTGAGATTTCCAGCTCTCTTATAGTGATATATTGCATAGCCTACCTATATACCTCATTGTTCACACAGCCATCTCTTGTTCCTCATTTTGCTGATCACTCCATTTGTCTAAGTCTAGCAAATTAACAACCATCACACGAACACAGTGAATGATGCTTGTATATTGCAATGCCTTAGTAGCTGTTACTTGTATACTTACTTTGTGCAGTACCGGATGTCACAAGCACCTCAGTCACAACAGTGACAGGAGCTGCAAATGTCTCACCTAGTACTAGTACTGTGGCATTGTCCTCCTCAGAATTTTCAGGTTATTTGCATATGCCATCACAACAGGGTGTATCTTTGTGTTAGGCACATGTACAGTGAGCTCAAGGCTGCTTGCATTTAAATGTACAGTACGCCCTTTACCCTGTTTAGTACTTACATTGTGCAGTATCAGATGTCACAAGCACCTCAGTCTCATCAAACTCTGCTGTCCTTTCATCAGTGGCTGTAGCCACAACTGCAAGTGTCTCTCCTAGCACTGTGGCATTGCCTCACTTTCCATCCTCATCAGGTCAACTCCCTATTGCTGTGGATTCATCCACCCCTCAACAGAGTAGCAGTCCACTAGCTGTAGCTGTGGGTGGAAGCAACCATGTTGGTCCATCAACCCAGCCTCCTTCAGTAGGTTCCCCCTTAGGAAGTGGATCTGAGGTTATCATTGGAGCAGTGGTAGCTGTGGTGGTCATCCTCATTGTTGTGTCAGTCATTGTTGCTGCACTACTGATTGCATGGAGAGTGAGAAGGAGTGGAGGGAAGGCATTTACAGGTGAGAGCAGTACTTGAGTATGTATCTGTTGCAATACATTTTTGTCTCCTCTTCATTATGAGACTGACATGATAACATGCATCGTGAGATTTTAGTGATTGCCATCTCAGCCATACTCATTGCATTATATGTTAAGTTAGGACTGTGTTTAACAAATGCGCGAATTTATAGAAGGAACTTGTTGTGAGCATGCCATTCAAGTTATAGCATTTGGGTTTTAAACTTCCCAATTTACAGTATATAAGACTACATTCTCCATAAGAACATACATTTTAGATAAGAGAGATAGAGTACAGTGGTTACTGGGGAGTGTAATTGCAGTCCATCATAAAAGAGAAGCCCCTTGAATCAGACTAGAACCTCTTAGACAGTTTACTCTCCCTGTGTCTGGTGCCAAATTGGCAAGCTGTTTTCATGCTACTACCTACCTGTTGTGTACGGCTAGTTGCTCAGCATGAATGCATTGCCAAAGTGGCAATCCCAAATGCACACAGAAATGATGTTGGTCAGTCCAAGTAAGTTTAATGTCTGTGCATTTGTGTCTTAATGGGAGCTTGGTACATCTATACATATTAAACAATGCCAACCATGCCACAGGCAGAAGACAAAGTACTGGGGGATGTAAAGGAGCTCAAAGGTGTCCAGGTGAAAGTTAATTTCAATCACAGGCCCTTTTGATTGTACATAGGCATGATCATTTGGATGACCTAATCACCAGCCTGAAGTATATCCCTTGCTTGAATATCCATCTTAGAATCAATGTCACTGCCACATTGCCACAGTACGACACCAGAAGTGCTTCAATACCAGTAGTGCCAGTAGTGATTGTACTGGTCTTGTGTATTTTGTGTGTTTCCCCAGTACATGCCTGTTAAATGTAATTTTGGCTGTTGCACTCCATACCTAATGCAACCACTGCAGTGTTCTCTATGAAGCCTAACTGTATCTATGCATTGCCTACCACAGCACAAGAGATGGAGGGTATAAGTTTGCCATTGTATATACAGACACTTGTGTTACTTTATCTTCTTCTAATCTAATGACAGTTTGATAGTGTTCTTCATTATAAAATGTAATTCTGTCTTGCAATGTACAGTCTGTTAGTTGCATTAGTTACATACCTAACATCTCATGTTTTGTGTTGCATAGGCAAGGTGTCCCTGAGGTACAGCTATGGAAATGGTCAAAAACCAGCGGCATTTCTGGTTTGGAAGAGTGATGTGGAGGATGGTGATGTGGTGGAAAGCAGCCCCTATGCCAACACATATGCCAACACAAATGACATTAATCCAGGGTTGTATGAAGTACCTGTTTCAATGAATAAGAATCAGTATGAGACTGTGGAGGATTGTAAAACTGTGGGACCAGTGACAGAGAATCCCAGTGCCAAGTTACCCTTGTATGACAGTGTGGGATATGGTGGTAGCAGTGCTACCAGTAGTCTGTTCTACCAGTATGTGCCATCTCAGGTGAGGACCCTCACATGAGACATGCTGAATTATAGCCATATAGACACTTACTATGGTTTCAATCTTGAGACTAGTTTGTGCCTGCTCTACCTGTTACCCCTTGTTCTTTGTAGATAAAACGACAGCAGGGTTTGAAGCCAGAGGAAGATCCAGTGATTTATGGTGAACTGGAGAATGTGGTTCGTCACTGACCATCTGTTCAAACCTTGCTTCAAAACAATTATCTATAGCTCCCTTCTCTATTATAAATTCCACAGTATGGATCTGACTACACTGAGTCTGCTTATGAGGGAGTACCTTTTACAGAGCCAGCAGAGGAAGTGGGAGACATTTATGACCAACTGGCACAGGAAAAGTGTATTGAAATACCACGTCCTGTTTTGAAGTAAGTCAGCATCTGGCATCTATCTATAAATATAGCTACATCTGTGTATCACAGTGCAGTTTATTTAGCAGACACACTTACTCTCTGATGTGTGTTCTATTCTTATTAAGAGCTGAGACCATCCTTGGTTCAGGTGAGTTTGGTGTAGTGTTCAAGGGAACCTGGGAGACTCCATATGGCCCTCAAGAGGTTGCCATTAAGATGTTGAAGAAAGGCTCAACTGACAAACAAAAGGCCACATTCCTCCAAGAAGCAGCCATCATGGCTCAGTTCAGACATCCCCACATTGTGAGGTTGCTGGGAGCAGTCACTGTGGATGAACCAGTGAGTGATGGCATAACCTGTATTGCAGCACTATAGGTGTAGCTTGTGTGGTAGCATTGTTTCCGGAGTACACATGTCATGTATGCCCACGTGTTGTGTGAGCAATAAACAACTTTAGTTCTCCCAATGCCGGCTTCCATGCAGACATGGATGGAACATGTCAACATTTTGAGCAGACCCTCTAGTTTTCTTTCAGGTTCGAACTATGTTTTGAAGCTAGTGTTATGAGACATACCTAGGCAAGCCGAGAATTCCTCATTGTAATGAATGATATTATTTGTGTGAAGGTATCATTTGGTGGGAATTTATTCTGAATCTGACAGTATTATCAAGCCAACCATGCCTGAGTTCATAACTGTGTAGTCGCATAATGTCTCTCTGGAACATTGATTTCCGGTATTTTGTCACAAGCAGTGCAAACAGCACGGAACAATTAATGTCATTATATTCCCACAAAGCTGAAACATTGTGTGTATGTACTACACACTGATTATGGAATGAACTGATGTATTGTCACCATGGTAAGTTAGGGTCTATAGCTAGTCTAGTGAGCTACACTAACTGAGGTTTGCACAACCTGCCCATCTAGCGTGTTAGACCCTCCTCAGCCTCAAAGGCTTGACACTAGTATAGCAAACATTGCACCTGATTGACATACCCTCAATGCCAAGCTCAGTCATACATTCAGTGTCATGTAGTGTAGCATGTAGTGCATTGTATGTTATGCAGCATACGTACAATGTGCACCTACAATAATTGTGCTTTATTGCTACTCTTGTTGCAGGTGGCAATTGCATTGGAATTCCTCCACAAAGGAGACCTGAGAGAGCTCCTTCTCAACTTGAAACCAGAGTATGTTGAGTAACTTGTACTGTATACCTCTACTGCTCAATAGTTTACAGAAGTGAGCTTAATTTGTTCAGTGCAACAAGACACCTAATGCGATGCTTGAATATATAGATGTACAATACTTAATTGACTATCCTCACTGAAATGGAAGGCAATGACGGCATGGCATGAAGAAGTGTGTGCATTTCTCCTCTTTCCAATTGTGACCTAATTTGATTGATTCCGTTGTAACTTTATAACAGAACCATTCACATTCTGCAATTCCTTTCTAGCCCCGGTACCATTGTTGATGAAGGTCTACCAAAGCAGCTGCTGACCTTCTGCCAAGAGATTGCTGAGGGAATGAGGTACCTGTCAAGGAGAGGGTTTGTCCACAGGGACTTGGCAGCAAGGAACATCCTGGTCAGCAAGGGACTCAGCTGCAAGGTTGGTGGGCTAGCTACTAGCTACAGGCTGTAGTTTAGGTGGGGTAGCTACTATAGGCTGCATGTGCTTCATTACAAACCATATTAACTAGTACAACTGTGCATGTGCTTGCAAAATGTACTTTCAGATTGCTGACTTTGGTCTGTCAAAGAAGTTGGAAGATGACACAGAGTATTATGTGACCTCAGGAGGGAAGGTGCCAGTGAAATGGACTGCACCCGAGGTGCGTTAAATTATTAGCTATGCTTGTAGGGTTTGGTTAGTATGGTAACTCCCTACTGAGTGTGCTATAGTTAGAACATTATTCAAATCCCAAGAAAAAGGATCACTTACAGTGGCCGAGGTTACTTATTATGAATGTAATGATGAAGTCTTTGATCCAATCCAGGCCTGCTGTACATGAGATATGCACAACAACATTGCGCTAAATACAATGGAACCATGTATACATAGCTGTAGTCCACAATTGTATCAATGCATATTATCCTATCATGTCTCCCACAGGCCATTTTCTACAAGAAGTACAGCACAAGCAGTGATGTGTGGAGCTATGGTATGCTGATGTTTGAGATATGGTCACTTGGAGAAATGCCCTTTCCTCACCTTTCACCAACAGAGGTAAATGTGTATCAAATTCATTCTGAATATGACATTGGAATTGTAATAATTGTCCATTTGTAATTTTGTCATTTGAACATCTGTAAATTGAATGCTTTGTGTAGTAGTCATATGTGGAATTTCCTTTAACTTTCTGCCCTACTGTAGTTTGTTCAGATGCTCCAAGCCAAAGCTGGTTACATCCAACCACCCCCTCCAGGGTGTCCTAAGGCTGTTTACAAAGTGATGGTGCAGTGCTGGTGAGTGAGCTCCTTAACTGCATGTTTTTATATCACACTCAAAGAAACTACTTTTGTCCCAAAGCAATGACTCCAAGTGATTCTGTGGCTGAAAAAAGAGTTTCTTTCAGGCTACCATTCTGCAATTAGTTATTCTTTAATGAAGCTGTTTGCACCTCGACTACAACATTCTTCAACTCGATCCAACAATTGTTTAGACACATGTGAGCCAGATTAGTTTCTGAATGTGTTATTGTGAATATCACTCTTACTGTAATTTTCTCACAAAACTGAATGGCATTTGTAGATTCTTTCTAGTCTATCAATGGCCAAATTACTTGTCTATCATAAAAATTAGGAACCAGATTATGCTGCCACATACTGTCGACTGCTAGAGGAAATGATCCAAGCTCATACAGTTTCAGTACAAGTGTTCAAAGGAATTGTCCACTTTATTCTAGGCCACTCATACTCTCTGAATACTTCCTCGACACAACAAATGTAGCAACACCAATCTACCATCTGTGACTGGTCAGCAAAAACAAGGCTATTAGTACAGTGGCATTGTGCATAGTGCCAGCACTCCTCTATTCATGTACATATGTGCTTCCCCCAAAGTATTGTATAATTATAAGCTTCTACTCCAGTGAATACTTCGCAAATTGTACCTCGAAAAAGGGGCAGTTGCTTGTAGTTAGCCACTGCAGAGGCAATAGATTGAATGCTGGGTTAGGTTAGGTTATTTTTATTGAAACAGGATGGACCCATCAGCTCATATGGCTGGTCTACCAGGGAGTGCTGAAAACACATGACATACAGGTTCTTAATCACTGGCCCCTTACCAACTACACCAGTATTGGTGTCTCAGTTGGTAAGGGGGCACAAAGCCCTACTAAATTACACCAGTGATTGCCTCCCCCAGTCATCCAACCAAGATGGAAGAGCCACAAATAATTGTTTTGCCCTGATTGGGGCTCATCAGTGTGGTGTATTGATAGTTGATGTTGGATGACTGGATGCTCCCTGTCCACCACAAGTTTCTGTTGAAACCACAAGTGTTTAACTTGTGGTGGATACAGAAGCAGCCAGTGACAGAGGAGAGGTGCGATCACATGCTGGTTGCCAACTCAATAGGGGTTCAGGCCCCCCTACCAACTGAGACACCAATACTGGTGTTGTTGGTAGGTTTGGCATAATATCCAGTGATTAACATTCAATCAAATTGTACCTCTTAAACGTTCAAGTAATTGCATGGAATCGAACATAGCATGGATTGCTCATGGTCTGGTTAATTTAGATAGTGTATTGAAGTGACATTTTCTAGGGGAGCATGTTATCTTGCCAAAGTTTCCTGTAATGGTATGATATGTGTGGCCTTTCCATCAGTAGCAGCAGGACAACTCTTGACAGTGCAGCATTAAGTAAGCCTTTAGCAAGGTGAGCTGCTCAGCCAGGTTGTGACAGGGAATGAGGGCCATCAAGACTATATAAAACACTTGCTTTTACTAGGAATGCCACCAGCAACATTAATGCTCCTTGTTGTGTTGTGTTTGGAGCTGTTAGTCATTATAATTATAGTTGACAAGCAACCTACTTTGACAACATGTTTAACCGTCTGTCCCCAGGAACCTTGACCATCACTCCCGCCCCTCCTTCCCTGAGCTCTGCTCCTCCCTGAAGGACCACTCTGACAGAGACAGTCCCTCTCTGCTGGATGTACCAGTGCAGGCACTGCAGTTAGTCAGGGAGCCTGCCAGAGCAGCCCAGCTAGGAGCTCCACTCAGCTGTGCACAGGACCTGTACAGAGACCTACAGCAGTACTACCAGTGAATGTAAATTGTGATTACTAGCAGAGTATTGGACGTAAATGACATGTCATTAGTATCTGGACTGCTTGCTTTTGTACCATTACATATTTTGCATGTGGGCAATAATTATGGTTAATTTCATTCAGAGTCAGTGGTTTGTGAACCAATATAGAATGTGTACAGATATTGATGTGTAAATGAAGCTTCCTGGCAACCTGATTTGTTGCCAACGCTCACCCAATCATTTGAATATATAACATTAAATGCTGACTAATTGGTTACTCTGAAAATTTAGACCACTCAGCAGTCAGGCACTTCATGCCCTTGAGCCTCATGATCTAAATCTCAGAGACACCTCTTGGTCAGCATTTAACTATTTCATATAGCGTGTTGCCATAATTATGGTAACTTGTGTCTAAACAATGATTCTAAACCTCAGAGAAGCATTCCAATAGCTTTGCATGTAACTCAAAATCCCATTGACATATGTGGTGGGCAGAATGTGGATGCTTATAAATCCCATGTAGTTAGTATATGCATACTAATATTGGTGATGGGTACATGAAGTACCAGCCAAGAACAAAGGGGAGGCAATCTTTGGTTGTTATTAGAGAACAGTTTTGGATCTATGCATCTGTGTTTCCAAAGGTTTAGACCACTCAGCACTCGGGCGCTTTGCGCTCAAGTGCCTCAAATTTATGCTCTAAATCTTGTAGACACCTCTTGGGTGGCATTTAACTAGTACGTATACGACCATATACAATCGTCAAGTGAACATGCACTTGTTCAATGTCTTTATAAACCTTCATCAATAAAGATGAAGTCATTGTATATATGCATTAATAAATTAAATGAAGTAATTCTGTAACCAAAAATGTTATAAGGAGAAATGCTAAAATGTTGGCCTACTCTGTAAATAGGTCAGGTAGCATGCAATGGTCAATCGAATTACTATTATATTAAAATGAGTTTTCTGTCTGTCTGCAAGAGAGTCCTTACACTGAATGGTAATACTAGCAATATATGGAGGAGAGATGTACCACATAATGGCCTCAGATGTATAGATCGACACTGATATACATATAGCTTGAGCCATTCTCCTGCAGTGTGGCCACAAGTACATACTTGCAATTAACACATTTGCAAGATGGACTGCATGAAAATCAGTACAATGTCTTCTGTCATTGCAGTACTAGTCTTGGACATGCCATCTCCTCATGTTAGTATCAACAGCCTTTGCACCACTAATTTGGTATGACCAGACCAACATGATCCCTACATTGGCAGTGCTACCATACTCTCTGATGTATAAATTCATATGCCAAGGTTTCAACAGCTGAGGCAAAGTATATAGCTGTCTTCCATTGGCCTGTGCTTAATTTAGTTTGCTCTATATAATTATGTATAAAACATACATGAGCACATTACTAGTATATCACTAGCAAGTATATATACACATAGCCTTGTACCCAGCCCGCTTGATTCACAGAAGGCCAGGTATATACAAGGCTTGTATGCACAATATAATGTAAAATTATATACTTATGAGTTAAGACAAGATAAATTTATTACAACGATGATTTGTGGTGTATTAGTCTAATGGTGAAAGTTTCATGGAGTACCTTAATACAAAGAGAGTTAGTGAACACTATTGAAGTAATTACTTTGCTTAGTACCAGAGGCAACTGTTTCAACTATTCCTTCTGTCATGCAATAAATGTATTGTGGACTTAACTCTTTCAGCTGTAAATATCCTTCCTCCAGAGGCTATTGCTGCTATGGCCATGCAAGACAAAGCATAGTGCAGCACATGTACAGTGCAAAGAGGACTGTTGATGGAGCCTAACCCTGATGAGCAAATCAGTGGTGAGTGACACAATAGCATTAGCACAAAAGCTGTTTGTTTCTTTACACCTATCACCTACACCTACACACCTGTCTTTACACATTAATTTACAATTTGTTATCCCATGAATGAAAGAGCAATAGTTAATATTAGATATTTGGTGTCCTACTCTGCAGCTGGCATTATACTTTGCACTAAACTGTATATTATTATGCATTTCATAGAAGTGTCCAAGAGTCCAATGTACTTAAGATGGAGGCCGTGTTGCCTCATTGTGTATAACACCACTGAGATCCGTGCCGGTGCAAGAGGTATATAAAGCGGTACAAAATCTCTGCAGCTGAAGTAGAGTCTTTTAGGCAGTGAGTGCATGAGGTCCGGAAAGAAGGATCATGCATGCCTTAGGTCCAAATTTCCCAAATTACTACATTGCTACAGCGACTAAGTATTGGCTGGCGTCAAGACATGCATGCATGATCACATTTTTCCCAGCTTCATCCATCAACCTTCCATCTCCACTCATAGCAAAACTAATAAGTAGGTGCCAGGTACCTGAGCAAATGATGTCCCGTCTACATTTATACCAGCATTTATACCAGCCTTCCAAGGACAATGGAAGCACCACCCAATTAGTAGACACCTAGCTGTTGGTTCCAAATGGCAGAGGATTTTCCAGTATCAAGAGATCTCTTGATAATGTCGTTAAGGGCTGCATGGCGAGGGCAACGACCCTAATGTAGTGGTTATAGAGGCCATTCGTGCCCACACAGTGCAACTTCAAAACATAACCCCAAGTGACCTGGATGAACTCATCCTCCATCCATAGGCTCAGAGAAGAGACATGTGGTATGTTAAGCCAGGCTCCAAACTCCTTCATTGCCACAGCCAGCACCAACAGTGTCTCGTTGCTGAGATTTGGGAGGCTTCCAAAAGACCCTGGTGGCTTGTAAGAATCTTGCAATTTGGGGGCATCCCAAGCCTTCTAATGGAGGGAGCCCTGGCTGGGTATATAGTAATTTGTCTTGTACCAGAGTGACCACAGTAGATGAACCGTTTGATTTACTGTTTCTGGTTCTGATAACTACCTGCATGATACTGAATATATACTTGAGAGGGAAAGTTCTGCATTCATCACATAGTATGTATGTGTGTGTGTGTGTGTGTGTGTGTGTGTGTGTGTGTGTGTGTGTGTGTGTGTGTGTGTGTGTGTGTGTGTGTGTGTGTGTGTGTGTGTGTGTGTGTGTGTGTGTGTGTTTGTGTGCATGTGTGTGTGCGTGTTGTGTCACTTCACAAATTATGGGTTTATAGTTATCACTGTTAAAAAATATGGTGTGACAGTCACACTAATCAGTGCTCACACCGAGGGTGTGATCATGGATTAGTGAAGTACATTGCATGTACGTGCAATGTACTTCGCCAATCCAACCTATAACTGACACGTATTAACCTTGGCACAGGCTCTACATACAGAGCAGTAGTTTTCTGCAGAATGGTGTCGAATGCACACAGCATGCAGTCCCCTCCCACGCGCAAGTCTATAAGTGGATTGCGGGATTGCGGGATTGCGGGATTGCGTCCGTCACGTTTTACTATAATTATGATCTTCCGCTGTATCCTACTATGGTATATGTACGTAATTACGGGAACCGAAGATGGCAGTTTGTAGGTGGCTGTTTTGCAGTTTGATCCTCTTCGTCTGGAGATCGGAGACAACTCTGGCACAAATGGGTAATTGTTCTCTAGCTTTCACTAGCGATATGCATATGGTCAATATTAGTTTGTTAGCTCGGTTCCGTTTAATCCCCAAGCGAGTATAAGCCACAGTATGACTGCCTAACTAGCCCTCTCGTCTGTCCTTTCCGTAAATTTTAACATTTGTAGCGATTCGGACTCAAGACGTGGAGTCCTGCTACGTAGCTTGCATGAGCTGTGCGAACTCTCATAATCCATTAGCGTGTGTTGGCGAGTACTAATCGACCAGTTACGCGTACTCGTGGTTAATTTAGGCGATGATTATTGTATATGACATCATCACTGGCGGCAGTTTAATACATTGGGTGAACGTCGCACTGAACGAAGACTTCTTGACACGATTTCGGCGAAAGCACCACAGCAGGCACCGAGATGGAGACGTCTGGAGTGGGACTAACCGGCGAGTAACGGCTAATAAGGCTATGACCCGCACCCTTACCATCGCTACCTGTAGCTAACCTTGATACTTTGTAGGTGGTAGTTCAACCAGAAGGTATTCCTTGTCCAGGAGTGTCGAAAATCCTGTAGAGAAGTATCGTTCGCCACATTTTCGTCGGCGAGACGGAGCCCCCCTTCATGAGTCTCGATCTCGGCGACCATAAGCCGTATTAGCCTCGCTAAGCCAGGCCTATTTTCCCCGTATAAAATAGGCCTGGCTTAGCGAGGCTAAGGGGGACGTATCAACCTCAATCAACGACCGTCAGGTGCGTATTAATTCGTGCGTACCATTTAGCCGAGACATCTAAACGGGAACATTCGGCATGATGGCGTCATATGCAATATGACGCCATCGTTACGACTGTCTAGATATAGTTTTTTGTGCTACCTGGATGCAGTGGACGCCTAGTCATGTGCATGCTATTCTGAAATAGATTAATTTTGATGGTCCTGCTCTTGTGGCCAAGTTTTGCATGCCAACCGTAAGTGAATGGAACAAGGATATGTGATGAAACTGTTTAATTTGCTTCCTGTAAAGAGTAGTGTCTGTAATATCAGCAGGCCTTTAGTTGTCTTTGCATGTTCCTTATGCTCCTAATTCTTATAGAGCTAAGTTATGTACCCGATGCATGCCCTGCATTGGGTATATAGCACACAAGGATTAAGTGTGTCTTTGCTTCAGTTTGCATGAGGACCAGGCATATTAGTGGTTATCAGTCAGCAAGGTCTATGTAATAGTTAAATGCTGACCAAGCGAAGCGCCCGAGTCCCAAGTGGTCTAAATCTTCAGAGACACCAATTGGACAGCATTTAAGTGTTTTAGATCCCAAATGATTGGGTAAGGAGCCGACAGTGAATCAGTTTACGTACTCGTCCTTGCATCATCACGCATCTACCAAAAGTAGTTAGCTACTCCTGACAATGGCGGAGAAAATGTCGTGTTTCGGGTATTCGGGTATCAAGTTGGGTTGTTCATCTCGCAGCGGACGTTTCCTACAGGTCGGCAGTGGATGCAGCACGTCAGCTAAGCCTAAGCTTACTCACTGTCAGCCACATTAGCCACAGCGTTTCCCAGAGTCGTGTACTAAGCTACCAAAGTCCCCGCGTAGCTTGTAACCAGCTGCAGTTTCAATTTCTTGGCTCTGGTTCGTAGTGGGATTGTTGCTGTACCCTGTTTATTGATGAAACAAGTATGCTGGGCGACTTGTGCATCGTATTGTATGTTATGGCGCTACAATTATTATCACAGCTGCAGTTCTGTTCAGCTGCAGGGATCTACGAGATTTAGACACCTGGTATCTAAATGATTCAGATCCCGCGTGAAATACAAGTGAAAGTATACGAGATAACATCGCTTAGAACGCCCGTTGCTATGGTTACAGGATCTATGTACAGATGGTGGTTGTTTGTATACTGTAATATAACAAAGGTATCACTACTCCTGTACAGGAGTAAGAACCAGCCAAAGAAACTGCCTATGAGAAAGGAGGAGAGTGTGTATACTACACTGAACTTACCTTGCTCCTGAGTGCAAGTGGGCAGCTGTGTGGAAAGCACCACTGTCTTTGTCTATGCTTTGTCTTATTATTGTATATTAATTGTAATATATTCCTTATTCTTCATCAGCAGTATCTCACAAATGATAGGGAATAGATTAGAATCAAATAATTTTCCCACAGTTATACAGCTTCCACCGGGTTGGTGCCAATGGCTCTGTGAGCAAGTCCACAAAAGGAGGTTTTGGGCCCTAGGGAAGCTTTGCTAGGAGCAAGACACCATTTTACAAAGATGTAATCACACAGTTTGGCCTCTATTGGTCACCCAGTCCTCCTTCACGTTGAACAGCTCCACAACATAGTCAGATGATTGATTGAAAATGCAGACAGGACAAGCATTGGCCAATGTTAGGCTGCAAACCATTTCAAAGGGCATCCATGGTCATTTGCCCATTAATTTCAATGACTTTGAAGTTAGCTTCTGGTTGATGTTCCTGAGTTCATTAATATGTGGGTCAGCACATACTTTGGCTCCACTCCAGAGGTAACACAATGAGGGCCATATATTTACCTGCATTACTAACCTGTGGTTGTGTTGTCATATCTGAGCTCATGCTCCGTAAAGTGCAGAAAACAGAAAAGAATTAGAATATTCTATCAGGTACTAAGAATGTAGGGGTGGCATAACAAGTAAGGAAACAAGGATCAGTATCCCTACATTCAAGGGTGTACGTAGGACTATTGTACGACATTCTTGCATGCAGGAACTATAGTTTATGCTCCACTGTACATATAGCCTAGCCTTGTTTTTGTTCATTGTATGTCATTCCTACATCCATCACATGCGCTTTTGAAAAGATTTCTTTCTTGTCTCTGGTAAATTACAAAAGGATACAGTGTTTAACTTAGCATTGCTGTTGGACACCAAGTTATGTGAATGGAACTCAGTCAGTCCGAACTCAACTTACAGACAGTACACCATGGATATTCGATCCTTTGTTCATTCTTGACATAGTTCTGTGTGTCGCTATAGCCTGATAGAACTATAAGCGTTAGTAAATGAATTAGGTGTATGAAGTGCAGTGAAATGGGCATCTGCCTCTCAGCAAGGTATATAGCTGTCGCAGTATACGCTACATGCCATAACAGCCATTTGTAATTTGTGTTATGAGATGCATGCCTATTTCATATAATTATACTAGACCTGGCACCTGCCTGCACATTACCATGTGTACATCAAGTAGTGCAGGGTTGCAGCTCACAGTGCATGTAACACAATCAGAATGAAGATATTCTATAATGCCTCAAACCAGCTCATGACAACCAATGAGAAAGCACATTGGCAAGGTTTGCATGCAGACGTTCACATGCCTACACTATTGGAAGATTCGTATTTCATTGGTTGTCATGAGCTGGATTGTGAATTTGTGATGTCATAGTATGTCTGAAGACGCAGCTCAATACATAGCAATGTGCCAGGTCTACTTCCCTGTATAAAATAGGCCTGGATGTACAAGTATAGAGTTGTCGGGCATGGTGGGTGGTGCAAGAGTATGATTGTAATTGGAGTAGTGGTACAATGTGAGTTAGAAACATTACTGAAAGTAACTTCATGAATTGTGAACAGATTCAATAACAAATTCTTTCATTGTTCTGATACCCTCTCTCTTAGAATGTGTGGTGGTAATACACTCCATAGTTTCAGTCGAGGCTGTGAAAGCACTTTAATACACAAAACACATACTATGGTTTCTGTTGCTCCCACTGCCAATTAATGCTCCTTTGGCTTCACTGAAACCATAATATGGCTAGTTGTTTGTGCACCACAAGGAGCAGTTTGTTTTTAGACTGAGACATAACAACAGAGTGCAATGGTCCAAGCAGGAGTGAGAGAGCTGTCAGTGTGCAGTTTTGTGCTGCCTGGTATCAGCCTACTCGTTTTGAATGCTACTCTGAAAGTAATTGAGGGTCCTGATCTTGTGGTCATGGTTTGCCAACAATAAATGAGTGAATGGTCTATTTTCTGGATCTTGTGCAGTATACAGGCAGCTGTAGGTGTGGACAGATGGCCTGTAAGGTGATGTGGCCAGCAGGAATGATTAAAATAATGGGGTATGAAAGAGTTTGGCAGCAGGTGTAGTTGTGTGATGTCATAGACTTGTTACCACCCATGAGCATATAATCAGTAGCAGGTCTTAACACAATGGCTTCACAAGCTATTATAGGGTAATATTGGTATTGTGGCAAAGGGTCCCTCCTTTGTATGTATTCCTGCCAGTCCCATTATACTTGCCACATAGGTGGTATCTCCACAAAGATCGTTTAAAGCCACCACCACCATGTACATATAGACCACAACAGTGAAAACTTCAACACATGCCTGTTGTAGCCATTAAAGCAAATGTGTTAGTTGCTGCTGAAAATGTACCACCAGTGCAAGTTGCAGGGGACCATCACAGGTGGATAATATATAACCTCTGGTTAATACACTATGCTGAAAAGACAGATATCAGCTGCTAAAATGAATCAGACATTTCACCACTCAGGGTCCTCACCAATTGATGAGGAGTTAATGGTATTAACACATGATTTAAAGTGCAAACACTGATTTTATTGAAACCACCGCTGTTTTGCAATGCATGGCTTGTGCGATCACTCAGACCACGTTTAGAGGGCTACGATCCATCCCCCAAAATCAGCAAATTTATAACTGGTTAACTGTTTACTGTGACTGTTAAACGACACAGTTATACTGTATTCATGCATATATATGACTCTTGTCCTTGCCAGAAACAGCATGTGGAGCACAAGTACACAATTGATTCATAGTGCATTAATTGCGAGGTATATTCCACATTTCATTTGTGTTTGGATTCAGGCATTTAATCCTTGAAGCCACTATTCAGGCAGTGTACAACTGATTGCCTCACTTGTAGTGGACCTCACATGCAACAATTGAAATTACATATATGCATTTCCTCAGAGAACTTCAACGACTTTAACTCTGTGCCAACTGGAAGAGGCAGTACAACACCTGACAGGTACCAGTACATAGCCCCCAACCTGACCTTCCCCTGTGATGGGGTTGTGACCAAGTGGAAGATTGGGACAGAGAATGAGAACAATGCTGAAGTATACCTCCAGATATGGCGACCTGATGGAACAGACTACAGCCGTGTAACTGAGACTATTTATACCCACAGTGGTAGGGAAGCAATAGCAGAAACCACCACAGACATGACTGTATCAGCAGGGGATGTTGTTGGGTTCTATATGCAACGAGGTGGGGAGGGGCTTAGGGTGGCTTGGACTCCAGTTCCTGACCACACCCTCCTGCAAGGAAGTAGGAGTATGCGCATGGATGTCACTCCTATAGGAACATTTAGTGACGTCGCTACAGCTATCTTGAGTTCATCTCCTCTTGTGTCTGTCCTATTTGGTAAGTGTACCATGATTGTGTGATTGTGTGCTGTTCTTGACTTCTGACATGTCTGCATGACTGTACATCTCGTGTGTACGTCATTAGTCCTGAGTACATAAGTTGTTGTGTTACCCATGGCCCAGTTGTATGAGCTACAGGGATAGGCTGCCGGTTTACTGTTGCATGTTGATGTGTGTAGAGTTAATCCTCATTCCCTGCTCTCTAGTTATATATAAGTCTTCCCTTCCCTATATTGGAGGAATAGTTACATATATCATAGTGATAAAAAAGTCATAATACTACTACTCTACACCACTGTATACAATTCCTAGTATTGGTTCAAGACAGCATGATAGCCACTTATCAAGGCAGATGACCTCTTGTGCAACTATGTTTCATATGATTAACATACATTACTAGAGTGATTATAAGTGAATGTTTGACACACCTGTGCACAACTGCACAGCACACAAACATACCTAATGTACAGCTTGCATACCCTGATGAATTTGCCATAAATAAAATTCATGCACATTGGGTTGCATATCCTCTTATCAGATGCTCACACAACACAACACACACACACACACACACACACACACACACACACACACACACACACACACACACACACACACACACACACACACACACACACACACACACACACACACACACACACACACACACACACACACACACACATACACACACTTCTTCCACAATGAGTAGCTGGAGCTGGTCCAAGGTGGGGCACCGTAACAGCCAGTGGCAGATGTCTTCAAACTCTTCACTCTGGCATTCACCACTTAGTTACCAAGCCAACTTTCACCGCAAATAAACATTTCCACCACTGCACTCGAACCGCGAACTTTGGACTACGAATCGGACTGCTTAGTTACCGAGCCAACTTTCAATTCCTTACAAGTTCATTCATTCCACTTCACTCCTTGCCACCTTCCCATCTCTATCCAGAATGCTACTCAGCTCAAATTCAAGAGCACAATTTCCTTCATCATGCCCAGCTTTGGTCTCTCCTCTAACTCCTTCAAGATCATGCTCCTCACTTCCTCCAAGCAATACTTGACAACATATCACCAATCTCTGAGGCAGTATGGCTCTTAATAGCATATAGCTATAGTATAATAATAGTTTGTGCCATTGCTGGGGCAACCGCGAGATGATATATCACGTAAACAAGCCAGCATAGAAACTAAGGAGCATATATCATCACAGACGCTTAAATCCTGTGACATACATTACAGCCACATTAAGTGCCCTAAATGATAATGTATTATTCCACAACATTATATAGCACACTCCGAAATAGGGGTAGGATGCATGCTGCTTTGCACCCTAGAGTGGAGGTGACATTCTGGACCATTTATATAAATGCATGCTGATCACAAATTACTACTCACACTACAGTCCATTAGTGCATATATAGTGTCTGGGAACTAATTGAATGTTGGCCTGAAGACAGCAATCGAAGACTCTGGCTAACATTGCAGCATACATGGGGTGACAGTGAGGTGTCCAGCTCTCTTATAGTGATGTATTGCATAGCCTACCTATATACCTCATTGTTCACCTAGCCATCTCTTGTTCTTCATTTTGCTGATCACTTCATTTGAAGATATTTAAGTCTAGCAAGTTAACAACCATCACACGAACACAGTGAATGATGCTTGTATATTGCAATGCCTTAGTAGCTGTTACTTGTATACTTACTTTGTGCAGTACCGGATGTCACAAGCACCTCAGTCTCAACAGTGACAGGAGCTGCAAATGTCTCACCTAGTACTAGTACTGTGACATTGGCCTCCTCAGAACTTTCAGGTTATTTGCATATGCCATCACAATAAGGTGTATCTTTTTGCTAGGCACATGTACGGTGAGCTCAAGGCTGCTTGCATTTAAATGTACAGTACGCCCTTTACCCTGTTTAGTACTTACATTGTGCAGTGTCAGATGTCACAAGCACCTCAGTCTCATCAAACTCTGCTGTCCTTTCATCAGTGGCTGTAGCCACAACTGCAAGTGTCTCTCCTAGTACTGTGGCATTGCCCCACTCTCCATCCTCATCAGAACAACTCCCTATTGCTGTGGATTCATCCACCCCTCAACAGAGTAGCAGTCCACTAGCTGTAGCTGTGGGTGGAAGCAACCATGTTGATCCATCAACCCAGCCTCCTTCAGTAGGTTCCCCCTTAGGAACTGGGTCTGAGGTTATCATTGGAGCAGTGGTAGCTGTGGTGGTCATTCTCATTGTTGTGTCAGTCATTGTTGCTGCACTACTGATTGCATGGAGAGTGAGAAGGAGTGGAGGGAAGGCATTTACAGGTGAGAGCAGTACTTGAGTATGTATCTGTTGCAATACATTTTTGTCTCCTCTTCAATATGAGACTGACATGATAACATGCATCGTGAGATTTTAGTGATTGCCATCTCAGCCGTGTATCATTGCATTATATGTTAAGTTAGGACTGTGTATAACTAATGTGCGAGTTTATAGAAGGAACTTGTTGTGAGCATGCCATTCAAGTTATAGCATTTAGGTTTTAAACATCCCAATTTATGGTATATGAGACTACATTCTCCATAAGAACATACATTTTAGATAAGAGAGATAGAGTACAGTGGTTACTGGGGAGTGTAATTGCAGTCCATCATAGAAGAGAAGCCCCTTGAGTTAGACTAGAACCTCTTAGACAGTTTACTCTCCCTGTGTCTGGTGCCAAATTGGCAAGCTGTTTTCATGCCACTACCTACCTGTTGTGTACGGCTAGTTGCTCAGCATGAATGCATTGCCAAAGTGGCAGCCCCATGCAAATGCACACAGTAATGATGTTGGTCAGTCCAAGTAAGTTTAATGTCTGTGCATTTGTGTCTTAATGGGAACTTGGTACATCTATACATATCAAACAATCCCAACCGAGCCACAGGCAGAAGACAAAGTACTGGGGGATGTACAGGAGCTCAAAGGTGTCCAGGTGAAAGTTAATTTCAATCACAGGCCCTTTTGGTTGTACATAGGCATGGTCATTTGGATGACCTAATCACCACCCTGAAGTATCCCTTGCTTGTCGTATATCATAACATATGTATCCATCTTAAAATCATTGTCAATGCCCCATTGCCACAGTATGACACCAGAAGTGCTTCAATACCATCCACAGCAGCAGTGATTGTACTGGTCTTGTGTATTTTGTGTGTTTTCCCCAGTACGTGCCTGTTAAATGTAATTTTGGCTGTTGCCCTCCATACCTAATACAACCACTGTAGTGTTCTCTGCGCAGCCTAACTGTATCTATGCATTGCCTACCACAGCACAAGTGATGGAGGATATAAGTTTGCCATTGTATATGTTACGCATATATACAGACACTTGTGTTACTTTACCTTCTTCTGTTCTAATGACAGTTTGATAGCATCCTTCATTATATAATGTAATTCTGTCTTACAATGTACAATCTGTTAGTTGCATTTATTTTTTTTTAGTTACGTACCTAACATCTCATATTTTGTGTTGTGTAGGCAAGGTGTCCCTGAGGTACAGCAATGGAAATGGTCAAAAACCAGCAGCAGTTCTGGTTTGGAAGAGTGATGTGGAGGATGGCGATGTGGTGGAAAGCAGCCCCTATGCCAACATGTATGCCTGGCCCAACACAAATGACATTAATCCAGGGTTGTATGAAGTACCTGCTTCAATGAATAAGAATCAGTATGAGACTGTGGAGGATTGTAAAACTGTGGAACAAGTGACAGAGAATCCCAGTGCCATGTTACCCTTGTATGAAGGAGTGGGATATGGAGGTAGCAGTGCTACCAGTAGTCTGTTCTACCGGTATGTGCCATCCAAGGTGAGGACCCTCTTATGAGACATGCTGAATTATAGCCATATAGACACTTACTATGGTGTCAATCTTGAGACTAGTTTGTGCCTGTTCTACCTGTTACCCCTTGCTCTTCGTAGATAAAACGACAGCAGGGTTTGAAGCCAGAGGAAGATCCAATGATTTATGGTGAACTGGAGAATGTGGTTCGTCACTGACCATCTGTTCAAACCTTGCTTCAAAACAATTATCTATAGCCCCCTTCTCTATATACATTCCACAGTATGGATCTGACTACACTGAGTCTGCTTATGAGGGAGTCCCTTTTACAGAGCCAGCTGAGGAAGTGGGAGACATTTATGATCAACTGGCACAGGAAAAGTGTATTGAAATACCACGTCCTATTTTGAAGTAAGTCAGCATCTGACGTCTATCTATACATATAGCTACATCTGTGTATCACAGTGCAGTTTATTTAGCAGACACACTTACTCTCTGATGTGTGTTCTTTTCGTATTAAGAGCTGAGACTGTCCTTGGTTCAGGTGAGTTTGGCGTAGTGTTCAAAGGAACCTGGGAGACTCCATATGGCCCTCAAGAGGTTGCCATTAAGATGTTGAAGAAAGGCTCAACTGACAAACAGAAGGCCACATTCCTCCAAGAAGCAGCCATCATGGCTCAGTTCAGACATCCCCACATTGTGAGGTTGCTGGGAGCAGTCACTGTGGATGAACCAGTGAGTGATGGCATATAGCTTATGTGGTAGCATTGTTTTCAGTAGTACACGTCATGTATGCCCATATGTTGTGTGAGCAATAAACAACTTTAGTTCTCCCAATGCCGGATTCCATGCAGACATGGATGGAACATGTCAATTTTTGCACAGATGCTCTAGTTTTCTTTCAGGTTCCAACTATGTTTTGAAGCTAGTGTTATGAGACATACCTAGGCAAGCTGAGAATTCCTCATTTCAATGAATGATATTAATTTCCAATCAGGAATTTGTGTGAAGGTATGATTTGGTGGGAACTTATTCTGAATCTGACAGTATTATCAAGCCAACCATGCCTGAGTTCATAACTGTGTAATTGCATAATGTCTCTCTGAAACATTGATTTCCGATATTTTGTCACAAGCAGCAAACAGCATGGAACAATTAATGTCATCATATTTCCACAAAGCTGAAACGTTGTTTGTATGTACTACACACTGATTAGAATGAAGTGATAAGTATTGTCATCATGGCAAGTTAGCGACTATAGCTAGTCTATATAGTGAGCTACGCTAACTGAGGTTTGCACAACCTGCCCATATAGCGTGTTAGACCCTCCTCAGCCTCAAAGGCTTGACACTAGTATAGCAAACATTGCACCTGATTGACATATCCTCCATGCCAAGCTCAGTCATACGTTCAGTGTCATGTAGTGTAGCATGTAGTGCATTGTATGTTATGCAGCATACGTACAATGTGCACCTGCAATATTTGTGCTTTATTGCTACTCTTGTTGCAGGTGGCGATTGCATTGGAATTCCTCCACAAAGGAGACCTGAGAGAGCTCCTTCTCAACTTGAAACCAGAGTATGTTGAGTAACTTGTACTGTATACCTCTACTGCTCAATAGTTTGCAGAAGTGAGCTTAATTTGTTCAGTCCAACAAGACACCTAATGCAATGCTGGAATATATAGATGTACAATACTTAATTGACTTATCCTCACTGAAATGAAAGGCAATGACGGCATGGCATGAAGAAGTGTGTGCATTTCTCCTCTCTCCAATTGTGGCCTAATTTGATTGATTCCGTTGTAACTTTATAACAGCACCATTCACATTCTGCAATTCCTTTCCAGTCCCGGCACCATTATTGATGAAGGTCTACCAAAACAGCTGCTGACCTTCTGCCAAGAGATTGCTGAGGGAATGAGGTACCTGTCAAGGAGAGGGTTTGTCCACAGGGACTTGGCAGCAAGGAACATTCTGGTTAGCAAGGGACTCAGCTGCAAGGTTGGTGGACTAGCTACTATATAGGCTGTGCTACAGCAATACAAACCATATTAACTAGTACAACTGTGTATGTGCTTGCAAAATGTACTTTCAGATTGCTGACTTTGGTCTGTCAAAGAAGTTGGCAGATGACACAGAGTATTATGTGACTTCAGGAGGGATGGTGCCAGTGAAGTGGACTGCACCCGAGGTGCGCTAAATTATTAGCTACGCTTGTAGGGTTTGGTTAGTATGGTAACTCCCTACTTAGTGTGCTATAGTTAGAACATTATTCAAATCCCAAGAAGAAGGATCACTTACAGTGGCCGGGGTTATTTTTTATGAATGTAATGATGATGTCTTTGATCCAATCCAGGCCTGCTGTACATGAGATATGCACAACAACAGTGCGCTAAATATAATACGAACTACGTATACATAGCTGTAGTCGACAATTATATTTTTGCATATCATCCTATCATGTCTCCCACAGGCCATTTTCTACAAGAAGTACAGCACAAGCAGTGATGTGTGGAGCTATGGTATTCTGATGTTTGAGATATGGTCACTTGGGAAGAAGCCCTTTCCTCACCTTTCACCAACAGAGGTAAATGTGTATCAAATTCATTTTGAATATGACATTGGAATTGTAATAATTGTCCATTTGTAATTGTGTCATTTGGATATCTGTAAATTGAATGCTTTGTGTAGTTGTCATATGTGGAATTTCCTTTAACTTTCCGCCCTACTGTAGTTTGCTCAGATGCTCCAAGCCAAAGCTGGTTACATCCAGCCACCCCCTCCAGGGTGCCCTAAGGCTATTTACAAAGTGATGGTCCAGTGCTGGTGAGTGAGCTCTTTAACTGCATGTTTTATTATCACAGTCAAAGAAACTACTTTTGTCTCAATGCGATGACTCCAAGTGATTCTGTGGCTGGAAAAAGAGTTTCTTTCAGGCCACCATTCTGCAATCAGTTATTCTTTAATGAAGCTGTTTGCACCTCAGCTCTTGACTACAACATTCTCCAACTCGATCCAACAATTGTTTAGACACATGTGAGCCAGATTAGTTTCTGAATGTGTTATTGTAAATAGCACTCTTACTGTAATTTTCTCACAAAACTGAATGGCATTTGTAGATTCTTTCTAGTCTATCGATGGCCAAATTACTTAGTCCATTAGTAATAATTAGGAACCAGATTATGCTGCCACGTACTGTCGACTGCTAGAGGAAATGATCCAAGCTCATACAGTTTCAGTACAAGTGTTCAAAGGAATTGTTGCCAAATGCTCCACATTTCACTTTATTCTAGGACACCCATACTCTCTGGATACTTCCTGGATACAACAAATGTAGCAACACCAATCTACCATCTATGACTGATCAGCAAAAACAAGGCTATTAGTACAGTGGCATTGTGCATAGAGCCAGCACTCCTCTAAAGTATTGTATTAATTATAAGCTTCTACTCCAGCAAATACTTCACAAATTGTACCTCAAAAAAGGGGCAGTTGCTTGCAGTTTGCCACTGCAGATGCAGTAGATTGAATGCTAGGTTAGGTTAGGTTACTTTTATTGAAGCAGGATGGACCCATCAGCTCATATGGCTGGTCTACCTGGGAGTCCCGAAAACACATGACATACAGGTTCTTAATCACTGGATATTGCACCAAACCTACCAACTACACCAGTATTGGTGTCTCAGTTGTTAAAGGGCACGAAGCCCTACTGAGTTGCACCAAGATGGAAGAGCCACAGATAATTGTTTTGCCCTGATTGGGGCTCATCAGTGTGGTGTATTGATAGTTGATGTTGGATGACTGGCTGCTCCCTGACCACCACAAGTTTCTGTTGAAACCACAAGTGTTTAACTTGTGGTGGATACAGAAGCAGCCAGAGGGGAGGTGCGATCATGTGCTGGTTGCCAACTCAATAGGGGTTCAGGTCCCATTACCAACTGAGACATCAATACTGATGTAGTTGGGTGTAGTTGGTAGGTTTGGCATAATAATATCCAGTGATTACCATTCAATCAAATTGTACCTCTTAAACGTTCAAGTAATTGCATGGAATCGAACATAGCATGGATTGTTCATGGTCTAGTTAATTTAAATAGTGTATTGAAGTGACATTTTCTAGGGGATCATGTTATCTTGCAAACTTTCCTGTAATGGTATGATATGTGTGGCCTTTCCATCAGTAGCAGCAGGACAACTCTTGACAGTGCAGCATTAAGTAAGCCTTTAGCAAGGTGAGCTGCTCATGCCAGGTTGTGACAGGGAATGAGGGCCATCAAGACTATATAAAACACTTGCTTTTACTAGGAATGTCACCAGCAACATTAATGCTCTTTGTTGTGTTGTGTTTGGAGCTGTTAGTCATTATAATTATAGTTGACAAGCAACCTACTTTGACAACATGTTTAACTATCTGTCCCCAGGAGCCTTAACCATCACTCCCGGCCCTCCTTCCTTGAGCTCTGCTCCTCCTTGGAGGACCACTCTGACAGAGACAGTCCCTTTCTGCTGGATGTACCAGTGCAGGCACTGCAGTCAGTCAGGGAGCCTGCCAGAGCAGCCCAGCTGGGGGCTCCACTCAGCTGTGCACAGGACCTGTACAGAGACCTACAGCAGTACTACCAGTGAATGTAAATTGTGATTACTAGCAGAGTATTGGGCATATAATGACATGTCATTAGTATCTGGACTGCTTACTTTTTGCACCACATACTTATTTTGCATGTGGGCAATAATAATTATGGTTAATTTCATTCAGAGTTTGTGGTTTGTGAACCAATATAGAATGTGTACGGGTATTGATGTGTAAATGGTGGGCAAAGTGCGGATGCTTATAACTCCCATATAGTTAGTATATGTATACTAATATTGGTGATGGGTACATGAAGTACCAGCCAAGAACAGAGGGGAGACAATCTTTGGTTATTATTATTAGAGAACAGTTTTGGATCCATGCATTTGTGTTTCCAAAGGTTTAAACCACTCAGCACACGGGTGCTTTGCACTCAAGTGCCTCAAATTTATGCTCTAAATCTTGTAGACACCTCTTGGGTGGCATTTAACTAGTACGTATACCATATACAATCGTCAAGTGAACATGCACTTGTTCAATTTCTTTATAAATCTTCATCAATAAAGATGAAATCATTGTATATATGCGTTAATAAATTAAATGAAGTAATACTGTAACCAAAAATCTTATAAGAGGAAATGCTAAAATGTTGGCATACTCTGTAAATAGGTCGGGTGGCATGTAATGGGCAATCCAATTACTATTATATTAAAATGAGTTTTCAGTCTGCATGCAAGAGAGTCCTTACACTGAGAGGTAATACTAGCAATATATGGAGGAGAGATGTACCACATAATGGCCTCAGATGTACAGATCGACACTGATATACAGCTTGAAGAAGCAGCAAGATAGAAATCTTCTCACCTGTATGCAGCATCACGTATGGCCTAAACATTAACTTTGGCACAGACTCTGCATATAGAGTAGCAGAGTTTTCTACAGAATGGTGTCGAGTGCACACAGCAAGCAGCCCCCTCCAGCCTCCCTCCCCCCCCCCCCCCCCCCCCTTGCATGCCTGCGTGTAATGTGTTTTCCTTTCAAGTATGTATTATATCACAGGCAGTGCGCATGTGTGCCTGATTCTTGAGTTGAACCATTTTTGACTACTCTTGCAGCCCAGCAGCCCCCTCCCACGCGGAACTCAACGTGGAATGCGGAATGTATTATGCGGGAAGAATGGCCGTCCGTCACGTGTTGCTATACACTAGGTAGGATATACGTGTTGGTAATTCCCCAGTAGCCTACTATGGATGTATTTACGGGCAGTGAAAATGGCAGTTTGTAGGTGGCTAATTGGCAGTTTGATCCTCTTCGTCTGGAGATCGGAGACAGCTCTGGCACAAGGAGGTAATAGTTCTCTAGCTTTCACTAGCGATATGCGTATGGTCAATGTTAGTTTGTTAGCTCGGTTCTGTTTAATCCCCAAGCGAGTATAAGCCACAGTATGACTGCCTAACTAGCCCTCTCGTCTGTCCTTTCCGTAAAGTTTAACATCTGTAGCGATTCGGACTCAAGACGTGGAGTCCTGCTACGTAGCTTGCATGAGCTGTGCGAACTCTCATAATCCATTAGCGTGTGTTGGCGAGTACTAATTTCACTTGTAATGGTCTCGCTAGGAATGTTCAGAATATCCGCTAGACCCGCCTGTTGTAGGGGCAAAGAGAGGCAGACTCCGAGAGAATGTCTTTGTTCCACATGTCTGTATCTATAAAATTAAATCTTTAATAATTGTCCTGACCGGTCACAGAAGAGGCAAAACATGTAGTAAACTGACTATATTTGTTGTAGAAATGTATCAGGAAGCTCCAAGTACGATTTGCCAATCTGCTACCCAACATTGTTTGTGACTGCCTTTATTGTAAAGTGTGATCTTGCTCAATTTTAAGTAGACTGTTAGCTGACCCTAAATATTTGGTCATAATTATGATGTTAATATACACATTCAACATGTCATAGTGACCATTTTGTGCTTTTCCATTATTTAAATTTTGAGATTGCCTAGCCACACACATGCTGGCCTACTTTATATGGGAAACCTAGACTTGGCACAATACCATGCACCCCAGGGTTGTCCGGGGTACGGTGCCCAGGGTTGCAGTGCACAGTGTGGCCCAATCCGAATTATGATACTCCGTGACATCACATACCAGCTCAGGATAGCCAATGAGATAGCACTTTGGCAAGGTTCACGTGTGGACATTCACTCCCTTACTGGGTATTTGGTAATTTCATTGGTTTGTGAGTTGGATTGTGATGTCATAGTATGTATGAAATCACAACGTGTTGCCTACTTTCCCTGCATGAAATAGGCCTGGATGCATGAAGCTAGAGGTTGCCAGGGAGCATAGTGGGTGGTAGAAGAGTACGTCATCATAATTATTGCAATCGAATGAGTGGTGCAATCTGAGTTAAAAACATTACTGAAACTATGAAATGTGAACAAATTCAATGGCAACTATTTACAGACAGAGTGTGCTGGGGTGTTCTAATCATTAACAGGAAGAAATTTTAATGAGTTTCAGAATATCCTCTCTTTAGAATGTGTGGTGTTGGTCACTCACTCTCATCCCAGCACAAAAGCTGTTGTAGAAATGTTTATGTTTCCTAGGCCACTGCCTGGTGTTAATGTGCTGACTCTGTAGTTTCAGTCTAGACACTCAAAACACATTCAATCACAAAACACATAGTATGGTTTCTGTTGCTCCCAAGCCTGCCCAAGCTGGCCTTACTGAAAGCAGCCAGCTAGCTGTTGGTACATCCAAAATAGTATTTTGTTTTTAGACTGAGTCATAACAACAGATTGTGATAATCCACAAATTTGAAGGATTGAGAGGGCTGTCTATGCATAGTTTTTGTGCTGCCTGGATGCTACAGATGCCTACTCTAGTGCATGCTACTATGAAAGGTATTATATGTATCTTGGTATTTGGTGGTCCTGCATGCTCTTTGTACGTGGCCCAGTTTTGTCAATGGTATAAGGATATGTGATGAAACTGTTTAACTTGCTTCTTGTAATGAGTAGTAAGTGTCTGTGACATTAGCAGTCATATAGTTGTCTTAGCATGTTCTTTACAATCCTTATAGAGCTACGTAAGTTATGTACCCGATGCATGCCCTGCATCAGGTATACTGTATGTATAGCACACAAAGCTTAAGGACCAGGCGTATTGGTGGTTATCAGTCAGCAAGGTAGTGCTGCCTATGTATGGATGGTTCGCTCACCCCCTATACAAATCGGTAGGTAGCTCCACTCAACGCTCTGGGCGGGGCGTATACCGGGATTTTGTCTGTTTGTTTGTCTGAAGCCTTTTTGGGCCACGGAGAATAGTTTTAACATAATCTTTTGGGCACACTGGGGGACTGCAACGCATTTTGGGCACAGGGGACTGCGAGGTGTTGATCTACATGTGTCCACTTTCCCTGTGTGGTGTATATACGTAGAGCAGCCGATTGTCTTTATACTAGTACGCATTCATTATACAAGCATTGCCGTTGCGCTATCAGACATGATTCTACACACAAGACACACACTGTATTGTACAGCGCAAAACACCGAACTGCACAGCAGGTACAGTTTCGGCAAGCTAAGGCCAGGCAAGGCCAGAGAGCATGGCCAGCAGGCAGTAACTGAAGCGCAGATACAGCTTCGGCTGGCTACACAAGAACTAAGTGGGGCAGACGCGAAGTGGGCTGTAGTTTGATGGTTCTCTTGCTCGGTGTCCAGCTATCATCACCACCTCCACCACCAGCACCACCATACAGTCCAGGTTACAATCGCTGTAGCCAGTATATGTGGCAGAACATACTAGGAAAACACCACCAGTACAAGTTACACAGGGTCACCACCATCAGTGCATGTAGAGTAGGCACACATAGACACCAGTGCATATAGAGTAGTTGCAAGCAAGTGCATGTAGAGTAGTTGCGGCAAGCAAATGGGTACAAGTTACATTTGCTTGCCACATGATGCTCTCTAATGGTGCTCGTGCTGGTCCTGGCCCTCGATCTGATATTTGCAAACAGTCAATGTGCGCCTTCAGTCCTTCACCACTGTAACTTGCAGTGTGGTTGGTTGCTGTGTCCAACAAGCCCAAAGACTCTACTAGAACTCATGGTGGGTACCATCAGCAACATGCACTGGTGGTGGTGGCCTTCCAGCAATGTTTCCAACTACTCTCATTTACTATGGTTTCTGTTGCTCCCACTGCCAATCATTAATGCTTCTTTGGCTTCACTGAAACCATAATATGGCTAGTTGTTTGTACACCACAAGGAGCAGTTTGTTTTTAGACTGAGACATAACAACAGAGTGCAATGGTCCAAGCAGGAGCGAGAGCACTGTCAGTGTGCAGTTTTGTGCTGCCTGGGCCTGATCTGGCACATAGTGCCTACTCGTTTTGAATGCTACTCTGAAAGTAATTGGGAGTCCTGATCTTGCAGTCATGTTTTGCCAGCAATAAGTGAGTGAATGGTACAAGAACGTGTGATGGAACTGTGTGTAACTTCCTTCATATAATGAGTAGTAAGTGTTTGCACCACCTGCGGTCAAGTAGTTGTCCTTGCCTGTTCGTAATACTCCAATTCATCCTTATAGAGCTACTCAATAGAGACCCTGCATGGTGTACATGCACACTAGCGCATTGCCAAGGTTTGAGTATCTCCTTGCTTCAGTTTGCATGAGAGACAGGCATTTTGGTGGTTATCATGGTTGCAATAAGAAAAGGTTAACAGCATGTTGACTGAACATACCATCAGGACATATACATGAGATTGCAGCCTATCACAGCTATGTGAACAGAACTCAGTGATACAGAACTTACCATAAGTATCCAATCCTTTGTTGGTACTTGTCATAGTTGTATATGTCACTGTAGTCTGATAATAAAGTAAAGTAAATGTATTTGGTGCATGCATAAGTGTTGCACTGGTGATGAGGACATGCTGTAGTCACTCCTAGTGCGATGTAGAATGTTGGTGTGAAGCTTTCACAGTTGCATCAGCACTTTGAGCCATGAATCGAAGCCATACAATACATTAAAATATTGTAGTCTGCGATATGAGAAGCAATTTACGTAATTATTGGTCTATTTTCAAGATCTTGTGCAATATACAGACAGTTGTAGGTGTGGACGATGGCCTGTAAGGTTATGTGGCCAGCAGAAATGATTAAAATAATGGGTTATGAAAGAATTTGCCAGTAGGTGTAGTTGTGTGAGGCTTGTTACCATCAATGAGCATATAATCAGTAGCAGGTTTGACGCAATGGCTTCACAAGCTATTATAGGGTAACATTGCTATTGTGGCAAAGGTTCCCTGTAAGTATTCCTGGCAGTCCCATTATTCTTGCCAGATATGTGATCTCTCCGCAGATATCATTTAAAGCCACCACCACCATGTACGTATAGACCACAACAGTTAAATTTCAACACATGCCTGTTGTAGCTGTTTCAGTAAATGTGTTAGTTGCTGCTGAACGTGTACCACCAGTGCAAGTTGCAGGGGACCATCACAGGTGGATGATATATAACCTCTGGTTACTACACTATGCTGAAAAAACTGATATCAGCTTCTAAAATGAATCAAACATTTCACCACTCAGGGTCCTCATCAATGGATGTAATGATGTGTAAGGCAAAGCAACATTATACACATAGGGTGGTTGGGAAAAATTACAGTATGGGTGAGGAATTAGTGATATTAACACATGGTTTAAAGTGTAAACACAGATTTTACTGAAACTACCGCCGTTTTGCAATGCATGGCTTGTGTGATTACTCAGACCATGTTTATGGGACTGAGGTACATCAGAAGGTAGGTAGGAAGTAGGACAGAGTTACATCCAAATCAGCAAAATTAAGCGGTAAACTGTTTACTGTGACTGTTAAATGACATAGTTATACTGTATTCAAGCTTGTATATAAATCTTGCCCATGTCACAAGCAGCACGTGGAGCACAACTACACAATTGATTCATAGTGGATTAACTATGAGGTGTATTCCACATTTCATTTGTGTTTGGCTTCAGGCATTTAATCCTCAAAGCCTCTATTCAGGTTGTGCACAACTGATTGCCTCATTTTGTAGTGTACCATGCAGTGATTGACATTACATGTATTCATTTCCTTAGAGAACTTCTATGACTTCAACTGTGTGCCAACTGGAAAGGGCAGTACAACAGATGACAGGTACCAGTACATAGCCCCCAACCTGACCTTCCCCTGTGATGGAGTTGTGACCAAGTGGAAAATTGGAACAGAGAATGAGGATAATGCTGCAGTATACCTCCAGATATGGCGACCTGATGGAACAGACTACAGCCGTGTAACTGAGACTGTTTATACCCACAGTGGTGGGGAAGCAATAGCAGAAGTCACCACAGACATGACTGTATCAGCAGGGGATGTTGTTGGGTTCTATATGCAGAGTGGTACAGATGGGCTTAGATTGGCTTGGGCTCCAGTTCCTGACTACACCCTTCTGCGAGGAAGTAGGAGTATGGACATGGATGTCACTCCTATAGGAACATTCAGTGACATCACTGCAACTGTCTTAAGTTCATCTCCTCTTGTGTCAGTCGAATTTGGTAAGTGTGCCATGATTGTGTGATTGTGTGCTGTTACTGACTTCTGACATGTCTGCATGACTGTACATCTCATGTGTAGCTCATCAGTCCTGAGTATGTATGTTGTTGTGTTATCCATGGCCCAGTTGTATTAGCTACAGGGATAGGCTGCCGGTTTACTAGTTGCATGTTGATGTGTTTAGAGTTAATCCTCATTTCCTACTCTCTAGTTACAAGTCTTCCCTTAATTCCCTATATTGGAGGACTAGTTACGTACATTAGAGTGATTAAAGATTCATAACACTACTACTCTACACCACTGTATACAATTCCTACTATTGGTTCAAGACAGCATGATAGCCACTTATCAAGGCAGATGACCTCTTGTGCATACATGTTTTTGAATCATATGTTTAACATACATAGTGATTAAAAGTGAACCATTGACACACATGTGCACAACTGTACAGCACACAAGCGTACCTAATGCACAACTTGCTTATTCTAATGATTTTGCCATAAATCCATGCGCATTGGGTTGCATGTCCTATTACTCACATGCTGGCATAACACAAAGACAGCACACTCAAGCGTTCTATCCATGTGGACAAAAAGGCTTCTACATACCTATACTCAATACTTCCGCTAGTACATTGCAGTGTAAAAGAAATGCGTACAATCATGCAACCGCAGCTTCTCATATTATATACACATATCCAGATGCGAAGCCATACAGCAGAATGTCAAAACTAAAAACAATACAGGGGCTGCCTTTGGCTAGTCTGGCTAGCTAGACCGTCCCAATAAGTGCCAGGTGCGCAGAAGGGAAGGGACGGTCTAGCGGGGATAGCGATTAGTTCACATCTTTGGGTTATCTATGTCACACTTCCAATTATACAGTTCCCACGCGTAGCAACAACGGCTAAGGTCATGAATATTCTTGCCGCGATTCGCGGTACTCGCACCTGATTGGTCGAACAGGTGCTAACTAATCGCTATTGCTGCTAGACCGTCCCTCCCCTAACTCGCCCCCCGATCGCTTGTTGGGACGGTCGCAGCAGGCCAGACTAGCCTTTGGCAGCCCGTAAAAGTACCCCCTTATAGGCATGCAGTCACAGCAGCTTGTGAATCCCCTTTCACAAGTGCAGTGCGTATATGGTCACTTGTATTTGAGGGTATGGGCCAGCATGATAGGTTCCTTGGAACATGATTAATGTGACATATCATGTAGGCGAATAGTTTGTAGGCAATACGTAGCAGATTATTCAACAACTGAATGCTGGACATTTCGGCCCGAAGGCCTTCGTCAGCTGCGTACAAAACAGTTTTGTAGTACAGTACAGTCAGTTTTGTACGCAGCTGACGAAGGCCTTCGGGTCGAAACGTCCTGTATTAAGTTGTTGAATAATCTGCTACTTATAGCCCACAAACTATTGGCCTACATTGAACAACGTAGCAATGAGCCTCTTCTTCTACATTCTACATCGTGACATATCATCTTAGAATACCACTTGACTGGCAGATCATAATTAGCTACACATGTGATAATTGGTTTGCTTACTCCATTTTAATTTTTCTTAAATATAGAACCCAGTGCTTCTTCATGTTCTTCACCCAGCTCAATTGGAGATGGTAGGTAGCTGCAGCTATGTGTACGTAGGTCTAGACTGTAAAGCTGGTTATGTACTTACTTAAGAATTTACTCTTTAAATACGTCTTTTGTCTTAATTGCACTCCACTGGAATGTGTAGGTACAGTGTGTAAGCCAGTTTACATAAAATTGTTTCTACAGTAATAACAGTTTTATAGAACAAATGCATGGCTGTCATTGCACCTTTGCACTACAGTGTGTCTAGGTGCATTCGGTGACTTCAACATTGTCTGTGGTGCCAAAGTATCAGAGAATACCCAGTACATCATACCACAACTCAACTTCTCCTGTAACGGTACTGTGACTCAGTGGAAGGTAGGGCTGGAGGACAAAGGCAAAGATCGAGAAGTGAACCTTGAGATTTGGCGCTCAATGGGAGCAGGAGTGTACAGCAGAGTGACTGGGGCTGTGTACACCAAAACGGAAATGAAAGAGAGGATAGCTACTGTTCCAGTGTCTATGTCAGTGATGGCAGAAGACATGGTCGGGTTCAATGGACGGTTGAAACTTCACACTTTACCTGATGTGGGCCTTACCATTTACAGTACTGGGGCCACCTCATCCACAACCCTCAGTGACCTATTCACTATTGTGGGACCATCTCCATACATCACAGTTGATTTTGGTGAGTAGAGTGTAGCTACTACCATGTAATGATGGCATGGGTTCTATGTTTCTGATTTTAAATTTGCACCTTCTCACTGTACCTGCTGTGGGCCTTACCATTTATTCTACTGGTAGAAGTCCGCCTGGTAGAAGCCACTAAGTTCCCTTAGCTCTGTTGTCAGAGTTTCTCTATACATTATAGTTGTTTTGGTGAATCATCTTTGTAGCTATAAGATAATAAATTTACTGAGGCAACCATGCCATGATACGTATGTATACCACGTGAACAAGCCAGCCAGGTGATAATAGGATTTAATTAAAGAACATATATCATCATGGGCACTTAAGAATTAAGTCTTGTTATATCATTGCCACATATATAATTAGGTATGAAAGATAGCAATAATTGTGTCGAATTACAGTGCCTAACATGACTCATCTTCCTACTGCAACCATAGATCCTGCATAAGGCTTTCCAATGATTTGCTTCATATTCACACTTAATTTAGCGTGACATGACCCGTTGTGGGTAGGGGTCAAGCAACACCTGACTAATTCACGATGTCTCCTTTGATATCACATCAATTTCATTGGGTTTATACACACTCATTGCTGCATTGTTTGATAAATGCTCTGTGACCTTGATCAGATGCATAGCAGAATCATAACAACTTGCTTACACTTATCTTACTTACCACATTGCTTGAATGACAGGGTGAGCTTGGGTGCTTTGGTTTCCGCAACCTCATCAATTTCAGTTTTAAAGGGATATGCAAATGGCATAACAGCAAGGGATATGCTCTTGTTATTCACATGTACAGTACATACTTTGAGGCTATGCATTGTAATATATGCACTAGTAGTGGTTATGTACTTACTTTGTGCAGTGCCAGATGTCACAAGAACATCAGTTTCATCAGTATCTGCTGCAGTTTCATCAACAACATCGTATGCTTCACTTTCTCTAAGAATATCTACTGTGGTCTCATCAGTGACAGTAGCCACAAGTGTCTTCCCTAGTACTGCAACATTGTCCCTCTCTCCATCATCATCAGAACAACTCCCTATTGCTGTGGAGTCATCCACCCCACAGAGTAGCAGTTCAGTAGCTGTTGGTGGAAGCAGCAGTGTTGGTCCATCAACCCAGCTTCCTCCAGTAACTAGTGTAGGTGGCCTCTCAGGAAGTGGGTCTGAGGCTATCATTGGAGCAGTGGTGGCTGTGGTGGTCATCCTCATTGTTGTGTCAGTCCTTGTTGCTGCAGTACTGATTGGATGGTCAGTGAGAAGGAGGGGACAGAAGACAACTACAGGTAATAATGGTCTGTGATTGAGTGCATAAACACACTTTGTGTTTTGGTGTGTGCAGTAGCATAAAATGCAATACTGGTCGTGGTTATGTGGTTATGTCATGCATGAACTAAGGTGAGTAAACCAAGAACACTATTGCATCAATTGCATGGAGAGTAAGGAGGGAGGGAAGGCCATTATAGGTGAGCGCAGTGTTTGAATATGTATCTGTTCACAGCAGATCTTTGTCTCATCTTCATTATGAGAATACGATAATGAGTATCACATTATCAGTGTCCCTGCTTGATTATCCTTTTTAACCATGATCATTGGCAATGCCACATTATGTCACAAGAAGTGCATGTAATTATACCATACACTACTGCATGCAGTCATATTGTATTTGTCTTATGTATATATTTTTGTGTGTTCCTTCAGTACATGTCTGTTAATAAAATTGTGGCTATTGTACTCCATACATTAAGCAACCACTGTAGTATTCGTTCTCTGCACAGCCTAAATGTATATGTGCATTGCCTACCATAGCACAAGATATGGAGATGCTGTTGTATATAGACATTTGTGTTAGTATAATTATCTTCTTTTATACTTATGACAATTTGATAGTGTTGAATTATATTTAGTACTTCTGTATTGCAATGTTCAAACTGTTTAGTTGCATTTTTTGCCTGACATTTCATGTTTTGTGTTGTGTAGGCAAGGTGTCCCTGAGGTACAGTAATAGAAATGGTCAAAAACCAGCGAAAGTTCTGATGTGTACGAGTGATGTAGAGGATGGCAATGTGGCGAAAAGCAGCCCCTATGTCAACACAAATGACATTAATCCAGGGCTGTATGAAGTACCCATTTCATTGAATCAGAATCGGTATGACGCTGTGGTGGATTGTAGAACTGGGGGACCAGTGACAGAGAATTCCACTGCCATGTTACCCTTGTATGACAGTGTGGGATGTGATAGTAGCAGTGCTTCCAGTAATTTGTTCTACCAGTATGTGCCATCCAAGGTGAGCACCCTCTTGTCAAACATGCTGGATTATAGCTGTATGAGGACACTTACTGTGGCATCAATCTGTCTAGTTTGTGCCTGTTCTACCTGTTGCCCCTTGCTCTTTGTAGGTGAAGCGACAGCAGGGTTTGAAGCCAGAGGAAGATCCAGCAATTTATGGTGAACTGGAGAATGTGGTTCGTCACTGACCATCTGTTCAAGCCTTGCTTTAAAACAATTATCTGTGTTCTCATCTCTACATTGTACAGTATGGAGCCAGCTACACTGAGTCTGCCTATGAGGGAGTACCTTTTACAGAGCCAGCAGAGGAAGTGGGAGACATTTATGACCAACTGGCACAGGAAAAGTGTATTGAAATACCACGCCCTGTTTTGAAGTAAGTCAGCATCTGGCATATACTTTACCTACATCTGTGTATTAAGGTGCAGTTTTTTGGCAGATGCACTTACTCTCTGATGTGTGTTCTTTTTTTATTAAGAGCTGAGACTGTCCTTGGATCGGGTGAGTTTGGTGTAGTGTTCAAAGGAACCTGGGAGACTCCATATGGCCCTCAAGAGGTTGCCATTAAGATGTTGAAGAAAGGCTCAACTGACAAACAAAAGTCCACATTCCTCCAAGAAGCAGCCATCATGGCTCAGTTCAGACATCCCCACATTGTGAGGTTGCTGGGAGCAGTCACTGTGGATGAACCAGTGAGTGATGGCATAGCTTGTGTGGTAGCATTGTTTATTGTTTATGTCATGTATACCCATGTGTTGTGTGAGCAATAAACAACTTTAGTTCTCCCAATGCCGGCTTCCATGCAGACATGGATGGACCATGTCAACATTTTGAGCAGACCCTCTAGTTCTCTTTCAGGTTCGAACTATGTTTTGAAGCTAGTGTTATGAGACATACCTAGGCAAGCTGAGAATTCCTCATTTCAATGAATGATATTATTTGTGTGAAGGTATCATTTGGTGGGAATTTATTCTGAATCTGACAGTATTATCAAGCCAACCATGCCTGAGTTCATAACTGTGTAGTCGCATAATGTCTCTCTGAAACATTGATTTCCGGTATTTTGTCACAAGCAGCGCAAACAGCACGGAACAATTAATGTCATTATATTCCCACAAAGCTGAAACATTGTGGGTATGTACTACACACTGATTATAGAATGAACTGATGTATTGTCATCATGGTAAGTTAGGGTCTATAGCTAGTCTAGTGAGCTTATAACTGAGGTTTGCAGAACCTGCCCATCTAGCGTGTTAGACCCTCCTCAGCTTCAAAGCTTGACACTAGTATAGCAAACATTGCACCTGATTGACATACCCTCCATGCCAAGCTCAGTCATTCATTCAGTGTCATGTAGTGTAGCATGTAGTGCATTGTATGTTATGCAGCATACCTACAATGTGCACCTGCAATATTTGTGCTTTATTGCTACTCTTGTTGCAGGTGGCAATTGCATTGGAATTCCTCCACAAAGGAGACCTGAGAGAGCTGCTTCTCAACTTGAAACCAGAGTATGTTGAGTAACTTGTACTGTATACCTCTACTGCTCAATAGTTTGCAGAAGTGAGCTTAATTTGTGCAGTGCAACAAGACACCTAATGCAATGCTTGAATATATAGATGTACAATACTAAATTGACTTATTCTCACTGAAACGGAAGGCAATGATGGCATGGCATGTAGAAGTGCGTGCATTTCTCCTCTTTCCAATTGTGACCCAATTTGATTGATTCCGTTGTAGCTTTATAACAGAACCATTCACATTCTGCAATTCCTTTCTAGCCCTGGTACCATTGTTGATGAAGGTCTACCAAAGAGGCTGCTGACCTTCTGCCAAGAGATTGCTGAGGGAATGAGGTACCTGTCAAGGAGAGGGTTTGTCCACAGGGATTTGGCAGCAAGGAACATCCTGGTCAGCAAGGGACTCAGTTGCAAGGTTGGTGGGCTAGCTGCTAGCTACAGGCTGTAGTTTAGGTGGGGTAGCTACTATAGGCTGCATGTGCTTCATTACAAACCATATTAACTAGTACAACTGTGTATGTGCTTGCAATATGTACTTTCAGATTGCTGACTTTGGTCTGTCAAAGAAGTTGGAAGATGACACAGAGTATTATGTGACCTCAGGAGGGAAGGTGCCAGTGAAGTGGACTGCACCCGAGGTGCGTTAAATTATTAGCTACGCTTGTAGGGTTTGGTTAGTATGGTAACTCCCTACTGAGTGTGCTATAGTTAGAACATTATTCAAATCCCAAGGAAAAAGATCACTTACAGTGGCCAGGGTTATTTATTATCAATGTAATGATGAAGTCTTTGATCCAATCCAGGCCTGCTGTACATGAGATATGCACAACAACATTGTGCTAAATATAATACAAACTAGTATGCATAGCTGTAGTCGACAATTGTATCATTGCATATCATCCTATCATGTCTCCCACAGGCCATTTTCTACAAGAAGTACAGCACAAGCAGTGATGTGTGGAGCTATGGTATGCTGATGTTTGAGATATGGTCGCTGGGAGAAAAGCCCTTTCCTCACCTTACACCAATAGAGGTAAATGTGTATCAAATTCATTTTGAATATGACATTGGAATTGTAATGTAGTCCATTTGTAATTTGTCATTTAGATATCAGTAAATTGAATCCTTTGTGTAGTAGTCATATGTGGATTTTCTTTTAACTTTCCACCCTACTGTAGTTTGCTCAGATGCTCCAAGCCAAAACTGGTTACATCCAGCCACCTCCTCCAGGGTGCCCTAAGGCTGTTTACAAAGTGATGGTGCAGTGCTGGTGAGTGAGCTCCTTAACTGCATGTTTCAATATCACAGTCAAAGAAACTACTTTTGTCCCAATGTAATGACTCCAAGTGATTCTGCGGCTGAAAAAAGAGTTTCTTTCAGGCCACCATTCTGCAATCAGCTATTCTTTTAATGAAGCTGTTTGCTCCTCAATTACAACATTCTCCAACTCGATCCAACAATTGTTTAGACATATGTGAGCCAGATTAGTTTCTGAACGTGTTATTGTGAATAGCACTCTTACTGTAATTTTCTCACAAAATTGAATGGCATTTGTTGATTCTTCCTACGTCTACCGATGGCCAAATTACTTAGTCCATCATTAAAATTAGGAACCAGATTATGCTGCCACTTACTGTCGACTGCTAGAGGAAATGATCCAAGCTCATACAGTTTCAGTACCAGTGTTCAAAGGAATTGTTGCCAAATGCTCCACATTTCACTTAATTCTAGGACACTCACACTCTCTGGATACTTTCTGGACACAACAAATGTAGCAACACCAATCTACCATCTATGACTGGTCAGCAAAAACAAGGCTATTAGTACAGTGGCATTGTGCATAGAGCCAGCACTCCTCTATTCATGTACATATGTGCTTCCCCCAAAAGTATTGTATAATTATAAGCTTCAACTCCAGCGAATACTTCACAAATTGTACCTCAAAAAGGGGCAGTTGCTTGCAGTTTGCCACTGCAGAGGCAATAGATTGAATGCTAGTTTAGGTTAGGCTATTTTTATTGAAACAGGATGGATCCATCAGCTCATATGGCTGGTCTACCAGGGAGTCCCGAAAACACATGACATACAGGTTCTTAATCACTGGATATTATGCCAAACCTACCAACTACACCAGTATTGGTGTCTCAGTTGTTAAAGGGCACGAAGCCCTACTGAGTTGCACCAAGATGGAAGAGCCACAGATAATTGTTTTGCCCTGATTGGGGCTCATCAGTGTGGTGTATTGATAGTTGATGTTGGATGACTGGCTGCTCCCTGACCACCACAAGTTTCTGTTGAAACCACAAGTGTTTAACTTGTGGTGGATACAGAAGCAGCCAGTGACAGAGGGGAGGTGCGATCACGTGCTGGTTGCCAACTCAAATTTAGGGCTTCGTGCCCCCCCGCCAACTGAGACACCAATATTGGTGTAGTTGGTAGGTAGGTTTGGCATAATATCCAGTGATTACCATTCAATCAAATTGTACCTCTTAAACGTTGAAGTAATTGCATGAAATCAAACATAGCATGGATTGCTCATGGTCTGGTTAATTTAAATAGTAAACTTAAGTGACATTTTCTAAAGGAACATGTTATCTTGCAAAACTTTCCTGTAATGGTATGATATGTGTGGCCTTTCCATCAGTAGCAGCAAGGCAACTCTTGACAGTGCAGCATTAAGTAAGCCTTTAGCCTGAGCGATGCGATGAAAAAAATGACGGATGGTCCTTGATTTGTGTGAAGAATAGCGCTGATTTTGTCTGATCGCTGCCCACAGTGCTCAAGATATCCTCGTGCTGCCGCTGTACCGGTAGTGGACGTTGCAGTAACTGTTGCTGCAGAAAGGCAAGGAGACATTGCTCTGACTGCCTCCCCAATCGGATGAATCAATGTGAAAATCAACCGATGTCAAGTCAATCCAGCCCAGGTAAGCCAGCGCTGATACACCCGGCAGATAATACAGCTGTGAGCCGCAGAGACGCTGATCTGACGCCCTTGAGTGTAGGGTCATGTGAGACAGTCGATCCTGTCGAGCCACCTGCCCTGATCTCCCACAACCTGAACAGCTCGGCCCGCCCAATTTTCGTTGGGGCAATCTGGACGAGAACTCCTTCTCCAGGGCTATCGACAAAGCCTACGAGGAAACTGTGCACTGGACGTGTAACCTCTTCGATGTCCCCAGAGGCAATGCAGGCACACTCTTTGTTCAGGAGATAGCCCGACTTCTTGATGCCTACAGTCATGCCACCACGCTGGAGAGTATCACGCTGAAGGCAGTAATGGTCCTACCAGCCCTACTACTCCAGAAGCCCCATCCAAAAGCGAAAAGCAAGGATCTCTCTGTGCGATTGAATGACAGATTTGTGAGGTGGCAGGATGGAGACATTGACTCCCTCCTGCACAAGGGTCGCACTATTCAGAGCCGACTTAACACCTGCCAGCTAAGAAGACATGATGCAAAGGTGGCACGATCCTTTGAAAAGCTAGTAGCAGCTGGCAACGTGAAGGCTGCCCTAAGATTGGTCACTGAGCAGAGTAACACTGGATGTCTTGATCTTGACAGCCTTCAGCCCAATGGCAGAACGGTCAAAGGTCACCTGCTGGACAAACATCCACCAGGCAACCGAGCTGCACCCTCTACCATCAGTGGGACACCATCAGTCCCTGAACCTCACCCTCATTGTTTTCGAGCAGATAGATGGCTCCTTGATTCGGTCCACAATCCAGCGATTGTCTGGGTCTGCTGGACCATCAGGCATGAATGCAAAGGGCTGGAAGCAAATGTGCTCCTCCTTTCATAGGACATCCAATGAGCTTTGTGAAGCAATCGCCAGGTTGACCAGAAGGATTTGCTTGACTTATGTGGACCCCCGCGGGATTTCTCCCCTAGTTGCAAGTCGTCTCATAGCTCTAGACAAGAGCGCAGGTATCCGACCTATCGGTGTGGGAGAGATACTGAGACGACTCATTGGAAAGGTGGTCCTCCACATTGCTCAGGAAGACATTCAGCGCACTGTCGGTAGCCTTCAACTATGTGCAGGGCAAGATGCAGCATGCGAGGCGGGAATTCGCGCAATGAGAAGGGTGTATGAGGATGACAACACTGAAGCAGTCTTACTAGTGGATGCAAGCAATGGTAATAACTCATTGAATCACCAGGCTGCTTTGAGAAATGTTCACATCCTATGCCCCATCCTTGCCCCAGTCCTAATGCAACGCCTAGCGGAGTGAAGCCAAGCTTTTTATCGGTGGAGTCCACATTCGATCTCAGGAAGGCACCACCCAAGGTGACCCCCTCGCAATGGTTATGTACGCCATAGGTACACTCCCATTGATTCAAAGCCTTAAAGAGGAAGTGGTACAGTCATGGTGCGCCGACGATGCATCTGCTGGGGGAACACTGGCCCCTCTTCGTAGATGGTGGGACAGGCTCCAAGCAGAAGGCCCACAGTTTGGCTATTTTCCTAATGCAGAGAAAACCTGGCTGATTGTAAAGCCTGAACATGCCAAGTCAGCAGAAGAGCAGTTCCAAAGCACAGGGATTAGGATAACAGCACATGGAGAAAGGCACCTGGGTGCTGCACTGGGATGTAGAAGTTTTGTGAAAGAGTACGTTCGGGGCAAAGTGGTTGGCTGGGTCTCTGAAATTGAGAGTCTGTATCTAGAATTGCAATGTCCCAGCCTCAGGCTGTGTACGCCGCCCTAACCCATGGCCTGACAGCTAAATGGACTTTCATCATGCGTACCATACCAGACATTGAAGATGAGATGCAACCACTGGAAGATGCAATTTGGTATAGCTTTCTACCAGCATTTACTGGAAGGCAAGCCTTCAGTGACACCAAGCGAGATTTGTTGGCTCTCCCGGCCCGGCATGGGGGCCTTGGAATCTCAAATCCAACCAAGTGTGCCAGCAGCTAGTTCAATGCCTCATCCAGAATCTCAGAGCCTTTGGTAACCCTGATCCAATAGCAGTGCACCAGCTATCCAGCACAAGCTCAGGCTGAACAGAGAGAAGCTAAAGCTACTGTCCAGTCAAGCAACCGACAGGCTGTCAACGAGGAAGCAGACAGTGTCAAGGCAAAGCTATCAAAGCCACAACAGACAGCAATGGAACAAGCAAGTGAGAAAGGGGCATCTGCATGGCTAACAACCATCCCTATTGCAGACTATGGATTTAGTCTGCACAAGTAAGCCTTTAGGGCTGTAGGACAACAACGGCAGCTTGCTACAGAAGACATGAGCAGGAGAAGCGCAGGACATAATATGAGAGGAGAGTTTTGGAAGTAGAACACGGCACCTTCACCCCCCTTGTGATGTCTACAAGTGGGGGCTGGGGCCCCTCGGCAACAATTGTGTACAAGAGGCTTGCCAGCCTCATCTCCGCCAAAGTGTCACAGCCGTACAGCACCACTCTGTATTTCATCCGCTGCAAGCTGGCCTTCTCCATCATTGATTCTACAGTCATGTGCCTACGTGGGGCCAGGTCTTCTTTTCACCAACCAGCCAGGGAACTAAACCTCAATGAGCAGCCATTGGACCTCGTTGCCAGCGAGGCTCGATGGTAGATGAGACACAGCTCATAGCACACTGATATCTTATTACAATGTGCATGTTGTCATTTGCCATTTCTCAGATGTCCTTGGTATTTATGTAATATTATGTATATTGACACTGTTTTATGAACTGGTTTTCATTTATCACAGGCGGTGCGCATGTGTGCCTTATTGTAATCACTTCTTGATACAGCCCACTTAACTACTATATTAGTAAGCCTTTAGCAAGGTGAGCTGCTCATGCCAGGTTGTGACAGGGAATGAGGGCCATCAAGACTATATAAAACACTTGCTTTTACTAGGAATGTCACCAGCAACATTAATGCTCCTTGTTGTGTTGTGTTTGGAGCTGTTAGTCATTATAATTATAGTTGACAAGCAACCTACTTTGACAACATCTTTAACGTTCTCTCCACAGGAACCTTGACCATCACTCCCGGCCCTCCTTCCCTGAGCTCTGCTCCTCCCTGAAGGACCACTCTGACAGAGACAGTCCCTCTCTGCTGGATGTACCAGTGCAGGCACTGCAGTCAGTCAGGAAGCCTGCCAGAGCAGCCCAGCTGGGGGCTCCACTCAGCTGTGCACAGGACCTGTACAGAGACCTACAGCAGTACTACCAGTGAATGTAAATTGTGATTACTAGCAGAGTATTGGACATATAATGACATGTCATTAGTATCTGGACTGCTTGCTTTTGTGCCATTACTTATTTTGCATGTGGGCAATAATAATTATGGTTAATTTCATTCAGAGTCAGTGGTTTGTGAACCAATATAGAATGTGTATGGATATTGATGCATACATGAAGCTTCCTGGCAACCTGATTCACTGCCAACGCTCACCCAATATTAATCAGTTAAATATATAACATTAAATGCTGACCAATCGGTTTCTCTGAAGATTTAGACCACTCAGCACTCGGCACTTCATGCCCTTGAGCCTCATGATCTAAATCTCAGAGACACCTCTTGGTCATGCAGCATTTAACTATTACATAGATCCTGTTGCCATGGTAACTTGCATCTAAACAATGATTCTGAACCTCAGAGAAGCATTAGGGCTTCCCCAGGGCTTCCCAAGGCTTCCCCAGGTGAAATAAGATATCCATACCATACCATTACAATAGCTTTGCATGTAACTCAAAATCCCATTAACATATGTGGTGGGCAGAGTGCGGATGCTTATAAATCCCATGTAGTATGCATAATTATGCATACTAATATTGGTGATCGGTACATGAAGTACCAGCCAAGAACAGAGGGGAGACAATTATTATTATTAGAGAACAGTTTTGGATCTTAGTATGAATACCATATACAATCATCAAGTGAACACGCACTTGTGCAATTTCTTTATAAATCTTCATCAATAAAGATCAAGTCATTGTATCCAATAATCTTATAATATGAGGAAATGCTAAAATGTTGGCCTACTCTGTAAATAGGTCAGGTAGCATGTAATGGCCATCCAATTATTATTATATTAAAATGAGTTTTCAGTCTGCATGCAAGAGAGTCCTTACACTGAATGGTAATACTAGCAATATATGGAGGAGAGATGTACCACATAATGGCCTCAGATGTACAGATCGACACTGATACATATACAGCTTGAGCCATTCTCCTGCAGTGTGGCCACAAGTACGTACTTGCAGTTAACACATTTGTACACGTACAGTGCTACCATACTCTCTGATGTATAAATTCATATGCCAAGGTTTCACAACAGCTAAGGCAAAGTATACAGCTGTCTTCCATTGGCCTGTGCTTA